>JBAIZL010000001.1:369225045-369592545 GCA_036971475.1 Prosapia bicincta
TCTTGCAAAATTCAAACCACCCTCCAACTGGGATCCACCACCACTACCACCTGATCACCCCATTGAACTTTACATCAACTTTATCATGCAAAGCATCACCGATATAAATTTCACTAAAAATCTGAAGACTAAACCTAACCTTACCAAATTAGAAAAAGCGGCAATATTTTCGTTGAAAAACAATAAAGATATTATGATTCTTCCAGCAGATAAAGGTTCAACCACTGTCATTATGAACAAAGAAGACTACATCAAAGAAGCAAATAAGCAACTGTCAGACATCACAACATACAAAATACTTACAGATAACCCCACTACAGAATTCAACAATTTACTCTCGGACCTACTCAAATATACAGCTCCTGAACAAAATATTTCGGAAACATCTCTAAAATTATTATATAATGAAAACCCCTCTACTCCTCAATTCTATATATTACCAAAGATCCACAAAAACATAATCCCTCCACCTGGTAGACCAATAATTGCTGGCTGCAATTCAGTAACGGAAAGAATTTCAGCTTTCCTCGACTCACACCTTCAACCCTTAGTAAAGAACCTTCCATCACATACCCAGGACACCAATCATTTCATAGATCGACTCTCACAAATATCTGTACCTCTACCCCCGGTAACTATTTTGGTCACCATAGATGTCACCTCTCTCTATACCAACATCCCTCATGCACACGGCCTATCTGCAATAGAGAATTTTCTAAACAAACGCCCAGGCAAGCCTTCCCCCACTACACCTTTTCTTGTGAACCTGACCAGGTTCATCCTCGAGAAGAACAATTTTCAGTTTGAGGGAAGGAACTACCTTCAAATAAAGGGAACAGCAATGGGCACCAGAATGGCACCATGGTACGCAAATCTGTACATGGGATTGTTGGAAGAAAGTTTTCTAAAGACACAAACACACCAGCCATTATGTTGGTATAGATATATAGATGACATCTTCCTAATTTGGACACAGGGTGCTTCAACACTTGAGGCATTTTTAGACAGCCTGACACAATTCTCCACACTTCAATTTACCTGGGAGAAATCTACAACAGTCATCACCTTTTTGGAAGTAGAAGTAACACTCCAGAATGGAAATATCAACACAGGAATTCACATCAAACCGACAAACCACCTACAATATCTCCATTTCGACAGCAACCACCCAATAAACATAAAACGATCCATTCCATACAGTCAAGCAATCAAGGGTAAGAGAATCTGTTCGAATGATAGGGAATTGGAAGATTTTAATAGAAAGATATCAACAGCCTTCCAGAGAAGAGGATACCCAAAAAAACTCATTGAAAACCAAATTCATTCAGCACAATCCTCGGTTCACCATAAACCACAAACAGAACAAAATAAACTGTCTTTAATAACAGACTACCATCCTGGTCTACATAAACTCAACAAGATATTGAAAGATGGCTTCAAAATTCTTCAAGCTTCCGTCCACACCAAAAATCTTTTCACCGATCCACCGCAAATTTGGTACAAGCAACCTCCCAACTTGAAAAACATCCTAGTACATCCTAAACTACCAGACCCTGATGCAGAGAAACCACACAAACTTCCTCATGGCTCCTTCCCATGCAATAGACCTAGATGCAAGACGTGTCCAATACACCCCTCAGCAAATAGTTTCAACAGCCAAACAACAAAAATGGTCTTCAAAATACAGGGTCATCATAATTGTACATCGAAAAATGTCATATACCAGCTACAATGTAAACTTTGCTCAGCACAGTACATAGGCCTGACTACGGATGGTTTGAATATCAGAATGAATGGCCACAGACATGATGTTAAAATTATGAATATGGATAGACCAACAGCTCAACATGCTGCGAGTCACAACATCACAACTTTTGATGACTGCTATACCACAAAAATAATTAAATCACTCCCCCCTGATTGCAATCCCTCAGAACTGAGAAGGTGGGAACTATCATACCAGTGGTATACCAAATCCAGAGAATCCCCTAACCTCAATATCAGATAAACCCATTCATTTTTTATTTATTTATTAAATTTTTTTTTTTTTTTCTTTTCCCCCCAATAGCCTTATCTCTTTTCCCCTGACAGACTTATATAAACTATAATCACTCATATGCTCATGGAAACAATATATATATATATATATATATATATATATATATATATATATATATATATATATATATATATATATATATTTAATAAATTTAAAATATTTCAAACACAAGAATACTTTTAATGAATATATTTATTCAAAGCTTTTCGCCGATAAAAAAGTATCAGCATCTTCAGGAAAAATAAGATGCTGAAGATGCTTATTTTTCCTGAAGATGCTGATACTTTTTTATCGGCGAAAAGCTTTGAATAAATATATTCATTAAAAGTATTCTTGTGTTTGAAATATTTTAAATTTATTAACTATATATACAAGAAAACATATCACCATATTTAATATATATATATATATATATATATATATATATATATATATATATATATCTTTAATCTGTGCATCTGTGACATCTGATTTCTACTCTACACAATCTGTGATTACAACTTGTATTTATTTTATTTCATTCTCTCATATTTCTTTTTGTGTTTTCTCTTCGATTGACAAAGACCACTGTGTGGTTGAAATATATAATTGTTTAAGTGCTTTTATGTGTTTCTATTTCAAGACTACAGTGTGGACTCTTACCAAGGTAAGTCTGTCAGTCTCCTAGTCCAAAAATCTAAATAATCTTTACCAACCAAAACTAACCTATAAATATATATATATATATATATATATATATATATATATATATGTGTGTGTGTGTGTAAAATATCAAATAGGTTTTCCTGTTAGAATTATTTTCAAGATTAAATAATATACACTAATTACAGGAATTAATTTATTGAATAATACACTCAAAGCTTTTCGTTGGTTGACATTACCAACATCCACAGGAATCACTAAGAATGACAAAAGAACCCAAAAAGTATTTCTTTTGTCATTCTTAGTAATTCCTGAGGATGTTGGTAATGTCAACCAACGAAACGCTTTGAGTGTATTATTCAATAAATTAATTCCTGTAATTAGTGTATATTATTTAATCTTGAATATATATATATATATATGAAATAAAAATACAAATACAAGAATAATTTATTGAATTATACAATTTAAAGCTTTCCGTTGGCAAACTGAAAGAATAATCATCACACTATTCTTGATGATGTTGGTACTGTTTGCCAACGAAAAGCTATGAATTGTATAATTCAAAATTATTCTTGTATTTGTATTTCTCTTATTTTTTTCTTTGATATACAAGAATACATATTATATATATATATATATATATATATATATATATATATATATATATATATTCATGATATCTCACGTTGTCCATTATTTTTCCGTTGCACTGACTTAATGAAGTTATTATAATTACTTGTAAATAATTTTTTCCACCACTAAGTGCAATAATTTTACCTTGTGTGATGAGGTACCTTTCGGTCACTTGACCATTGTCGAATCACTGATTATTTTTCTCTATTTTTCTGATGTGAATGTTCGGTCCGTGATGTTGGTGTATGTATGACGTCAACAAATACCAACATCACGGACCAAACATTCACATCAGAAAAATAAAGAAAAATAATCAGTGATTCGACAATGGTCAAGTGACCGAAAGGTACCTCATCACACAAGGTAAAATTATTGCACTTAGTGGTGGAAAATTATTTACAAGTAATAATAATAACTTCATATACATATATATATATATATATATATATATATATATATATATATATATATATGTGTGTGTGTGTGTGTGTGTGTGTGTGTGTGTGTATTAGGGTAGTTCTAGTAAAGCTTAAAACTTATTTAGGAATTTTTGGACTAGCTAGGAGACTGACAGACTTACCTAGTGGAAATAGTCCAAAACGACAATTTCTTGGAAATAAATAAATAGACACATATAAAAAACTTATCACACTTTTGAAATATTTCGATCACAGAATGATCTTTGTTAATCAAAAAAGAGAGAGAAAAAAGACTGAAGTGAACCACAGATGTGTATAAATATCCAAATGTCACGGATTCACAGAGTTATAGTTTATGATAAAGTACTATATATTTCAGTGATTTGTATAAAAATTGATTATTTGAAACTAGATATTAATAGTCTGTCAGAAGGAAGGAAAATGGAGTTGTTAAAAATGGTAGACGTTAGGAGGAAGGTAAAAGGAGTCTTATCTGATGTTGAGGTTAGGAGGTGCTCTAGATTTGGTGTACCACTGGAATGACAACTCCCATCTTCTCAATTCTGAAGGGTTGCAATCAGGGGGGGAGGGCCTTAATTATTTTGGTGGTATAACAATCATTGAAAGATATGATGCTGTGACTAGCAGCATGTTGAGCGGTTGGCCTGTATATGTTCATGGTTCCAACTTCATGTCTGTGGCCATTCATTCTTGTGCTCAGACCATCCGTGGTAAGGCCTATGTACTGTGGATGTACATGTATGATGACCCTGAATCTTGAAGCCCACATTGGTTGCTAGGCTATGGAAACTATTTGTTGGGATGTGTATTGAACATGTCTTGCATCTAGGTCTATTGCACGGAAAGGAGCCATGAGGAAGTTTAGGTCGTTTTTCCACATCAGATAAAACTCCTTTTACCTCCCCCCTAACTTCTACCATTTTTAACAACTCCATTTATTTTCCTTCTGACAGACTATTAATATCTAGTTTCAAACAATCAATATTTATACAAATCACATATATTACTATATCATAAACTATAACTCTGTGACATTTGGATATTTATATACATCTGTGGTTCACTTCAGTCTTTTTTTCTCTTTTTTGATTGACAAAGATCATTGTGTGATTGAAATATTTCAATAGTGTGATAATTTTTTATATGTGTCTATTTATTTCAAAGAGATTGCAGTTTTGGACTATTGCCACTAGGTAAGTTTATCAGTGTCCTATCTAGTCCAAAAATTCCTTTATATATATATTATAACATAATTTTTAAAGAGACACAATACAATATACTTATGTTTTACTATTTAATAAATTGAATTTTTTATTTAAGACAAATAAAACTACTCAGGAACAATTCATTAACATTTATTATCATTTCATCTCGACATTAAACAATACACACAAAACAAATTTTTACAACTTAACAATTTTTAACAAAATATACTAACTCTTTTTTCTTTTAATTTTAGAGTTACACCATTTTAATACCCTTGGCTAGTTTAAGATCTCTTGATATCTCGGGGTTATAGCATGGGCTATATTAACTCTTTGTTAATTAAATAAATTTTGAAAAACACAATATTAAATTTAGAACATAGTTTTAATAAATATTTTCCTGATGGAAAAACTTAAATTTTGAATATAAAAAAAAACTAAACGATTTGAACTGGATTATTTCTTATTACTTACTATTAATTAACTACAAGATATTCTAATGTATAAAATTAAACTTCTCTATTATCTTAAAAGTCCACTAAAGTTATTTTATAGCGCTATTACTCAACTTAATAAATATCAAAATTTTGCTGGTCGCTTACATAAATTCCCGTTCTCTCCAATTAAACATTTCACACACTTAAATTCGTTTTATTTACTTTACTTTATATTAACACAGTATTACATTTTGTAATTCACTTCTCCTTAATTTAGTTTGGCCAATCTTCTTAACAAAACGGTATAATTTAGACGAACTCTTTCCAAATAAATAGAATTTTGACTGGTCCTGGCTGGTTCCTCTAGTAGCGTCACCCACGCTACCTCCAACTCAACTAACTACGCGTCCTTCGATTTTCTTTTAAAATGTTACAAATATGGCGGCTTTCTTCTCCAAAAAACACATGTTGCCTGTAATCTAGTTTGTTTTCTTTTTCTTCACTAAAATCGATTGTCACACTGACCTACTTTCTTGCTTTCACATCTGTGTTACAGCTGACATACCAACAAGTTTGTTTTCACCAGTTTTTATTTCGTTAAACTTTGGTTGAAACTTACTGTTTTAATTTCCTATCCTCAACAAACCTTCCAGTGTTTATTTTATTAATATTATTAGTGTGTGAAGTGTCTTTGTGTTTTACTTTTGTGATATTTCCGAATTGTGTGTGTTTTGAGTGGATTCAAAGAACATAACCTTTCAATTTTCTTTTGTTTACAAACGTGTTCACTTTCTCCTTCAAGTAATTACTTAGGCCCTATGTTATTACAGTTTACAAATTTGTTTACACATAACTATTATTAGATTATCTTGTTTTAATTTATGTGTTAGGTTATTTGATATAACAAATTTCCTAATACATTTCCAGTTCAAAAACCTTGTTTACAATTCTATGCTTTTACCTAAATTTAGTTTTCATTTAACCTAACCAATATCTTAATGAATTTCTTTCTAAATTTTGAGTGAGTTATTTCTCATCTATTTTCCAATTCTTAAATAATATTATATAGCCCATTCTATAAATGTTACAATCATGTTGCCTGTAATCTAGTTTGTTTTCTTTTTCTTCACTAGAATCGATTGTCACACTGACCTACATCTGTTTTACAGCTGACATACCAACAAGTTTGTTTAGAATGGCGTTTTAACTTGGTTAAACCTGGTTGAAACTTACTGTTTCAATTTCCTATCGTCAACAAACCTTCCAGTATTATTTTATTAATATTATTAGTGTGTGAAGTGTCTTTGTGTTTTACTTTTGAAATAGTTCTGAATTGTGTGTGTTTTGCTTGGTCTTTCATAAACATAACCTTACATTGTTTACAATCGTTTTTTCACTTTTTCCTTCAAGTAATTACTTATGCCCTATTTTACTAATATTTACAATTTTGTTTAACATATAACTATTATTAGATTATCTTGTTTTAATTTATGTGTTAGGTTATTTGATATAACAAATTTCCTAATACATTTCCAGTTCAAAAACCTTGTTTACAATTCCTAGGCTTTTACCAGAATTTAGTTTCAATTTTAACCTAACCAATCTTTTAATGAATTTCTTTCTAAATTTTGAGTGAGTTATTTCTCATCTATTTTCCAATTCTTAAATAATATTATATAGCCCATTCTATAAATGTTATAATATATATATATATATATATATATATATATATATATATATATATATATATATATATAAATATATATAAATATATATATATATATATATATATATATATATATATATATATATATATATATATACATATATGTTAGATATAGAGATGAACACTCATCTATTAGCAGATTTAAATACAGTAAAATAAAATTAATACTTTTATTAAATGTATAATAAATAAAATTTTATCATACAATTTTGACTGCTAATTACAAAGTTTATATATATATATATATATATATATATATATATATATATATATATATATATATATACATATATGTTAGATATAGAGATGAACACTCATCTATTAGCAGATTTAAATACAGTAAAATAAAATTAATACTTTTATTAAATGTATAATAAATAAAATTTTATCATAAAATTTTGACTGCTAATTACAAAGTTTATCCTGTGAAATGATGTGCGGTCTTGGATAAAATTTTGAACAATTGTTTTTAAAAAGAGAGCAGTAGTTGTAACTGCTATAAAAACAAAACGTGTTTTGTAAATATACTCTCCTCATATTGTTATTATTATATGATCCTCATTGCAACAATACAGACATTACCTATTCGCAGGGGATCACCAAAAGTTCTTTCTCTGGCAGACTAAAGAAATTTACTGTGCCCCACTCATCACAAATCTTACAGAATTTGGTTATAAAGAAAAATTGAAATTGATTGAAATTCACAAAATAAAGTGTTTATTAAATCAGGACCGTTGTTTAAAAAAAAAATAAACACAAAACTCAAAAATTATTAAATTTCTTAAGAAAAATTAAAATTATAATGGAAATTTACTTCTAAGTATGTACTGCTCAGTCCTTGCTGAAATAACAAAACTGATTAAACAGTAAAAAAAGAATGTTTTAAACATTTTTTTCAATACTTATCAACATCTGTTCAACGAAACGAAGCACATACTATTTGTTGAGACATAATACCTTTCTAATAAATCAAATACAATTTGTATATTTAGTTTTTAACTTTTAATCTTCAACAGTCAGCTAAAATATGAAATGGGTTTATATTTTCCCTGTTATTATTTTGATTTTAATCGGTTATTTTATTGAGTCATTACACATATATTACTGATTCTACTTATTCTTAATAATTATAATTGTATATGATTTTTCTAGAATAGCTACTGAATTTTAAGAGAAAATAAAAACATGTTATTAAGAAAGTTGCTGTTGTTAACTACTTTTCCTTTCTGAAAAGACACAGAAATTTTGTTTGTTTACATATTCATACAAAGGACAAAATTATGAGTGTTTAGCATTGATAGTATTAGTTCTGATATAAGCAGAATTTAAAACAGCACAACTGATCAATTCTGATTGTTTATGAATTTATATCAACCCACTCCAATTTTATTTTTCTATCTATAATTTCTTTGCAGGGCACTAGATGATTAAATGTCTCCTTAACACTATTCCCATAAATGGCACAGTTATATGTAATTTACAGACAAAGACAAACTACTTGAAATAAGATTAAGACATAAGTGAAAAAAACATGACTGAAAAAAGTTTCACTTACTCTTAAGGTACTGTCATCAATATAGCCACTGGAGTCAGCATTGCTGCATTTATCACTCAGAGTTTGAGGTTTATTCCAATACCTATGGCGGTATATCACATAGCTACCTGCAGCTGTTCGTAATAAAAACACAACTGTATAAATAAGTAAAAGCCATGTCAAAAAGGTTATTACAGTACAGTCTCACTAATCCGGACTTGATGCGACCGGACCCTGTCCGGATCAACGAAAGTCCGAATTAGACGGAAAAAAATTTTGAAATTGTAGTTTTAGTGAAATTGAGGCCTTAATATAGCTGACAGTACAGTATTTCATAGTTTATTTGGCAAAAAATCCTGTAATTGTAACAGAAAAGGTATGATATGAATAAATATCAAAGCATCTTTCTCGTTGAATAAATGTATTCACATAAAGTTATTTATACTACACTGTATAAACGCACAAAAAACTCTAACAAAAATGAAACTGAAACAAAAATAAACTTTAAAAAACTTATCTATATCTTAAAAACGTAACCTATTTTGCCGTTTTATCGCCTCTATCACGCCCCAGTCCATCGGCTGAATGAGAGCCGTGACGTTAGGAGGAAGAAATGTAACAAAAATGTCACCATGACGCAATTCTTTTTCATTTGGGTGGCATGGGGCATTATCAATTAGTAAAACAGCTTCTCGAGGGAGTTTTTTCTCTTTAAAAACTTTTCTGTTGTTGGAACAAAGTTTTCAAAAAAACAGTCCTTAAAAATTTGACTGTTCATCCACACTGCTGAAGTTGTACTGGGCCGGTAGAACATTTAAATTTACATTTTTAAAAACAATAGGCTATGTTGATTTCTCTATCACCAAAAGTGGAAATTTTAGATCGCCAGAAGCATTACTGCAGGGCAGCAAAGTCATACGTTCTTTATTAACTTTATGGCCTTTTGCTACTGAATCTAATTTGGAAGCTTAAGTTTTTTTTGGGAACATTTTATAATTTAATCCGGTTTCGTCAGCGTTGAACACCTGACAAGGTTGTAAGTTTTCATCTCTGAGAAACTTGCCAAATTTGTCTTTGAATTTTTCACTGGCATCACTGTTACCTGACAAAATTTCACCACTTATTCCGAGTTAACGGATGCCATGTTGTTCCTTCCACCGTGACAGCCAACCCACACTGGCAGTAAAATTTGGGCCTCCTTTTAACTTTTCATTCAGTTTCAGTGGGATCGTTTGCAAATTTACACTCGATAATGGAACACCCTGTTCCCGTTGTCGGCAAAACCAAACATACAAAGCATCATCTAGGGTTTCATTTTTTGGTTTTTTTAAAGTGCGTCTGCCGCCTAAACTGTCTTTATTAACCATTTTTGCACAAAAATCATCAATTTCCGATCGCTTTTTTTACCAATCGGAAACAGTTTGTTTTCCCTCGCCTAACTCTTTTGCAATTTTAGTAAGCGATTCACCTCCATCAATACGAAACAAAGCTTGAAGCTTTTGTTCCGTTGTCACTCCGACTGTCTATCTGTTTAGTCTGCGGTGCTTTATCTTTCGTTTATCACAAGATGTCGCATGCGTTGTAGTGTTGGGAGATCTAATATGAATATACGAGGCATGTTTTTA
The DNA here is from genome assembly GCA_036971475.1 of Prosapia bicincta. Taxonomy (NCBI): domain Eukaryota; kingdom Metazoa; phylum Arthropoda; class Insecta; order Hemiptera; family Cercopidae; genus Prosapia; species Prosapia bicincta. The sequence continues at coordinate 369,235,350 of JBAIZL010000001.1, forward strand.
AAGTAAGTACCGTTTCTAAATTTCCCCGCCGCAGCTCTGCGGTCGGCGTTTAGCGCATGCGCGCAGTGTAGCTACATCTGTTGGGAAGCTACAGACGCCATTGTGACGCCGTTTGATCGAGTCTTAGTTTGTTTACGTGATTTTAAAATGCCGCAGACAATCGAGAATCCCGCCGACTGTGAAGTGCGTGGTGTGATTCGTTTTCTCTGTGCTAAAGGCTTAAAAGCAATTGACATTCAACGTGAAATCAGTGAAGTTTATGGTGAAAACATTATGAGTGAAGGAATGGTGCGGAAATGGGTTAGGGCCTTCAAAGATGGCCGCACAAACGTTCATGATGAGGAACGAAGTGGGCGACCTTCAGTCATTACCGATGATCTCATTCAAAAAGTGGACTGTAAAGTGAAAGAGAACAGACGGTTCACAATTTCGTCCTTAGCTGTCACATTTCCTGCTGTATCAAGAAGTGTTCTCTAAGAAATTGTGTCTGAACGTTTAAATTATCGGAAACTGTGTTCACGGTGGGTACCGAAAATGTTGACTGATAAGCACAAAACCAAATGATTGGGCAGTGCATTGAGCTTTCTCGAGCGTTACCGTAACGAGGGCGATGATTTTTTAAGCCATATCGTTACAGGTGATGAAACGTGGGTAGCCTACGTTACACCAGAATCAAAACAACAGTCAATGGAATGGCGGCATTCAACATCCCCTAGGAAAGTCAAATTCAAGCAAACAATTTCTGCCCAGAAAATCATGTGCACTGTCTTTTGGGACAGAAAGGGTGTGTTGTTGGTTGATTTTCTGCCTCGCGGTGAAACGATCAATGCAGCCGCGTACTGTGAAACTTTAAAAAAACTGCGCCGCGCAATCCAAAACAAAAGACGTGGCATGTTGAGTGCAGGCATCGTTTTGCTCCACGATAATGCTCGTCCACATTCAGCAAATCTAACGCAAGAGCTCATCACTTCATTTGGCTGGGAACAATTGGACCATCCTCCATACAGTCCCGATCTAGCGCCTAGCGACTACCATTTGTTTCTACACTTGAAGACGCATTTAGCGGGGAAGCGTCATTCCAATGATGAAGAAGTAAAAACGTCTGTGCAGCAGTGGTTGTCCAGTCTGGCGGCAAGCTTCTATGACGACGGCATACAAAAGCTGGTCCCAAGATACGACAAGTGCCTTAATAATAATGGAAATTATGTAGAGAAGTAGAGGAAAGAATGCTCTTTGAGGTAAATAAAGTTTTGTTTGAAAAAATTTACTTGTTCATTTTTTATATCAAAACGGTACTTACTTTAAAAACATGCCTCGTATTTTTTCAAAGAAGTTTTTCCTACTTTAATAGGCAAAAGAAACAAATATGATATTTTCATATTTTAATGAATAAATTATATTATTTGCCTATTAGAGTAGGAAAACCCCTTTGAAAAATAACAAATATAGACGTATAAAAATAAATATTTTTGTGGACGGCCGACTGATTGTGCTCTGTAAAATACTATAACTAAACAAAACTTTTGGGCCGTCCGGATTAGCCGGACGTCCGGATCATCGGAGACTGGATTAGCGAGACTGTACTGTAGTTATAAATTTCTTGGGTAATTCAATAACTATTTAGTCAGTGATTGCTAGTATAATTCATGTGCTATGATTTTTAAAATGTGTTTAAGGGCAGAATCAAAAAATTGTTGGCATTCAGGAATACATTTTACATAAAATCTCATAACTCCAAAGACTAATATTGGTAATTTAAGATTCTTATTGCTCTTGTGGTAGCCACACACAACCAGAGACTTTTTGATAAGAGTGTGATTATAATTAAAATATTTATTAATCCTTATTGAGCTGCGTGTAATGTAGATGATTCAGCGTGTATGATTACATGCAGATGAATTTGTGTTTAAAAAAGAATTGTTGATTTGTTTAAAGCTCTATTTAAATTTATATTCTTATATGTATGTAAGTATGGAAAAACATTATTTCAATGGTGTGTATATATATTTTCAGCAATAAAAGATTTAACATTCTTTTTGGTTTGAAAATTTGGAAGCATTTGTCTGGGTGTAATGTGGGATTGAATATACAAAATTTATAATCATAACATCAGTATAACAAATGTCTAAATTCAACAGATTTGTGTGGGTGTAATGTGGGATTGAATATACAAATTTCATAATCATAACATCAATGTAACAAATATCTAAATTCAACAGATTTGTCTGGGTGTAATGTGGGATTGAATATACAAATTTTATAATCATAACATCAGTGCAACAAATGTCTAAATTCAACAGATTTGTCTGAGTATAATGTGGGATTGAATATACAAATTTCATAATCATAACATCAGTGTAACAAATGTCTAAATTCAACAGATAATGGAACACACAGATTGCAAAAAACAGTCACAGCATACTTGAGCAATAGCAAATGAGTGCCGAGAAGTCATTTCCAACAAGTATATATAGACTTCATAAAGGCAGTTTGTTGCTATAAAAAATTCCATATGAATAGCAACTTGATGGGATGATAAATGCAGTGTAGGTGTCAGTTTATAACAGAACTAATGTAGGTGTCAACATTACCCTGCACTAATATAGGTGTCAAAACCTATAAATACGAGATTAGGGATGGTTGATATTTTCTGTCACGGTGACTTGTCAATGATGTTCGTTTGTCACTGGTGGTACCAGTGAAAAAATATGGAAAATGCCAGTGTTAGTGACAATGGATCGTTCAGAAGTTGTTTTTGTTGTGAATGGGCAAAACATCGGCATCGCTGGCTAGAATCTTATTGATATTTTACCAAGGCTGTCACTGGCTCTACTCTCACCGCTCAGCTCAAGACTCTGATCATTTTGGAGTGTTATTGACTGAAGGAGGGAGGGGTTATCTCTGTTGTGATTACGCAAATTGTCACCGCTGCTGGATGAAAAGTTATTGAAATTTTACCATGGCTGTCAATGGTTGATTTGTTGTTGTCACTGGCTCTACTCATTTACGTCTTGTGCGATTGGATGATTTATGTCATGTTTCACGACAGTGAGAATGTTTCGTACAGTAGACGCTATTTCGCACGCGGTAATTTGTAGGTGTGGAATCATTACACCAGTGTGGTAGGTCTGCCTGTTATTGGGACATATTGGGCTGTCTCACTATCCCTTGTCACTGGTAAAAGTCACTGATTGAAGCCTGGCGCTTTTACTAAAAACATTGATCCGTTAAAGACACTGGATCGACAATCCCAATATGACATATTGTGTAATTCGTGTTTGGCAAAAATCTGACTTGTCGAGATATCAAACTAATACAACTTATTAATATACTTAATAATAATAGACATAATAGGGATTAATAATAAGGAATTTGAGGACTGAATATAAACTAATTATAATATGAATTTTGTTTCTAAGAAAAACACTTTAAGAGAAAATATTACTTTGTTGTAGTTGTAGAAAAGATAAATTATACTAGGCTGGAATAACTGAATTTATTAACTAGATATCTGTTATTATGTTTAACTGCTTCCATATAAACCAGCAAAAATCTCATCAATTTTATTCCTTTCATTCAAGATCTTATCAACACATAGTAGGTTAACTATAAAAGCAATTAATTCTTTGTCTTTTTGATAAAGCACTGAATTAAATTAGTCATGAAACATTATTTGTGTTATCAATAAACCGGTAAATACTGTATTTTCAGTATGATATAGTCTAGGAGTAATATACAATATCAAGAGCACAGTGGTTTCAATATATTACAACAAAATATTTGAAAGTACCCCAATACCACAAAAATAATTTTAAAAAAACAAATAAAACAAATATTTTTGTGTGCTGGCGTATATTAAAGCTTTTTACTTTAATTTTAGTTTCCTATAACACAGGCCAATTTTAAACAATAATATTATAAATTCAATTAAAAGGTATTACAGATTTACCTGTTATTTATTTGAAATGAAAGTAGATAAGCATAAAAATACAGATTTTTAAGAAAATTAAGAAAAGGAAGAATTTAATAAAAAAAAATCAATTATAGCCAAATCTTAGAAAGATTTTATTGTATGTAACTGAATATATTATTCTATTTATGTTAAAGTTTTTATGTTCAACATTTCTGCTCATAAAATTATAATTTTAAAATTAGTAATTTTTTCCTGTAATTATCAAGAAATTAATATGCAAGTTTATATGACTACATAAAAAAAAACATTACTTTATGTATGACTCGACATATGAAAAAAAATTAATGTTTAAAATCTGCAAATTGACTAATCAAAACTGGAGTGACACAAAACTGCTGTATAACATGAAAATGACTACTAGTTATAATACACGGTATAACAACAAAATCTAACTCACCCATTATTCCTCCCATGATGACAACTCCAAGAGAAATGCCTGTAATGACAATGGTATTAAGACTGACCCCAGTATTGGGAATAATATTTTCTTTTGATCCTAATGAAGAGTCATTATATATAGTTTCATTTGAAACATCATCAACAGCTGAAAAACATAAATATTAAATTTAAACACAGTAATTAATTTTATTAATAGGTATTGTAATAACATACAGTTTCTAAATATTAATTAACAACTTCTAAAGAAATATTTACAAAATGCTAAAAAAACCATTGCTACAGTTTTTTATTACATTAATTTATATTCGTCTTATTTATTTTAACCTTTAATTGTTATTAATAGACAATATAATGTATTTAGATATATGTTTTAGACAAAAATGTAACAAAATTTAAGGTAACATTTTATTATCTTTAATTACAAAAGATGTCATGATTGACTGATTCATAATGAACACACACCCTAGAAAAATAATAGATACCTGCTTCAAATTTGGAGGGAACCTTCATTTATTAATGTAGAGGTGTGCTAATAAGGGATTTTGCAAATTTCAATTTTAAGGTATTTATTTTGTAACCCCTATACACAAAATAGAGCGCCTTACTGATTGGCTGTTTCAAATTTGGTAGCCATTGAATAAAACAGCTGTAGCCTTTGAATTATGTTGGCTATAATTTATTTCAAATTCGGTAAATTAATGAGGTCAAGAAAAATATCTATCATTATTGTAAACATTAAAGTTGTTCAGTTAAATGTTAATGGTGAACTCATAACTCATCTCATAATTCCTATTGAGGATAATGGTGCCTGTCTTTTTCAATCTTTGTCTTATATCGTGCATAATACACAAAAAGAAAGTACTCATGTTCATCATGTCGTAGCATCATACTAAGTACAAAACTAGGATATACTTGCATCTTTTTCTCATTATTGTTGTTCTTAAAATAAACGTATAGCAAGTTAATGGGGTACAATGAAAAATCATATAACCCTGTGTTATAAATAACTTTATTAATAAAGTTTATAGAGGTAAATGTATTAAATTGTATTTCATCTTTATGTGAAAAATTTCACCTAAGTTGTAGATGATTCCATGTTAAAATTTAAAGTTGAAGCCCAATTTTACCATTTACCTGGTAGTGGTATACCAGATTGTGACAGAAATACACAGTTTTCGCAAATGTATTTTGTAGGTGAAGACGAGAGAGAAGTGCAGTTGAGATGCTAAGGGAGAAGCTGTGACAGAGGCACTAGTCTTGTAAATTATTCAAATGCTTGTTTTGAGTGTGTTTAGACAGTGACAAATTTTGTTTTGAACTGTTATGCTTAAAAACGATTTGTTTATATTTAATGCAGAAAATTTGGTCAACGTCTGAGGCATTATTACATTAAGAACATTCCTCATTGTGGTGCTTCCTCCACATAACCAATATTTTAGAAGAGGTTTAAGTTAGATAGGAAATTCATATGTTAACAGTGTTTGTTGCTATGTTAAGAATCTACCATCCTCTTTAAAATAATTATATAAAGATAATACATGCAAGGACAGATAGTATCTTGTTTGTTATGATCTAGCTGTCTTTAAACTTCTTCCTTTGAAAGCAGGGCACACAATGTATCTGAGCTAAAAAAAAACATATTCCGTAACATATAGGATCACAGAGATCTTAGCAATGTTTCTGCTGCTTCATCTGGTCTTGTCTTTCAGAATAAATCATGCTCCTATTGTTGACATACCAAGGAAAATGATACCCTGATACCCCAAACAGTAATCGATAGAATAAAAATATAAACTATTTAATTAAGTAGCACTTGAAGAATAACTGTAATTATATAGAATTACAAATATGTAAACATTCCTAGTCAATACATGAGGAGTATTATATGTGATACAATAAGGTAAATTAAAATGTGATTTTGATGAAATTTTGTGATGTTAAATGAATCATTCAATTTTAAATGTAAATTATTATTTACGTTCACTACTTGACAATGCAATAAATTGAGACTCTTTAAAACTTTTGATTTTTCAGAAGTGTGTGATGATATATGAACACAATGTGGGCTCAAATCAAATTGAGCATACACATTCTATCCATGTCTCAAATGAATTTATTAAAGCATAGAAATCACCACCTAGCCAAGATTTAATTACATCCTAATTTTAAAATATGCAAATAAAGATTCAGTTAAATAGTTACAGGCAGTGCATTAAACAGAAAAACAATTTGATGTTGAACACAATGCAATGCAGGTAATTAGGTTTGGAATGTAGTTAAAGCTTTGAAGATGGCTATGAAATTTAGCTGTAGATCCCTTAAGAGCAATAAAAATAAGTAGGTTAATTTTTCTCTCTTGCAACTCTGGGCAATAAATTGACTAAACACAAAAAATAAAACCCAATAAAATTGATTTACTAGTCACTTGTACATTTTGGTTACAAGGTGATCATCTTTAGAAGTACTCTGAAATCTACATTGTGATATAGTAAATAAATAAATTTTATTTTGGTTATTGAGTTTTATTTTTTGTATGGAGGTGTGTTCACATATAATAGTGGTGTTAAAAAATGACATTACTTTTGAACTTACACCTGTACCACATACACTGAATTTGCTAGCCACATCCTACATACCAAGCAAAATTATTTCCAAACTAAATGAGTTATTTGTTTTATTATACGCTTAGTGTACAAGCAGTTTACTCACTTAGTGTACAGAGCCAATAAGTGAACATCTGCAGAAAGCACTTGGGAAACTATTGAGAAAGTAAAAATGAAAATCTTCAACATTCTTAAAATTATGATTTACGGCTTTTATATTTTGCTTTATTAGCAAATCATTTTCTGAAATGTGGGCATCTTTTTCTATTGGTGTATGATGTTAAAGCTATCCCTGGATAGCTATTAAAGCTATCCCTGGATGTTGTTGACATGGTTTCATTTTCGGCTTTAGAGAGTCAAAGCATCATTTTTTTAGGAATTAAAAGTAATTTTAACTTTCTCGATAATCTATCAAGCCCAAACCGCAGTCAGAACACATTTACTAGCTTTTTACACTGAGTAAACTGTGAAATGCAACAAGCAACTTGTTTATTTGCTTGTGTAGGGAAAATGTTGTGTGGTGTAGCATATAATGTAAATTTAAACTGTACACGGTTCAGGTGTAATTTCAAAAGTATGGTTTTTTTTAACATACCTCATATTAAAATCCACATCTAACCCAACTATGGCTTTACTATGTTAGTTGTAAAGATTTACAAATTTGCAAAATATATTTTGATAGAATATAATGTTAGAATATATTTACTGAGCAAAGAGAAATTGCAATATGGTATATTCAGTATCAATGGAGAGACATAACATGATTATTGTTTGAACATTGTAGGAATTAGAGGCTAAAATGTATATATATATATATATATATATTTGGTGTTTTTACATCAACTAAAGCAGGTGATCATTACTGAAAAGTTATGTTCAATTCCAGATTTGTTAGATTCAGATTGCAAAGTGTTCATGCTGAATTATACAAAATGCTAATTTAAAGATGAATGCTTTCTAGATTTGTAAGCATTTTCACAATGCAGTTTGATCTAAAGCACCATTTTAAGAGCGGAGAGGTATATTAAATTATTTCATCACAGCTGTTACCATCAAGATGAAGAGACTATTAATCTTCAATACAAACAGATAAAATATTGCCATAATAATTGGTTAAAACAAATTCAAGAACTTTATACATCTAGTATTTTCTATTACTTTAGAACAAATCTTAAAACTTTTTAAATCTATAAAGAGTAAATTTTCATTAAATATTATAATTCAGGAATATGAAGTGCACAAATATGTGCATGTATACACTTGACAAAAGCATTATTTTCTAGAAAATGACTGAAAAACTTACTTGTACTGTTGTGCTCATTTAGTTCTATATTGTCTTCATTTCTTTCATTTGAAGATTTTATAGAAACCTCCATTCTTTCACCACTTACATTCCCCTGCAAAGGTTGGTCATTCATTAAAGAAGATTCATTGTTATTAGATGTATCATGATAAAAAATCTTCTGTTTATTCAAAGGCAAAGTAGAATTGTAATTTGAGGCGGCTTTCTTTCTTTCTGCTATTAAATATTTATTGAACAAACCAGTATCAGTTTTTTGCAACTTATCAACAGTTATACTTCTGTTTAAAGGCAAATTATCTTGAGTTTGTATTTGCATACTCTTTACACCAACACTACTCTCTATTAACTCAATATGGCCATTTTGGTATGTGTGGTTTGTTGATGTTTTATTATTTAGTGCAATATGATTTAATGGTCTTTTATTTTCATCTTTTGAATCCATCACAGTCTCATTTAATACTGAAAAATTATTTTTAGAAATATGTTTCTGTTCTTTTGCTTTAAAATTGTTTTGTTTGTCATTTTCATTAATAATATCTACATTTTGTTTACTTTCTTGATTAAATAAAATTTTTGGTTTAATAAAAGTATCACTATTGGTTAATATGCTCGTATTGTCATGGTTTTGAGCCACTCCATTTTTAATATCTTTAACATCATACTCTTCATCAAAACGTTTTCTTTCTGGAGGAAGAAAATCATCAGTTCTCTCAAAAGTAAAGAATGAACTGTTAACTATGTTAAACTCTGCAGTCTGGCCATCAGGTACAAAAGTAGGATCTTTGAATTTTGGTGGACTCTTAATGAAAGTTGAGCCACTAACTGCTGAAGTAATCCAAATTAACATCCATAACGCTAAAAAAAATCAAGGTATAATCAGTTATGTATATAATAATCAATTATGACTAACTAGGTTCATATATAATTTTGTCTTAGTTACATTTGTGTTATATTAGTTCATTGTTCATGCTATAATATGACTCACTATTCACTTGACATATAAATATAATTCAATCTATTTTTTTTAAACATGGGTCTATATTTACAGATACAGACCCCATAAATATTACAAATGTTATTCCATCATTCCCCTACACCATCCAGTACGGTATACCATCCTTATACTTACAGTCTTTCTAATTTAAGCTCCTGGGTATTTTTATAAATATTATTATAAGAAGCATCACAGAAACTGAAGTTCCTATCTTCTTCAACAGTCAAAATATTGTAGAAACAAATAATTTTTTTAGTGTTAAGCATTAGTTACACAACAGAAAAACAGAAACATTTTACTTAAAATGTACAGACCTAGAAGGATATTTACAGCGTTTAACTTACAAAGTGAAAATATCTCAAAAGGAAGAAAGTTTGTTTACTTTTAAAGAATTAATTTACCCCCTACAAAATAAACCATTGATTTCATATAGACACTACTAAATATCATGTTTATTATTTGGTTGAGATTCAATTAATGTTTAAATGTGTTCCATTATTGCAACTGCTTGAGTATTTTTTTGTTTTTTACTCTATTACTGCAATATTGTCATCATTTGAAAGAGAGTTGATATACCCATGTGTTGATTCCATCTTCACGTGAGCTACTAGTAATCACTTACACTTTTAAAATGTTTTAAACTTGCCTATATTAGCCCTTACTTTGCTTGTTCCAAAACCCACAATCTAACCAACACATTACGAAAATACTACAAAATAGCTTACTCCACACACAACACTCTCAACAAACAATTTAAACCCAACAGCAAAATCAACGACATTTACAACACCACTGAAGTTTACAAACTAACTTGCAGTTCATGCTCCAGTTTTTACATAGGCCAGACAGGGAGGTGATTCTACACACGTTACCTAGAACATATAAAAGCACTAAAAAACAATAACTACCAATCAAACTTCGCCGATCATCTCACCTCCACAAAACATGACTACATAGGCATAACATCTAACCTACAAATTCTTCATAAACAGCACAGAAATAACCAACGCTACACAACCGAACAATACAAAATATATAGGCACTTCAAACTACACCCTACACACATACTCAATACACAATTACATTACAACTCACACGCACTTTTTGACATCATAACTCCTAATACACAAAAAAAAATACCCACACCACCAAAATATCCCACCCCCACCCTAACCTACGTAATCCTTGAGATCAGTTACGGTCTGAGTTGACAAAGGGACACATCTCCCGAAACGGCCGTCCTCAACAAGCAAAGTAAGTGCTAATATAGGCAAGCTTAAAACATTTTAAAAGTGTAAGAAAGTTGATATAGTTCTTTTTGTAACATTAAGAATGATTTCTTCCTCAGTTAAATTTGTCTGAAACTGATATTTGGTTGCACTGACTTACATAACTGACTTCATTTGTTCTCTTTTCTTAATGCACTAAAATTTATAAAATTATACATTTCTGAAATGATTTTCCTTTCTTTTCTTGAATAAATATATGATTGAATTCAGTAGGTTCGATGTAGGTTTATCAAAGACTTTCATAATTCTTTTATTACTGACGGAAACATTACAAATTATTCATTACACTCCATTTTAATGAAGAGCACAACAAAAGTCGTATTAGAAAGATAGTATACAACTATAATATAATAAGAATAGAGAATGTTATTAAGGACAATGAAATTGTCAAAAGAAAATAATATCTTCTTAAAACAATATCATATTTTAATATTTAACATAACATAACGTATTTAACATAACACACTCAAATTTTCTATTCATAATTTGAATAAATTTTTTATTCACTTTATACTGAATTGGTAGATTTTTTCATCGATTTGAAACATCTTGGATTTAAGCGACTTTCTAATCATTAACAGTAATTTTTCAGTCCTGTCCATTGTCAGCCATCGTTTCAGCTGTCAGTTCATAATTTTTTGTTTACTATTTCTTCTCTGATGAAAGAAAATGTTTATCAGATACACAAACTAAATGTTTCTGTATACTCTCTTCTTTTACATGTAATACTCAGAGTATCAGTCATGTTTTATTTATTGTAAAAATATTGTCTTCAACTTGTGGATAGTCTCTGCTTTGTCAAATGTCACTCCCTCATATTTTCTCTCCTTTTGCTCCTGTAATTTTTCTTGTTCTTCATATACATAGTTGAAAAAATACAAATCACTTTGCAATATCTTTTTTTTCAGTCTCTTTTCTGATAATACTATAAGATGAAGTTATATTATTGTATTACCTAGAATGATTGTAAACTGACAATTATAAAATTAATATTGTTTTCAAAAGGTACAAAACTTTTTAATAATTATATTGACCTACAAACCTACTAAAATTAAATATCTAAAAATTCATTTAAAAGTTGAAATTCTATTATTTTCCCACATTACCTTCCATAAATTCAGTAGCAGTGAGCAATTTATAAATCGGTTACACAACCAGGTAATTATTTGTTACATTCATAAAAAAAAGAAATAAACAAAAAAATAATAATAAGAAGAAGAAGCACTTATAAAGAATTAGATAAGGCACTTTTGAGTGGGAGTCAATTAAGACATATAGGAGTTATTTCATGTTCTATTGTTACTGCAGAGGCAAACAGTTTCTTGAAATGGTAGGTTTAAAAGGGAAAATGATACATTAACAGGATGGTTAATGAAGTTCAAACAATGCAATGGGAACTTACTGTTTCAGTAAAAAGACGAAATAAGCAAGTCATGAAAGTTATAGCTCTGTTAGGTTGGGTTAGGGGGTTATTGTAATACAAGTACCTATTTCTTGCGTTAGCTAGTTGTGAATAAATTATTTGTGTTTCAATGACTATTTGTATATTACCTACTCTACATGTAATAAAGTATGGTTTACTAAATAAATAATTTTAATAACAAAATATATTATTTTATCTTTTTACTAAAACAGTTAAGGGATTTGAGAGATCAGACCAGTGTTGTTATTTTAATATCTTTTGTGAATTGATCATATACCTGAAATCTCCATTCTTCAAATTGATCAAATTCCAGTTTCATCATCTCCTTGCAACATAAACGTTAGGGTGGAGTGAAAACCCCGTTTTTAAAAATTTTGATTTGTAATAGCAGAGAAAACTTGCTCTTTGTCTTCTTAAAAATGGGGGAAAAATAATTATAAAAATAAATACATAATTCTTGATCCGACATAGGATATGAATAACAATTTGAAAAAATACCGATGTTCAAAAAATTGCAGAGTTCTAATACAGTTCTGTAAAACCTATTCTTCTAGACATTTTTAAATTTATTTTGGGATTGCGAAAATGGCTCAAACATTGTAAAAATGTAAAAAATTGGTTATTTTTAGGGAAATGTAAAATCTTTATATCATGTCTATTATAGTTGTAATAACACAAACATACACTATTAGTAATTATATTTGTCTAATCCTTTTACACTTATTTTGCCTTTGGCCGTTATACATGATCTTGGTTCGATCTCTGATTCAGGTATGTTACAAGCGATTGACAGAAGTAAAATTATAAAGAAAAAATATAAGCTGCAAAAAGAAGTAACAGAAGAAGACCACAGGAAGCTCAATGAAGTGAAAGGAATTTATTTAAAGAAATGCTAGACAAGAGAAAACTGTAACAAGAAATAGGTAGCAAGATTTAGCGTAGAGAGAACAAAGAATAACCCATTAGCATTATCAGTGAGCCTGATGGAAAATACGTTGGACATGTTACACTAACAAAAGGAACCAGTAATAGTATTGTGAACTGTATTGTTGACTTCTTGAATAATAAAGATTATGACATAAGTGCAATACGAGCTGTTTGATGTCACGGGACAGCCACAAACACCAGTTAGAAAAACAGTGTCATTCATAACATTGAAGTTAAGTGACATCACCCACTGCAGTGGTTTATTTGTTTATTGCACTTAACGAGCTGTTTTGTAGGTATTTGTTTGATTACTTAGAAGGCACAACGGGACCAATATCTTAGAAAACAAATATCCAGCTGTGAGAAAAATCCTGTTGTAAATTTTGAAGCAATATAAACTAGAGATGTGATAACTATTATTAAAACTGAATGTAGTAAAGGTCAGAAGTATCTTTTAAATATCTTAAAATCAGTAACCACTGGACTGTGTGGACTAGAACTTGGAGTTAAAGATCCAGGTCCCTTTAACAACTTTTGATGGTTAACCTGTGCCAATCGTATACTAAGGCTTTGTGTATGTGTCCCAAACAAGTCCAACAAATGAGCTGAAACACTTGCAAAGTACATTATAAACACTTATGCTCCAGTTTGGTTTGATATCAAGAAATATGAAACTGTGACGGACACTCCTAAACACATTTTTAAGGTCATTCAAGAAACTTGCTGGACAAATTAAAACAAGTCATCGATCCTGTAATTCAGAAAAATGGGTTCTTCTGGTATCCAGAGAATATGTTACTGGAATTGCTAGTAAATGACAGACAACAAATACGCGAACTGGGCTACAGCAGAATTCTTAAATCTAGTTACCAGCTGCCAGTATCAGAAAGTGATATTAGAAACTTTCAACTTCCATCTATTGAAGTTTCTTGAAATTCCATCTATTATTTTTTAAGCCCAATACTACACAGAAATTATTGAGTAGGTTAAGTCTAAGGTGACACCACTACCACTGTTATCCAATATGACAACAGAATACCTGCATCTTCATTGATAAATAAAGTACTGCCTGAGTTTGATTATTTACAATTCCCATGTTGTACTCAGTAAGTAGAAAGGTGCGTAAAACTTGTAACCCTGAGGTGCCTGGAAAAGTTTGTGGATACGAAACTGGGATAGTTTCATTAGGGCAACTCTATGACCAAGGTCTTTGATGCCTACATTTGAAACCAAGTCAGAGTTTAAAGGAGCATCAGTGTAGTTTACAAACCTTTGTTCATTGGATGGTTGGTTACTTGATTTGCAGCTACGTCTCTGTAGCGAGTCTTGGGTCGTTTTAGATTAAAATACTTTAAAATTTCTGAAATGGGAGAAGAGCTGCATTATGATGTTAAAATACTACAAGCATGTGTATACAAACATAATTTTATGCTATTATAAATATAAAGGACTTGGTTTAATTATTATTTTACAATATCCTAAAAATAACAGGTTTTTAAAAATATTCAATGTTTGGGCCATTTACATGAATATTTTAATATTCTTTCAACATTTGCAATAAGAGCATTGTCATTTATAATTCTGAAATTCCATGTTCTATATTCTATAATAGCTATACTGTTTGTCATAAATTTTTAAAAAGATAATATTATATTTTTTTCATTAATTCATTATATATATATAGAAATTTTTGGACTAGATAGGAGACTGACAGACTTAGTTGGTGGCAATAGTCCAAAATTGCAATCTGTTGGAATTAAATAGATACATATAAAAACATATCTTACTATTGAAATATTTTGATCATACAATGATCTTTATCAATAAAAAAAAAAACTCTTACTTGGTATATTTGTGAGTCGACTTTCGGGGACTAATTGCGTGTTCTCATTTTCGAGCATCTTCTGAGACACACATATATATACCAAGTAAGATTCTTGTTTAGGTATATTTAAGTGTAAGTGATAAGTGAATAAAAAAAAAAGTTTTGGAAAGTTAAAACAATATGCACAGATGCGTGCGCACACACACACTCTCCCCTCATAGATCCGTCTAATATAAGTGTTAGCCAGAATTATAAATGTCATCCTAATACAAAAATGAATTTTGTAATGAGTATCTTGTGCAGAAAGGTTTTTCACTTTAGTGAATTTAACAAACTAAAAAGATCAAATATTTTGAATGATATATTTCTAATATATAACACATGTAATGATCAAATGAACCTAACCTCAAATAATGAAAGCATGGTATTGAATGAATCTACAAGATTATTAACCGAGGAGAATAAAATTAGAGAAACTAAATGATCTCATGAAAAACCACAATTTGAAATGACACTATGTCAAATTAAATGTTTGAAAATCAGTTCTCATAATTTGACAATACTAGAAAGTGGTAATGTTGATTGAAGAGTTTCTTTTCCAGAAAATGTACTGTTACAGAAAAGAACTTAGTGAGGAACTCAAAACATAAAAATCAACTATAATTAACAAGAACTGATTTGATGAGAAATACTGGGCATTGATATGTGAAAATGTTAACACGAACTGAATAGGAATAGGAATATACTGGATATAAAATAATCAATAAATCAGAGTCGGTAAACAAATAACAAGTTGTGATTAGTTTTAAGAAAGTTTTGCTGAAGGATATAATTATACCTATCCGAAAAATTACATTCATTAAAAATAATTGTTCAGTAGTAAAATGATTAAATAAAGATATACCAAAATTTCGGGATATACAGTCGGTGCCGCTTATTGTGATCACGGTTAATGTTATCATTCGGTTATTGTTATCGTTTCATTGAAAAACAAACACGGACGTATATTAATACATTGTAATTAGGCCGCTTATTGTAATCATCTGTTCGCTTATTATTATCATTGAATTTGCCATTCAAAATCATATGCGTCAACGTATACTAGCATAGACCAAGTAAAAATGTCTACAAAGTAGTGTAAACAGCACCTGCAACACACAATGACGCCCAATTCATAGAATGTTTATTTTTAGAATGACAGAAATACTTTATAACGGTTTCAGCACTTAGCACAGTTCTCAGAATGTCTCCCTTACTCTTTGTTTACGCAAACACCCTAGCCTCGCTGAGTCGATTTTAGTTGTTTGTTAACATTAGTTGATGTTACTACTGAACCATTTACAGTACAGTCCTACTGTATTTTTTAACAGTGAATTTTTATGAACGTTTATTACAGTATTTCAGTGTGATTTTACATAACTTAATTTTTAAAGATCTTTTTCGTTTGTTTTGTAGAGTTTAGTGTCACTTGAAGTTTCAAAGGACAGTATAGCAAGATGTCCGAAACTCAAAAAAAACGACGCGATTTAAATCTTAAACAAAAACTTGATATTCTAGATAGGTACAGTAAATTACCAAAAATGAGTCAAAGAAACGCAGCTTCTCAACTTGGCGTTTCTCAACCTCTCTTATGTAAAATATTTGAACAACAAAGAAAAAATCTTGTCATTATCAAAGTGTAATGCAAATGTTGACAACAAAATACATCGTTCTGGGAAGAATCCGCAAGTGGAATCAGCTTTGAAATTGTGGTTTAAAAATGTTCGCGAAAAAGATGCTCGAGTTGACGGCCCACTAATGCGTCTAAAAGCTGAGGATCTTGCCAAAAAAATAGGAAAACAGGATTTTAAAGCAGCAGATGGATGGTTCAATCGATGGAAGAAAAGGGAAAACATTGTTTACAAGAAAACGTGTGGTGAACAAAGAAATGCTGATTTTGTTGGAGCTGAGGACTGGTTACAATACGAAAGATTTTGGACGTGTATTCTCCTAGCTGCATATACAATGCAGATGAAACAGGACTTTATTATCTTGCTTTATCCGAACATACTTACTTATTTAAAAATGAAATTGCTAACGGCTGTAAAATATGTAGTAAACAAAGAATAACTGTTTTGTGTTGTGTTAACATGGTTGGTCATAAACAAAAACTCTTAATTATCGGTAAATCTAAAAATCCACGTCGTTTTCAAGATATCAAAAAGCTACCGGTTGAATATCATTCAAACTCCAATGCTTGGATGACATCAAAAATTTTTAATGAATGGCTGACTAAATGGGATACCAGCCTCAAATGCAACATTGTCCTTCTACTAGACAACTGCACTGCACATAATGACTTAAGCACTACGCTAAAACACATCAAAGTGATTTACCTTCCGGCCAATACATCAATTATTCAGCCATGTGACCAAGGCATAATTAAAAATCTCAAAAGTTTTTATCGACGAGAGATGCGTGCTAGAATTATAGAAAATATGGATGAATTTCAAACCCTTACCTCAAATGAATTGGCTAAAAAAACTTCTTTACTCGATGCTATTCATCTGATAGCAAAATCTTGGAATGAAGTTTCTGAAAAAACTGTGAAAAATTGCTTTAGAAAAGGTGGTTTTTTTGTTGAAGAAAATCAAGAGCAAGCTACATCTGAGGAAGGCTCTGAAGAGAACTTGAAGCCTTTCGATTTGTCCTTAAAAGAATATACTGAGTGGATGGAAGTTGACGATAGTATTGAAACAGCAGCGGAAATGACTGAAGATGATATTTGTAAGGTAGTGGCTTCAACATCAAAAGTTACTGAAGAAGAAGAAGGCACCGATGATGACGAAAATGATAAATGTGTACCGCAAAAATCTAAGCAGGAAGTTCACCAAGCTCTTGAGATTCTAACGCAGTTTGTTCAACAAAAAGCAGAAAATTTCAACAAACATTATGAATATGAACAATTTATAAACAATATTTTACGAGAAGACTACAGACAGTCACATATAGAGGAATTCTTCGAGAAAATGTAAATGTAAATTTGAAGTGTAAATAAGATTGAAGTGTTTTATAATGAAGTTTTATGTGTTATAATGTTTTGATCAAGTGTTTTATGTAGTTCTATATATTTTTTTTTCAATTATGCTAGATTCAGTGTTTTAAAGAAATATACAGTGGAATAAAATAAACTGACATGAAATATGCCCACTAATTTTAACAAGTAGAAAACTAAATTACAGAAATTCTACTAATGTATATAAAACTGTCCAGAATAGCATGAAAATTTGGTAAGTACAGTTTAATTATAGTGTTACAGAATTAGAATTACTTAATGTAATGATAGGCTTACATATCGTTCAGAACAAACAGTTGTGGCAGTAATACAGTGAGTTCAATGCAGTACGGCTGTAGACTACATCGTGATTAAGCGTTCGGTTATTGTTATCAAATATGCTTCTGACAAATATGATCACAATAAGCGGCGCCGACTGTACTAAAAATTAAGCTGTTGGACCATTTTGATGTTGATATTCAGCAATTAAATAGACCTACATTAAAAGTGTTAGGAATTCCTTTTAATCTACAAAGGTAGAGGATGCAATTGATTTATCAAGGATCATATTAATGACAGGAATTTTTGTAATTTTTACAATAAATGCAGCGTTTTGCATACTTAAAGAATGTACAAATAATACTGATCTATATCAATACATTGTTGAAAATCATATTACAATTGATATGATATCAATATTGCAGAGGTTTTGTGATGTTATTAAAGTGTTTCTGTGTAGCAGGTGTTCTAAATATAATAACAGTAGTAAAAAGTGCAATAAAGTGCCCAAGTGCATTTTATGTGCTGCCGACCATGTATGACAAGTGAATGAAAATGTATAAAAATTGTAAATTATGCTAATTGTATATATGCAAATGAGAAATTTGGATCTAAATAAATCATTAATCACAAGGTAAGTGATATACAAGCATGTGGAATATTAAAGAAAAAAATATCTACTTTCATTTTCAATACTGAATGTCAAAAGACCAATTTTTTCAAAATATCTTGGACCACAAAATACTCCCATTGAAAAATATTATATAAGATAGCATTGAGGAAAGTATGCAATTGGTGAATTACCAAGATTTAGCTACCTCATCAACAAAAGCTAGGTAAACAAGAAGTACCAATAACTACTCAGTGTAAATAAATACATTATTTAATTGTATATTCCTCTATATTTTTGTAATTTACAATTTCACTTCTCTAAATAATTATAAAAATCAAATAATTTATATTACATGTAAATATCAGAAATTTAAATGCTAATTATTATCAGCTCCAAATATATAAAAATTTATTCATACAAGTTAAGCACTTTTACATATTAGAATAATCAGATTTTTGCTTGTCACATGAGGTGGTACCTACTCTTATGTTTTGTATTAATGTAAACAAAAATTAGTGTTCAAAACATCTCTGCAAAGCCATTGTGAGACTTTATATCATCAAAATAAAGCATTGTGAGATTTTTCATGTGTTTTATTAGTGTTGGGTTCAAAAAATTGATTCACCCCCCCCCCCCTTAAATATGTTTGCATCTCAAGTATGATTTTTTTGCTATGAAATTTGAGTGCGGTTTCTATATCTATATCGTTGATAGAGAATTTGACACAGATGTCTGAACATTTCACCCATTTTCAAGTTTCAGTAGTAGTAAGTTATCATTTAAAACTTTATCATGAATTATAGATACTTATAACTAAAAATGCACCTACATGAATCAATATAAAATAAAAAATTATCACAACTAGTATTAAAAAATGTGAGATGACCATTAATAACTATCTTTTGATATTTATATAATAAGAATAAAACTTACCATAAAATTTAACTACATAAAATAATATTCCTTTTCGAGAAAATTTGTCAAACAACAAATTTAACATTTTGTTCATAAATAATTTTCATAAATAGCCAAGGTTTCATTATGGTACTCTAAGAGAAAACCTACTGATTGTGTACATCACACTGCACAAATGAAGCCAAAAGTAGTTCTAAGCCATAAAGAAACCTTAGCATTTCTGAATCCTAACTAATCCAATAAAAGTGAAGGTTTCAATCTATAAGACAGGCAATCAAGTGATTTATAAGAAGTGATGACTTATTAGAAACCAATGATACAATTAACTATCTCAAGACTGATGATTATTTTTAAAATCATATGTTAAAAGTCTAAACTAGGAAAATGCTATTTTACTTTTGTTACATATCCAAACAATTACCTAAGACAATACATTACTGGTTTAAAAAATACTTTATTGACAACTAGATATTATTTACATTATTAATAACAGGTTATAATTGTTTTAAATAAATTAAATGTATTTACATCTTGAATGTTCTAATTTGAATACCAATTTCCTCCTTGTAATTATAATACTTCCAATTATATATCTAATCATTATGTTTTAGTTACATTTAATTTTAAAATAAACTTAAACAATAGTTTATGACTATCCGAACTTTGAATTTAGTAAATTTGTTAAAACTTACTGAGACAGAACGTTTTCGATTGCTATGTGCCGATCTTCATCAGTGTCTTCTGCTTGGAGATGTTGGGTCAAGCGATGACGGTTTTAAAGGTAGGTTTTCGATAGTATCAAAGAGTATGTGTGATTTGTATTGTGTTTATTCGTTTAATATATTTGTACTTTGTGTTGTTGTGTGTCTGTAAATTTCATATTGTTCTAGTGTGTTGAGATGTGATCCTTTTTTTTTGATGTGTAGGATTTCTAGGTTTTTGGTAAATTTCTGTGTATTTGTGTCCTGTATCTTTTATGTGGTTGTAGAATGTTGAGTTGGTGTTCTGTTTGTGTTCTTCAACTCTTTCTTTAAAGCTGTGACCTGTCTGTCCAATGTAGAACTTGTTACATTCGTCGCAGTTCAGTTTGAATACGCCTGGTGCTTGTAGTTTATCCTTGTTGTTGGTGTTATGTTGTATTTCGTATTGTAGCTTGTTATTAGTTTTGTATGCTATTTTGTATCCTGTTTTTTGAAATTTGCGGGCTAATTTGTTTGTTGTTTTGTTTATGAATGGTAATGTGATGTATTTGTTTTCCCTGTCTGTAGTGTTAATTTTAGTGTTTTTTTTGTATTTTGTGCCATAGTTTGTCTATTATTGTGATGTTGTATCCATTTGTGTATGCTAAATATTTAATTGTGTCTAGTTCTTTGTTTATGTTTTCTGTGGTCATTGGGACTTTTTTAAGTCTATGGAGCATGGATCTGAAGGCTGCGTGTTTGTGTTGGATAGGGTGGTTTGAGGTGTTGTGGATAAGTGTGTCTGTCGTTATGGGTTTCCTGTAAATGTTGAAGCTGCGTTTTTGTGTGTGGCTTTTTGTTATGGTTAGGTCGAGGAAGTTTAGGGATTGGTTGGTTTCAATTTCTGAAATGAAGTGGAGTTTTGGGTGTATGTTATTAGTGTAGGTGAGGAGTTGTTCGCATTGACGGGAGTTGCCTCTGTATAGTGTTATAATATCATCGACGTATCTGTTCCAGTAAATAATTCTGTGTGCGTGTGTATTGTTTGTAAGCATTTCGGTGTTTTCTATGTAAAATACTCACAAACAATACACACGCACACAAAATTATATAACATTGCAACTGTTATATTACAATTTTGGATGTACAAGTATCATGACCCTGAATCTTGAAGCCCACATTTGTTGCTAGGCTATGGAAACTATTTGTTGGGATGTCTATTGGACATGTCTTGTGTCTAGGTATATTGCACGGAAAGGACCCATGAGGACCATAAAGGGGGTTGTTCAGTACTTGGATCTGGTAGTTTTGAATGTATTAAAATATTTTTCAAATTAAAAGGTTGTCCGAACCAAATATGTGGTGGATTTGAGAAAAGATCTTTGGTGTGGGTGGAAGCTTGAACAATCTTGAAACCATCCTTTAATATTTTGTTCAGCTTCTGTAGGCCTGGATGGTTTTCTGTAACTAAAGACAGTTTGTTGTCTTTCATAGGTGGTCTGTGTTCATCAGATGATTGAGCTAAGCAGATTTGATCCTCAACAAGTTGTTTAGGATATCCTCTTTTTTGGAAAGCTAGTAAGGTCTTTTTATTAAAGTCCTCCAATGCTATATCGTTGGAACAAATTCTCTTGCCCCAGATTGCCTGACTGTATGGTATGGACCGTTTTATATTCATAGGGTGGTTGCTATTGAAATGTAGGTATTGTAGATGGTTTGTCGGTTTGATGTGGACACCTGTATAGATATTCCCATCTCTGATTGTTACATCTACGTCTAAGAGGGTGATTGTTGCTGTAGATTTCTCCCAGGTGAATATAGAGAACAGTGATAAGCCCTTCAAAAAAACTTTCCACTGTTGAGATTCCCTGTGTCCAAATTACAAAGATATCGTCTATATATCTGTACCAACATAATGGTTGTTGTGTTCGAGTTTTAAGGAATTCTGCTTCGATATTACCCATGTACAGGTTTGCATACGACGGAGCCATCCTAGTACCCATTGCTATTCCTTTTATTTGCAAGTAATTCTTTCCCTCAAATTGAAAATTATTTTTTTCAAGAATGAATTTGGTGAGGTGAACAAGGAAAGGTGTTGTGGGGTAAGGGTTGTCTGAGCATTTATTTATTTATTTCCAAAAGATTGCAGTTTTGGACTATTGCCATTAGGTAAGTCTGTCAGTCTCCTATCTAGTCCATAAATTCCTATATATATATATATATATATATATATATATATATATATATATATATATATATATATATATAAAAGCTATATAGCATAAATTCATTGGTATACTGATATAGTATTAGTGGCTCGAATAAACACTCCTTGTATTTATTTGTAGTTTAGGCATGAAAGGAATGTGCACTAAACTTGTTTAAATGAAAACTTGTAAGAGTAACTGAAGTTCTGTTATAACTACAGAACTTCATTTGTATTTTATCCACATGAAAATAATTTCTATCAATTAAAAACTGCAGGGATCAATTTGTTTCCAAAACCAATGGCATTTATTGTAGCAAAATCTAATGGACTCTTGTAACATTATTAGATAACTTTTAAGGCTAGGTTTTAGTTATTTTTCAAACATCTTAAAACTTAACTATTGAACTAATTTTAAAAATACTTGACTAAGTGAATACATAATTGCTTACTTGCTGACGCGTTTCAAAACATTCGTTCCTTTTACGAAGCTAACCCTCTACCGCGTATTTATGTGTTAGGTTATGTTTGAGGCATTAAGTGTTAAAGGAAATGTGGAGAGAAGGTTTGGTATACCTTGAGCTTCGTCCGTCGGTCTAGGTTGATTACTGATGACCGTTGGTCGCTATTGAAGTTGCTTGATGTAATCATCTTGAAGTGATTACGTATTCACTTAGCAAAGTAATTTTAAAATCAGTGAACTCAAGATGATAACATCAAGCAACTTTAATTATTGATCTGCAATGTTTTTACTGAAAGAAATTTCTATCCAATAAATGATGCTCTTACAATTTATAAGAAAAGTAAGTTATGAAACAACAGTCTATAAAACCCAGTGACTACTTTTCCTGATTTAAATATAAAATCATTTCTAAAAGATAAGGATGAAAAATTTGCATGTATTTGTCTATGGCTTTGTAATTATCGTAAACAATAGTCAAAACATTAAATTTATTTACAGAAATGTGACTGATAAAACAATCTTTACCTTCTAACTGAGCTAATATATAAATCCGATTCTGCAACAGACGTAAGGCCATAATATAAACATTTTTATCATTTACAGCATTTGCCTAAAACACAAAGAGACATATTATTTCATTCATCTTGAGAGATATTTTCAAAACACAGTTTTTTAAATTTTAATTACTATACCAAAACTAATAAGCTTATGTTTCACAACAATGAACTGGTGCAAAACTCATCACTTCTAAAATATCAATTTAGTGTTTTTTTTAGTATAGTATTTAAATTAAAAAAAAAAACCATTATTTTTTTTTATTAAACATGTTTACACTCGCTGAGATTATTGTTAAATAAAAGTGGTTGACTTGCGACTTGAAATGAAAGGTACCTAAATTGCAAGTCAACAACTTTTATTTAACATTATTTTTATTATATGTAAATATATATATATATATATATATATATATAAACATGTCAACTCATATTTTACTGAATTTATGATAAAATCATAATTAACAATATGCTAATAAAGGATCCATAAGAACATTTGTGCCATTATTTGTACACACACACACACACACACACACATGCATGCACACGCATGTGTGTGTGTGTATATAATAATTATATATGAAAAACATTATGTCTATAAATATAACATGGTCAATAGTACATGATACAAAAAATTAAGTTGGCTCCTTGCAACAGAATTACCCAAAGTTTGTCTGATCATGGCCATCTTGATGTAGGTAACATTTACATCTCTTCTAAATTCATCAATGTCATTTTTTTCATTTACAAACTTGTGAATAATCAAAGTGTTTACAATGCCAGTGTTGAAAAGACAAATAATAATCACCCAAATTCACTTTTGGCTCTCTATGCTTATTCTATATTTAGGAGCTAGCCAATCATGTAGCTCTATACCTCCCATTGAACTGCTGTAGTTCTTTATAAGCCTGGAAAGCGGTACGTGCCATTTATTTTTTTTATCATTGTTTTACCTTTGTGCTTAGGCCAGCGGTTCTACATTACCAACAATAACAATGTTGTTATCATAACAATGGGTAATAAGGATGTTAGTATTAGCAATAGAGAAAAAATTGTACTTTCCTCTTTCTTGCTTTTTTATTTCTTCGGATTGATCACAAAACATTTTTGTTTGAAGTCAGCCCAAATTTTTCCACTTGCATGAAAAACATCATACAAGGTTTGTAAAAAAGGTTAAAGTTTGTAAAAAAAAAATTGCCAAATAAACCTCAGAGCTTAGTGAATCTTCTATAACAATCAACATATTTTTAACTGCTCTAGTTTCTAGTAGAAGATCCACATCTCTGTCACAGTCAAAGTTATATCAGAAACTACTAACACGACATAGTGCCCATATCTTACATCCAAATCATATAGACTTTCCCTTTATAAACTATTTTAGTATGTTCCACTCTAAATATTTCATAATAATTCCATTTTCTGCATTTTTTTCAGCAAAAACATCAAACTTTGAGAATGATTGCCTAATTCTTAGAGCTAATACAGAGATGTAAACTAGTCAATACATACAGATATACAACACATAAGGAATAGAAAATAATTCAACTGTAAAAACGCCACAAACCAGGGTCAATCCATACTTGTAAGTGATCATACACAGATTCTTCTTAGTAAATTCTTTACTTATAAATATCAAAAGTTCCAATGAAATATATTCCCCTAAATACTTTGAATAGCAGTCTATTTGAAAGTTGTGAATCAAATTAGCAGTGAAATCACAAAGGTTTAAAACAAAGAGCTTCAAAAGATTAGATCACTAATAAACTAACATATATCCTCATACTTGGCTCTATATCTTTATTTGTCAAAAATATGTTTCAACAAATTCTGATTCTCAAGTACTTTAATGCTTGTAGTCTGTGTTATTTGCTTACAGAAAGCTATTTTAAATGATTGTTCTAGACAGAATCTGTAGCCTACTAGAGCACTAGTTTTTAATTTGTACTAGGGTTTATAACTACTTTTCATTTAAATTTTTTATGCTTAACCAATGTTAGTTTTTTGTACAACTTTATTAAAATTGACCATCCATAAATTTACTTGTAAATTGTTAATGAAATAAAATAGCTTTCTTCTTCTTCTTATTATTATTATTAACTCTAATAATGTACAGAAATAAATGCTATAACTTAGAATGTTAAATAATAATAAATATATTTAAAATTTTAAACATATATAGACCTTTAGTAACCTAATTCTTATATGGAAATTATATAACTTCATTTACTTATTAGCGACATTAAAAGTAAATATTCCTTAATTACATACAAAAAGATATTTTCTATATCTCCATAATAGGAAATATATTTAATATTGGAAAAACATATATTTGCCTTCTATAATATAATACAACTACATATTTACTATTCCACACAGCCCATGAAAAAATTTAATTGTAGTTAGTTATTCATCAATAATAAAAAATAATTATGTTATAGAAAATAACAAAAACTACAAAGATATATGTAAATGATGTCAAAGTATTAGAAGTTACTAGCTCATATGCCAAAACATTTACCTTTTGGAAAATTTAATTACCTGCATTAATAACTGTCCTGTATGGAAGTAATAATGTTGAATGGTTATCTTGTCAAGGTCACAATAGTTCATAACAACACCTATCTCCCCCCTCCTCACATACACTGTTATTAAAAACAAATAGCAAATACTAGTGTAGATAGTTTACTTTTAAAATACACAGAGTATATTCATTTTTTATCTTAATATTTTAGGATTATAGGAATATGTTTTTATATTTTTTCAAAATCTAATTTATTACTTGTATAATTATGTACTTCACATAAAATATTCTATTCTTGGAATTTAGGTGGATAAATAGATTAAACAAAACATTATTTAGCAGTAATTTTTTTCAAAATAAAATTACCCAGAGTTTTACAAAGAACCTGTTTATTATTTTAGTTTGGGTGATATTTATAAAAATATATTTTACACAGCAAATTGCTTTTGACATATTTCATTTTTAAATACTTCTTTGTTTTATTAGAAAAATGTGATTTTAAAAAAGTTGTGAATATTTTAATTTCATGAAACAGCACAACCATAAAGCTATTAATGGATCATAGATATTCTGAGCTTCAGTAGTACCAGCTATCTAAATTTATTTTTGACTTTTTCCTTAAAAACAATCTTTGTCTGATGAAAAAATATTATTCACGACCACATTGTGGTAAAGATATGTTGATCTTTATGGAGAAGACTAAAAACCAAAGTATGATTTTGGGTAAAATTTTATTAATTCTGTATGTTATGATTTACAAACAAGTATGCATAATACAAACATTTGGTGCAAATATATAAGACCTGAGCCCACACTGAGGCAAAAGTGTAAGATCATCTTAGTATAACTTACGAATAACTGGCAGTAAATGGATTGTCTCTAAATGAAAACATAATCGTTTTTCTTTTGGGAATTTGTGTGATGGTGAATCAAGTAGAAACACAGATCAGTGCAAAAAATTTGAACAAATTGAACATTTTACATACCCTAGGATTTTCTTTGACCATAGACTGGATTGGAATAGTCAACTCAAATACCATATAAGTAACACCTAATATTAGTTTTGTCTTTTGTAAAATTTCCAATATTATGACAGGTGATGCAAATAGAATGACATAATAATAATAATGAAGTGATTTATAATGTAGCTGGGGGGTGATGTGAATTTCAATAACCTACAATTTTTTACAAAACAGAATACTGTTAAGGTTTATTAAAACATCGTTAAGGCTATTAATACAATAAAAGAAATTCAATAAATTCTACAACTTTTACAAAAAATGTGGTACGCTCAAATGATGAAAAACAATCACTTAAAAAAAAAGACAGTTATACAGGGTGCGGCAGTGAAACGTAAAGATTTGAATAACTTGCAAAAAAATAAGTTATGGGTATTCATTTCATATATTAACCGAAATTCATAGCACACTAGTGGAAATTAGTGTTACAATTAAAAAATTTCACTTACGTATTATTTTTTGAAAATGGTGCTAGCAAGATGTCTCCCTCAGTTTCCTATGCATTCTCGAAGTCTGGCGCAAAAGCTGGCCATAACTGTGCGTAGCATATCCAACGGAATTCTGTCTATCTCTTGCTGAATGTGCTCCTTTAACTCGTTCTTAGTTCTCGGTTGGTTACCCAAATAAACTTTCGATTTTAAGTACCCCCAAAGAAAAAAGTCAGATGCTGTTAAGTCTGGTGAACGAGCAGGCCAAGAGATATCACCATTTCTGCTAATCACACGGCCGAGAAATGCAAGCCTCAATGAATCTAAAGCGATTTTAGCGGTATGACTAGTAGCACCGTCTTGCTGAAACAAAGTGTCTTCATCCACGTATTCATCAAGTGCGGGTAGTGCAAAAGTTACTAACATGTTCGCATAACGTTAAGAGTTTACTGTCACGCTGTTACCGTTTTCACTTTCGAAAAAGAAAGGTCCAATTATTCCTCGAGATGACATAGCGCACCACACAGTAACTTTTTCTGAGTGGAGAGGTTGTTCATGAAGATTGTGTGGGTTATCTGCGCACCAATACCGGAAATTTTGTTTATTAACGAATCCACTAAGGTGGAAGTGCGCCTCGTCACTCATCCACATGTTATGAACTCGCTCTTCATCTTGCTCGATAACATTTAACATTTGTTGACAAAAGCGTAGCCGGCTGTTGAAATCTTGAGGTTTGAGAGCTTGGACTACCTGCATTTTGTACGGATGGTAATGAAGTTCGTTTTTCAAAATTCTTCTTACTGATCGATCACTAAGCACAAGTTCTAAGCTGTGTCATCTTGCCGATTTTCGCGGGCTTCTCACTAACGCTTCCCGCACACGATCAACGTTCTCAGGGGTTACGACCGTTTTAACACTGCCACCTCCTTTCCCTGTAGCACTAGCTGTCGCTTCAAAATTTCTAACCCAAAGACTGATAGAATTTGCGGAAGGTACGGGATCGCGTGGAGACAGATGAAATTCCCGACGGAAAGCCCGTTGTGCACCAACAGCACTATCATTGTTTTTATATAACGCCTTTACAGCGAAAGCACGTTGTTCGTTCGTCCAACGATACATGGTTACTAAAATTTCCAACTGTCTAGACGGCCAAGGTCGCATCTCTCCCTCTCTAAACTCCTTACCAGGCCTGCCAACCATTTTTCAAATCTTCCCATTTCACTGCCGCACACTGTATTAAAGTAGTCTTATTCACTAGTCTTCCTAGAGTACTTAAGATAACTGATAGTTTAAATGCTATGAATAAATAAACTGAAAGCAGGTTTTGTTCTATGTTTATTGTGTTTTTTTATACTTGGTTATATTATGCTATTCAGTTAAAATACTTTGAATCTTTATGCAAAATATTTACAATTAATATGATATTTTTACTTATTTGTTCTTAAATATCGAAATCTTGTTGCTGTTCATGACGAGCTGGTTGTTAATCACTTATTAAACTTTTCTTATTACTTGCGACCAGACTTTTTGTTAAACGTAAACGTTTCCTCCAAGTGTAACTTAACAATTTAACAAACTTTAGTTAACAAAAAGTCTGGTCACAAGTAATAGCAAAAGTGTAATAAGTCATTGTTCTTTTAAGGCGCATGTAATTGCCTATTGAATTGTAATTATCTATTGATTTTAGTTCTGAATTAGTATTAAAATTATCCACACCTTTCAAACATCTAAGCTTGTGTCTCTCTGTAGGTTTACCACATACTTTTAACATGTATTTCATACTGATATTTTAAACCTTCTCATGTATAAATAAATAATGTTTTCTTGACTAAACAATGAGGCTGAATACTGAATACTAAGAATATTTTAATCTAAAGGTATATTTCATACAATTTGTAGTGTTATTTTAAAATTGAGTAAAAACAAAGTAAATAGTAAGACATATTTTTTATAGCTTTCATACACATTTTACTAGCAAAAACAAAATCTAATCTCTTCAATATCCTCCTCTTACAAGATTGTGCAACTCTTCTGCACCAAGTTGAGGTCTGAACTGTTGAAGAAATACATGTTTCAAGTCAACCGTTTTCGAATAACATGAAGAAACATATTTCCTCATTTCGCTAATGAAAAACCAATGATGGTCATCATTGCCAAACAAAATTACTAAAATAATTAATAGAGAACTACAATGTAAAACAACAATAAATATTCACAAACAAAACCACAACAATAAATATATAATAATAAATAATATTATAACAATCAAAATATAAAAACAAAAAGTAGTATGACAATAAATAATGATATAACAATAAGAAATAATATAACAATAAAACCATGACAAGAAATTATAATATAACAATAATTAAATAATAATATTAATTCCATAACACTAGGTTTCACACTTAATAAATAACAGAAATAAATAACAACAAAAAATATTAACAAAAAGTATTTAACAATAAATATAACACTAAATAAATATCTAAACACATATACACATAAATATATGGTTTTACTATAATAAATAAATATGAAATTATATATATATATATATATATATATATATATATATATATATATATATATATATATATATATATATATATATATATATATATATATATATATATATATTATGTAACATTTTGGAATAGCAAGTAAGAAAGGCACTATGTATAATATAATATAAATATGTAAGTAAATTCAAACCATAAAATAACCAATTATAAAAAAAGAGAAAAATGTAAACATAACCTAAATTGGCAAAATCGTAACATTTAATCACAAGTTTAGAACAATAACCACTATAAAAAAAAAATATAATAGAAACAATTTAATGTGTAACAGTTTGAAAAGGACACTAAAACCATGTAAATAAAAGTAGAAGCCTTTAAGTGTTAAGAAAGTGAAACCATTATAGATTGCACAAATTAACCAAAACAAGATGGCTGGCGTATTAAGTGAGGTGCGAGCGCATTGTGAACAGAACAGCTAATAATTTAAACTTAGTAAGAAGAAATAATATTTAAATGCAGTTACCTGCAAAGAAATTAAAATCTAGTTATTAAGAACATGAAATGTACCAAAGGCAGTGAATACAGCATCCGTAAAGCCAGTAACAACAATTAAAAAAAGGAAATAGTTGGTTTTAGCCATTTTAAATGCGTGGCTTAGCGTCGCTTCAGTTGCACACACCTACTCAAGCAAGACAGACGTACTTCAGAATTGGCAAATAAAATTTAACGAATTTAAACTTAGTGCGGGAGTGTTAGTCTCGAATTCAATTAACAGTACAAAATACTTTCAAGAAAATTAATTGAAACTATTTATTTAGCAAGATCTTATTAAATATTTTGATAAAGGCCGAAAAGTGGAATCTACAATCTAAAACACTTATGTTCGACTCAGCGCTCGATGTTTGAACGTGCTACGTTGATCTATCTATTTAAATCGATCAGCTGTGCCTTGACGGTATTGGTCACGTGATTTCTGACCCACTAATCGATATATGGACCAAGTATTGATTTTTCCTGATGACTTCTCTGAACCCCCCTCCCTTCAATTTCTACAGTTCTTTCTGCTTCAACACATTAGGAGAAGTTTTGTGGCTCTCGACTAGGGCAGTCCTGTGTTAAACCGCGCCGCTTAATCCGCATGGGCTTTGTTTCAGGCAATTTAAAAGTACCGCATTCGTTCATTAATATGTGCGTAAGGTTCGGAAAGCGTCGATGAACATTTTGAACTATATTTTCGCCGTTTCGTTAAAGTGTCGCTCGATCACTCCGGTTGTGCAATCTAAGTGCGTAGACTCGCGGCAAGAACTTAAGTGCTTTGTAAGGTAAACTTTTACTTGTTACTCATGACTTAAATTGAGTTTTTAGTTACGTTACTGCCTTCAAGACTTCTATGCTGCCTCAGATGACCACAGTACTGTGGAAGCTTCAACCTCGCTCCTTCGAACGTTGCTTCACTTCTTACCTAGGGTAAGTGCGTAACTAAGGATTATTTAGAACTTGTATTTTATATTCATGCTAAATTCAGTGTCGTCGTGCTTTTATTTCTAAATGGCTAGATTTTGCTTAGAGCAGTTATTAAACTTTCTATGTTAATTGTGATTCACGATTGCGCAACTGTAAGTAACCTGGTAGGCAATGCGTTGCCGCCCCGCGTTTCTTTTTTAACTTTTAGTCTCTCTACAGACTAATGATTGGTCCCCACTGGGCCGGATAGTGAATTATTTCAGCTATAAAATTTATAAATTTAAAATTTTTGAATTTGTGACTAATTCAACCTTGTGTTTACCGCGACGTGAAAAAATGTGCGTCACATCGATACAGGAAAACGTTAAGGATAAATATCGATGCCCGATTGCGCAATAAGCCACGTGGCTCATAGTCGTATCGATCGATACACGATTACGAACAAGGAAGTGTTGGTGTTTATTACCGCTTACAAATTATATACAGTCCACTCTATTACCGCGTTTGAACTTATTGTGAGTTTAAAATTTTAATTGATTGTGTTTTTAAAATTTATTATTAAAATGGAGATTAACACAGAGTATTACTTGTCTAAGTTGAAAAATATTGTAGGCGAGCTGGAACAAGTGAAAAATGTGCTTAACGATAAAGAAATACCAGAAGGCCTCGCACGGGAAATTCGACGCATTCAGTCCAATTTCATTGAAACTTTTGATATATTGGAAAAAACGTTCACCAGACAGGTCGCCGATCTTGCTGAAAACGCATTTAAAATTAAAAAGCAATTTCAGGATATGTATTTGCCAATGTTGGCTAAATATCCGAACTAAATATCCATTATTAAGACCGAGGTGAAGTCAACCTCGCATACTAACCCCGGTACAAGTTCGCCCAACTTACCTAACCTTACAATGCCTAGCTTTTCAGGCAATAGTAGCGAATGGACAGATTTCATAACAATGTTTGACTCAATGGTGCATTGCAATAGCAGTATTAATGCAATACAGAAATTTCAATATTTAAAGTCAGCGCTTAAAGGAGACACGTTAGCCATTGTCACTGGACTTACAATATCTGAGCATAATTATGACATCGCATATCAAGCCTTACGCAATCGTTATGCTAACCCTCGCCGTTTAGCCGATCATTATTTTCAAATCATTAAGGACTTTAAACCTATTAAGAACGCGTCTCAGAATGAACTTAATCGATTTTTAACCGCACATTCAAATGCTGTGTGCGCACTAAAGGCTGTCCAGTTAGACGACTTGGCGGAATTCTTGCTTTTTCAAATGTCTGTTGGTAACTTAGACGCACAGACTCGACTTAACTTTGAGACTAGATTGGGAACAAATCAGATGCCCACATATAGACTTTTAAATGATTTCGTTACGGAACAGGCTAGAGCAATGGAGTTGCTCAACACCAACCAACAACCCCAACTGTCGGTCTCCTCTGTCAACGAACCTGACTTAAGTAATACACCTCCTGAGAGTCCAACACCGCACCTCGAATACCCCGCTAGACTCATGACGCTGATATCGACTACCGCAGCCGCTACAAGTAACCACACCGACTTCGCAGATGAAGCCGCAAAGCTGAACGAAGGTCATCACCGCAATACAACGCACCACACCACCAGAACTCGACCGCAGGCTCTGCGACCACCAGTGATAAGCCAACGCATCCAATTCAACCGAAGAGCACCCGCACCGCAACCATCACCGCGTGTTAGACAAAATTTACCCAGACCTCACTTGTCTACCAGACCTACCAACCCGCCTCGTAACGATCCGTCCGCAGCACAGTGTTTTTATTGTTCAGCCATTCACAATATCTTTTGTTGTCCAGACTTTCTCAAACAAAAAGCCCAGGAACGTCGCGAGTCTATACGACATATGCAGCGCTGCTTCAATTGTTTCGGCACCCACTACCAAAACAAATGCAAGTCACTCAAGACTTGTAAACATTGCAACGGTAATCATCACTCTTTGTTACATGACTCTAACTCAGCTTCGCCCCAGCGACCGTACACGCATCGGCACCCAAACTCAGCCAATAACGGTAACAATTCAACTACAAATATAAAACCTCTAGCCACCTATAACACTAAAGTCGCTTCTGCCTTGTTAGGCACCGCTCAGGTCATTGCTAATGATCATTATGGAAATCCGCATATTCTTCGGGCAATCATTGACCCAGGCAGTCAAGTGTCTGTCATAACAAAACCCGCAACTACCATGTTGGGCTTACCTACTAGGAAATCAAATGTTTCTCTTGTCGGGGTCGCTTCTCAAACCACACATATATCAGAATATGTGTCCCTACAAATCTCTTCTAGATATGCCTCAAATTTCAAACTCGATGTCGAAGCTGCAGTACTACCTCATATCGCTGACCCGCTTCCAGCTACTGCTTTGGCACCTTGCATACGTGCTCAATATCAGCATTTACAACTTGCTGACCCTCACTTTGACAATCCAGCCCAAATTGACTTAATTCTGGGATCTGACGTATTTAATCGCAGTCTTATTAACGAACCACAGATCATAATCAAAGGTCAACCTGCTGCCCTAAACACCTTCTTCGGATGGATTATTTCAGGATCGCTTCCAGACCATCGATGTCGTCAACCTCACGCCTTCACTGCAAGATTAGCGGCTTGTTACACCGCTGCACCTCGACCCATGGAGAGGAAAGAAGGCATCCGCACCATTAAAGACTCTCAACGCTACAAGGTCTTACGTAAGGTTACCACCGCCAGTGGCTCAGTTAGAAGAGTCAACCACATCACCGAGTCTCTTCGCCCTCTAGTCGACGCCTCCGGCATGCTCATGGTGGGCGGGAGAGTTCATCAGCCTCCACGAAACCACCCCTTTTAGCAACCACCACCGCTCCAACAGATGTCCAACCGCTGCTATCATTCTTGGGCCACCTCCTACTTACTTGTGCAACACCTCACCAACTCTTGGACATCCAGTCATCTCTTAGCGTTCCGCTTCATCATTAGTTCTTCACCGCCTCCCGACAGGTTTTTTTCTTCGGCGCTCTTGCCCCTTTTGTTTCTCTTGGTTTTCTTCGTTTTCCCTGGCCATTCTTTTCTTCGGCACCCTCGGTTTCCGGTGCTTTAATGGTTCTTCGTCCACTACCCACCTGGCGGATTAAAAACATTCGTTTTGGTGGGCGGTATGTTCGAGTCAGCGCTCGAAGTTTGAACGTGCTACGTTGATCTATCTATTTAAATCGATCAGCTGTGCCTTGACGGTATTGGTCACGTGATTTCTGACCCACTAATCGATATATGGACCAAGTATTGATTTTTCCTGATGACTTCTCTGAACTCCCCTCCCTTCAATTTCTACAGTTCTTTCTGCTTCAACACATTAGGAGAAGTTTTGTGGCTCTCGACTAGGGCAGTCCTGTGTTAAACCGCGCCGCTTAATCCGCATGGGCTTTGTTTCAGGCAATTTAAAAGTACCGCATTCGTTCATTAATATGTGCGTAAGGTTCGGAAAGCGTCGATGAACATTTTGAACTATATTTTCGCCGTTTCGTTAAAGTGTCGCTCGATCACTCCGGTTGTGCAATCTAAGTGCGTAGACTCGCGGCAAGAACTTAAGTGCTTTGTAAGGTAAACTTTTACTTGTTACTCATGACTTAAATTGAGTTTTTAGTTACGTTACTGCCTTCAAGACTTCTATGCTGCCTCAGATGACCACAGTACTGTGGAAGCTTCAACCTCGCTCCTTCGAACGTTGCTTCACTTCTTACCTAGGGTAAGTGCGTAACTAAGGATTATTTAGAACTTGTATTTTATATTCATGCTAAATTCAGTGTCGTCGTGCTTTTATTTCTAAATGGCTAGATTTTGCTTAGAGCAGTTATTAAACTTTCTATGTTAATTGTGATTCACGATTGCGCAACTGTAAGTAACCTGGTAGACAATGCGTTGCCGCCCCGCGTTTCATTTCTAACTTTTAGTCTCTCTACAGACTAATCAACTTAAGTATCTAGGCTAGATCCAGTACTACATTTTTGAAATTTTGCAATCAAACATTTATAAAAGAAAAGAAACCAGTGAATTTATTATAAAATCAAACTAGAAAAAACATTTAGAAAGAATATTAAGGGACAAATTTACTTAGAAATAAATTAATTTGTAACATAATTTATAACATTTATAACTTAGATTTTTTTTTTTTTGTTCTTGTACTTTAGAGTGCCAAATAAGATTTCATTATTCAAAATTTAAAACCTACCAGATAACCCGAGATTATGAGAGCTTGTGCTAAACCAAAATTAAAATCAATTTAGGCTAAATTTTAAAAAAACTGTTGCTGCCAAAAGAGAAATACAATTTAGAGTAATAAGACTTACGATAATAGAGGACACTTTGTAAATTTGTAGTAAATTTGTAAAACTTTAAAAAAAAAAAAATTGTAATTTATTATTAGAACTTATAATTGCTAAGAAATTGTCTTAAATGATACATTAAACTTGTTATTAAAAAAAGAAAGCTCTAGAATATTTATTTATCTTAAAATAAATTAGAAAATTTACTAACCTACCTTGAACGAAATAATTGAGAAATTTTTATTACAGAAACAATTTTTGAAAAAATACATTTTAAAGAATCATTCATTCATAATAATATAAATAATAAAAAAGGAAAAACTTACAATATATAATATTTTACAATACAGCAGAGTCTTCAAATTGTCACACTTTTTCGAGCTTCCATTAAATTTGAGCCTATTTTTATTTCAGACTGTTTTATCCATTTGAAAGGAAATTAAAATTAATTACAGTTGGACAATATGCCATCACATCCCGATGTAGATCAACTGTGGTCTGATGATATCCGTGCTTCATTTCTTCCTGCAAATGTTTTGAGCTTTATCCAGCTGATGGATCTTGATTAATCACTTCAATATTCATTTGAAATTCCAGGCACACTGATAATGTAATTTCTCACATCAGCCAGTGTACTAAATGCTGCAGCAGGCGTTACTAGCAGAAAAGGCTCTTCTCTTCATTATCATCATTTTCCTAATTGGCCGTGGAAGCTACTCTTACAACATACTGCAAGCTACGACTCCTAAAGCAACGTCTTGCACTATTTCCTGTACTTTTTGTACCTCAAGTTGCGATATTATCATCGATAAATACGTAATCGGTAAAATCATCAAATATGACTTCCTCAACTTTGTTGTCGCTCCAATGCCAGTTCACACTGAGGCTATTTGACAACCGCTTTTATGAAACAGTTTTCAATGACTTCAGGGCTGACTTCATTCCATGCCGAAGCAACAATTAATTACATCCAGAATGTTTCCATAATGTTGCTGATTACCTTGTTCTATGGCACATAAGTATCTTTGTACTAGTTGCTTACAGTTATATTGCTTTACAACTTTTATTATCACCTGGTTCATGGGTTGAAGCTTGCTTGGCCCATTCTGAGGTAGAAAAACAAGTTTTATTTTGATTAGTTCAATATTTTTTGGTTGTGCTGGACAGTTCTTTTTTTGAAAAATCATATTGAGCTGTTTTACCCATTAAACAAATTGTTCTCTTGTCGTAGTAGTACAACGATTTGCAGCGTAATTACATAAAAACAAACAAATGTTCTATAAATATTGTGGTAGCTTTAACTTTTCCCCAAACAACAACACAAGCTTTTCTGAACCATCTGCATTTGTGGACACTATTACTGAAAGTATCTCTTTACTTAATTTTCCACCGTGGCATTCTTATAAACTAGGGACTTACATGACATGCCCCATTTGACGATACACAAGGCCATATATTGATTTGAATCAGTCAATCCATTCCACTGGACCCAGTAAAATTATTAATTTGAAGCTCTTTCGCATTTTTTTCCTTATTTCCAGTCAGTAATTCATAGGCAGATGTAAGCTAGATGAGCAATATTAATTAAAGTTATCTACTGAACTGCAAACAATTTTTTTAAAAATAATTATAGCTAACGAGATAATATATTTGATGTAAGACGGACATAAAAATGAGTTTATTTTATCTAGATTTCAACACTTTCTTGGTTATTAATGCTGGACAAAGAATAAATGAGAAATTAATTAAGAGTACAATTTTCTTAATTTAAAGAATCTAAAGACAGTTTTTAAATGGAGAAAATTGTACGGTTATTGTAGAAGGTTGAAGAGTGGGATTGCCAACAGTTGGAAAAGCAGAAAGTCAGCTAAGTCTGGAATGTAAATTTGACTGCAATAGAGTGAGTTGATAGGTATCTATTCAGTTTGACATGAGAAGCTTCCTTCATGACGGAGAAGTTAAGAATTTGCTTAACATAATAATCCTCCATCTGATAAGGAATGGCATAACACCTTTTTAAAGCTTCATAAGAAATCTGATAGTTGTCGGGCGTGACAGGTAGCCCTGAGATTGTACTTGATGTATCACCCTTCAACGCATCTCGAAGGTACTGAAACTTATGGATGTGTCTCAATTTAATGTTGTGATGTACTAGATAATTATACATCTATTTGAAGTTGGCCCAGTCTCAGACTGAACCAGAAAATTTAGAAACCTACAGTTGATGTAGGTAAAGCAGTTGGTACCCATAAAAGTTTTGTGTTGGTTTTCTTTTCTATTGATTTAGCAAATTTTAGAACTAACAGGTAAATATATTATTAAACTTAGTTTAAAGTTTAATGACCCTATCGAGAAATCCAACAAGGGAGCATTTTGCATCTGTTCTTGGATCTTATCTAAGGCTTCTTGGATTATGTGCACTTTTTTGGTCACAAGCTCAAGGACAGAGTCATCATCGATAAAACGAAATTTGTTCCAGGTCAAGAATTAATAAGCTAACCCTTGCGCCATATTGTTCGAAGATGGTTGCCATAGTTTAATAAAAAATAGAATACAGAATAAAACGAAAATTGAGTGAAATAGATAACAAAACTGTAAAATAGGTAGTTAATTTTTTAATGCTCTAAAGTATCTATGTCCACAATGACCAGTGTGCCATTCAGTCCTTAAGTTGGGCACTAAGACAATGTAATACATAATAATAATAACTTCTGGAGGACCACACATTTAAAAGGGAGGGGCCAAATCTGTGAGTTGCCTTGAGTTCATGTAACAAGGAGGTTATGAACAACAAAAATTGCTAAAATAATAACAATAAAATGTTCTTTAAAGTTGTAGATGACGACGTAGTGTGTACACACCACCAGAACTGTTCACTAAATACTTTTAATGACTCATATTCAAATGTTCACTAAAAGAAGAAAAAAAGTTTCACTAGCTAGTTTATCAAGTTCTAAACACTTGATAAATAACAATCAATAATAAAGTGCTGACAATGTAAGGTTAATAAATAGTTAATGGTTATCAAATTAATAGCTTTGTTTCGAGATA
Organism: Prosapia bicincta; assembly: GCA_036971475.1. Taxonomy (NCBI): domain Eukaryota; kingdom Metazoa; phylum Arthropoda; class Insecta; order Hemiptera; family Cercopidae; genus Prosapia; species Prosapia bicincta. Next base: position 369,274,188 of record JBAIZL010000001.1, read on the forward strand.
ATTCACAACACTTATATATGAATGATTGCAAAGATAAAATCGGATGAAAAAAACCTGCAAAAAATAACCCCCCCCCCCAAATAGCGAAGAAAAAACGCGGGGAAATAAACGTGACAATCACTGTCAGGAGTTGAGAAGGAGTTTTAAAAAAAAGCGGGAGTATTGTGCAGTAGAACGTGCGCCGTAGATTCCGTGGGATAGTTTATACTCAGTAGTTTGACAAAAAACAAAGCTATACGAATTTTAAGAGCTGTACCAAACAAAGTTAATAGGGGTTATTCGTTCTGTCTAAAAATCACAGTATACAGGCAGAAGCTTAATGAAGCGGAATTTCAAAACGTACATGTTTTTGTTAATGTTGGACGTAGTGAGACAACACAGTCTAAAGATATGGGTGCGAGAATGGCAAGAGTAGTAGTATGAAGACTGGCTAGAAGTGGCCGGAGCCATAGCGGAACTTATTGTGAGCAAGTAACAACGTGGTCTGTATATGAATATAGAATTTGATTTGGTTTGTTTTTCAAGTATTTCAAATGTTCCATGTATTAAATAAAAAACAACCCAAATCAAACTTCGCTCTTCCTATACAGAACACACTACAGACATACACCAAAATTGAAACAAATTTAAAATTCTTGAATTTTATAGTCCATTACAATCGGTGAATCTTATTAATCACTTAAACGATAGTTTATGACTATCCGAACTTTGAATTTAGTAAATTTGTTAAAACTTACTGAGACAGAACGTTTTAGATCGCTATGTGCCGATCTTCATCAGTGTTTTCTGCACAAACAAAACAAAAATAACCAAAACTACACGATTGAACAAAATTAAATATACAAACTACACCCAACACACATACTTAATACTCAATTAGATTATAACTCATATACACTTTTCGACATTAAAACCACATAATACGCTTTAGAAATATCACTATCCTACCCCCCTAACCTAAAAACAACCAAGAGGCTAGTTACAATCTGAGTTGACAAAGAGACACATCATATCTTCCGAAATGGCTGTTCTCAATAATCAAAAAACTAAATAAACAAATTAATAACTGCACATGAACTAATAAAACAATGTAATTTAATGTCATGCACATTTTAATGCCTTATCATCAATGACACCACTACAAATTTACAACTGTAACTAAACAGGTGACCACATACCATGCCTTATTTAAAAGTGAGAACTGTATCTAGGCATGGCCAGATTTACAATCATGCCTCGGTTTACATACAAAATTTTACAGTAAATAGAAAACAATGTTTACATGAACTCAAATACAAGATTGACAATTTTATTTGTTTCATTACCAAGCCTTTTTTGTTAGCAATACATTTTCAATCCCCTCATTGTTTATGATCCAATAGTTTTTGCTATAATTGAACTAGTGTTATTGGCCTGATTGAATCTTATGCTGTAGCAATCCATAGAGCAAATCAACAAGATTTTTTCTAGTCACTCACCGTACAAGTTCCTACACCCATTTCACTTCCAATTTTTTTGCATGGCTCTCCCGCCATCTAATAGTTTTATTGCACGAATTTTATCTTCAAAAGAAAACACAATCTTTTCCGCTGTTATGTATATTGTATATTACAAATTCTAGGTAAAATAACTCACTTAAATTTCCAAATTACATAAAATCCTGTAGAAAATATGTAAACTGAATGACACAGACACTCAACTGATTAAGTTGTATAATACACCAACCTGTAGAACAATCTGTAGTGAACTGAACAATACAGAGACTAGAACACAACTGGCTGAGTCGGGAAAGAACAAAGAGCCAACTGCTGGCGCCAGAGACTGACCCAACGGATCTTTGTGGAATAAAGACGCATACTTTATTCACATATTACATCCGGATATGTGAGGTTTTACTGTATATCTTTTTGGCTTCCAAGCAGATTTCTGAGGGTAGTAACGTTACTTTCATATTACTGTTTTTTTCCAATGATTTTTTTGCTGTATTGGAAATAGGTGGACGATATTACATTTACAACCACTTTGGGTCCCCTCTGTTATTAAATAAAGTACTTCTTGAATTGTTATTTTTTTCTGTATCATTTTAATATGGATATTATCTATTATTATTTTTATTAAAATCATTAAACTTTGCTACACTGAATATATAAAGAAAACTTATTAAACGACCACACACATTTTGAAGTCAACGCCCTGTTTCATTACATAGTACACAACCAACTTAACCCACTCCCTCTACACTCATAAATCTCTACAACCTTTGTACCTAGCGGAACGCCACCAGTAGAGGCTTTGCTTCATAAAAGGAACGATTGTTTTGAAACAGTTAAGTATCATTTAATTATAATTTTTTTAGTAGTTACCAAAAATATCAACGATTAAAAGTTACTAAAGTTGCTTATTGTATTCATCTTGAATTCACAGATTAAACTATAATTAAATAATACTTAACTAAGTGAATACCAAAGTTTTAAACCAAAGTAAAAAACGAACAACTTTAGAAAATACGAAATATACAAACACTCTCAACAGATAAAGAAAACATATTAAATGACCATACACATTTTGAAGCCAACACCCTGTTCCATTACATAGTAAACAACTCACTTAACTCATCCCCACTACACTCATAAATCTCATACCGACAACCTTTTTGCCTTGCGGGATGCCAAAAGTAGAGGCTTTGCTTCGTAAAAGGAACGATTGTTTCAAAACACATCAACAAGTAAACCCTTATGTAATCACTTAGTTAAGTGTTATTTAATTATAGTAAAGGTTATTACTTTTAAAAAAGGAACAAAAAGATAATAATCACCAATATTTTAATTGATCACCTTTTTTATCATTAAAATTTTAATCCTTATTCTCAAGTATGATAATAATTGTATGGTTTCTATTTATTTGAGTAAAATCCAATAAACATTCCACTACCTTCAATTTGTTTTCTTTCTCATATATGTATGAACAATAAATTCTAAGCAAGAATAAAGCTACTTTAAATACCAGAAATCAAATATAGTAGTTATAATTTATGTTCAATATCTCCAAATAATAATAATATCAGTGTACAAGGATTACACAAATAAAGTAATTGAGGACATAGTACAGCACTATGTTATACAACATTTTTATAAAACTATATTAAAATATAGCTATATAAAGCTATCCAGTTAGGTCAGATTTAGTTATAAACAATATAACAATTTTTTTTAAAGTACATTCCTACGTAAGTCAACAAAGAAAAATTTGATTTTAGTTTTTTTTTAATTTTATAAATTACAACTAATATAAATATGTATATATACATATGTCAGAATAACTAAGTGGCAAAATAGATAGTGAATTTCCTTGCAATTTCCATTTTCCTTTCTATCTATAATGGACTATTGTTTTTATTTATTACCGTACTATTTATACGTTTTTTTTTTTTGTCGCTTGCATTGTGTTGTAGTTTCTTTTTGCTGTCCTTTGTGAAGCAAACCTTTGCTGTCCGTTTGTGAAGCAAATTTTGATACTGTTAATCCAGTTTATTTTATTCTTTTCATTAGTTTTTAATACTTTTTATGATATTGTGTGGTAACCATGGCAACAATTTAAGATTGTAAAATGGAAGTTTCGACAACAACCAGATGGGAGCTAAAGAAAAATTCATATATTTCTTAGAGAAATACATTTCTAGCAATGGGAAAATTGTCTCAGTGCCAAAAGCGCTACACTTTGAACATGAAGATACTCAGTTTGATTTCGACCCAGACCCCCAAATTTTTATAATTTAATTATTGAATAAATAATTGGAAAAACTGGTTAACCTCAATTGCCATCCACTACAGATTAAATAAAATGTATTTAAACGTGATTAGACAATAAAATGTGTTTTATTAACGATTGAAAATTTATACAAGATATATATCAGCAGAGTGGGAGCTAATAGAAGAAATTTAAAAAAAAAAGGAAACCTCTAGTTCATTAACATAAAGACAATGAACTTATAGTAGCTACAGTCTGCCTGTATTTTTGTCTTTCTTGCTCGTTTTAAAGGTTGTATAGATTAATATTTAGTTTGGGAAATTCAATTTTTTTCCAAAATAGTTGTTTTTTGACAACTTTTGAGCAAGAAGATAATTTTTTCCTGGAAAAAATGAAGTTTGGGGGGGGGGGAATGAATGAAAACTACCCTAACCTAACATTAATGGTTGGGTGAGTACAGCCTCTACCCAGAGTTGAGAAAATGGTGCAGGTGGGTACCATCACGCATATATCGGTATTAAAATATATCTTCTTCCTCCAAAGTTGTAAAAAACCAGCCTTTTTAGGGGAAAAACTGGACGAGTTTCCTAAACTGGATATTTACCGTTATATGTTTACAAATATTCAATTTATATGTTTATTGATTGCTGTTGATACAATTTATATATTTTTGTTGTTGGTACACTTTGTAATTTAAAGTTGTTGTTTTTATCTTTTGATACTAATCAATTAACTTATGACATAATTATTTCTTAGCTTTATTTCTAGATGTATTACTTCTATAATGAACAATAAAAAAGAAAGAGACAATATTGGATGTTTAAAACACATTTCAGATTCCTAATAATTATAAACTTCTATACACTCTAGAAATATTTTTAACACATGAAAATAGTTGTATGAAATCTTATTAGTGCTAATGTTTGGCAAATTAGTTTAATGTTTATATTTCTTTAATTTTAAAGCTCTTTCTATTCAACCTTTTACAAAGTAAATATTTTTTCTATAACCAAATATATCTTAACCAATATTGTTTGTTAGATTGCAAAATATGTATACAGTTATTTAATCTATATAGAATAGAGGATATTAATTGACAAAATGTTATACAACTTTGATTATTCTTTTAACATATTTTACTCAAACATATATTCTAAACAGCAAAAAGATTATTTCAAGCACTATAAAAAATAAATTAATACGGCTTCAATTTGCAAGATGCCAAATATTATCTTAATGTAGTAACTTATACAAAACATTATAACATAAACAACAAACAGGTCATTTGAAACACTATAAAACATAAATACTGCTTCAATTTGCAAGATGTCACACTTTATCTTAATCTCTTGAATTTTGTCATCCATTACGTTTGGTAAATCTTAATTAATCACTTTAACTTTATGTTAAAGTGATTAATTATCTTAATGTAGTAACTCACACAAAACGATATAATGTAAATATTTTTTTTCACATTACTAGATTGATACACTATTTTATTAGATCCACTGCAATAGATTTATAAAATATCCAATTAGGATAGATTTTATCAAAACATAATAACTCTGCTAATGATAACACTGAATTCAAAAAATTGTTCAATATGCATACTATTTTTCACAGTATTGTGTCAATATAATAAAGATAAATATTGTACACACTTTCTTCAATAATAACATTTTACACACTGAATATTTAATAATGTAAGTCTGGTAGGTATTTATTTCCCGTTCCCATGTGTTCATTTTAGCACCACATTTCACCCAGCACACAAAACTTACAGAATCATAACACTCGTGTACACATCTTATTTTTTGGCAATAATAAGTCACAAAATTATTCAAAAGGACTTATAGACTTTACTCCACACATACAAAACAGAAAATATTGTATTGAATATATCACACCTTTTATTTCTTTCGTCAAAAAAACGATAGAACCTACGCCGCAGAAAGCATGTTGAATTGATGTGAAGTTGATTTTTTTCAAATTTGTAATTTTTTTGAAGTCTTCAAGCTTAATTACATTTTGGTCCATTTTGCAAGTTACATCAAAAAAATAAACCCAAAACATTGAATTTGTAGGCTTTAAGGTGTGCCGTGGAGGGGAGAAGGAACTTCTATTTTCCAAAATTTTTAATTTCTGGAGCGTGAGTAGAAGTTTTTATAATTTTTTCATATTCCTAATGACTTTTTGCATTGCCCAGTATAATTTTTTTAAAATAGAATCGAATAAGTGGGAATGAGAAATTAATACCGTCTGGCACAGAAGACCATGCTTACATCTACAAATTCTACTTTTTTTTAAAATCAAAACGTTTACACTTTGTTTTTGTATAATCCAATCTATCCTAGCCAGATATTTTGTAGCTAAGTTTTAATAAAGGTATAAATATTGAATAGAGGTATCTAGTGGATTAGTGTAACACACTGTAGTTATATAAAAAGTAAAAATTATTTCTTATGGGATTAAATTTGTACAATCCAGTTAATTCCCACACCATAATTTATTTAACTTTTTAAGCAGTATTATGTTTTGTGGTGCTTGAAATCGTTTATTTCATTTTTGGAATTTATATTTGTGTAACTTAATTATATAAATAGACAAAAATTCAAGCATTATGGTTTCCAAAATTTAAAATATATTTTCTCTGGCTCTAAATATAATGTTAAATAACATATTTCAAAATTTAAAAAATCAAATTTGTATAATGTTTGTAGACTACTATCTAAAGTTGTTTTAATGTAATTACCAGAAAAACTATTGTTTGTATCCCTCATAGCTAAGTATTATAAATCTTTTTGCTTATTCCCAAATAAAGTCAGTTACAGTCAATGGCACTGAATATTTATTCATGAACATCCAGCTAATTTGTAGCTATGGGGTATAGTATTGTATAAAATAAATTTAGTTTACAAATTTACTATACACACACAAAATTTTCATCACAACAAATTATTGTTAAAAGCAATTTTTAACTGAAAGCTTACATAAGTGGTCAAAGTAAACATGCATCACCTGAGTGGGAATTTTAAGGACAATAAAATCGTTTCAATTATAAGTTAGATAATAATAATAACCTCTTGAAAAACAAAATTGAATGCTGATATTGTTTCAGATGCTGAATTTTGAGATGTAATTTCAGTCATGATGAATTCACCCATTTAGTCTCTATGACACTAAAATTTAACTAATGAAAAACTCCTAATAGACTACAAGCATACAAAGTATACCGATTTCGACTTAATTGGTAATTTTAAATATTTTCAATAGATTAATTAGGAAACTACAAATGAAACAAAAGATATCAGTTTTTTAGACAGGATACTCCTTCTTACATAACAGAGTTATTGACACACTTGAAGAGAAACTTCAAAAATTTTAAGCAAACTAATTGTATGACGTAATAAATTAGGCGTAAATAATATATTAAATAATTAATGATTAGCGTCAACTATCGGTAGTCTAAAAACGTAACACCAAAAACTTACCAGACTTAACCAAAGGTTCAACAACACCTGAAGATGGTAGGTAATTATCAAGTTTCCTGAAGCAATTTCCGAAATTTAATATTAATGTGGTTTTGTAAATTACAATAATTGTTATTCCCAAATATCTTGATGCATTCTTTAATTAAATATATCAAAATATTATAAACATTATTATTATTATGAACAATTTACATCCAAATGACAACTTGAACACACACAATATAAATAATAGCGTTTTACACAAGATTACAACATAAAATTATCTGTGATTAAATTTTTGCACATGAAAATGCACCATACGAGAAAATATTATATTAACTACTATACACATATCAGTGAATATTTGAGGATTAAATTTCTTATATGGATTAAGGATCAAGTTGGAAATTAGACATTTTACTTTTTTATTAACTTCGAATTTAGAAAATTTTAAAATTGGAACTTATTTTAACATGTATTGAAACTTATACGAACGTATAACAAAGAAACATGATCAAATTAATTGTAACAATGTGTTTTTGATTCCACAATCTCCTAAATTATTATGAAATATGACACAAACATTCATAATACATAATTATAAAAAACGTAACTAATCTCCATTGTTTTTTATGTTTATATTTACCGTGTAAACCCACTGCAGATAACCAAAGGCAGGAAAGCGTGGGACGTTGTCCTGATCTCCTCATTCCGCGCGTCGGTGCTGGCTTACACACAACAGATTGTAGCTTTCTATCTCGGTTAATGTTTTTGCTCTGATCGCAATAAAAAATTAAACAAATTTAGTGAATCCTTCATTCCGTTTTATCAATAAAACCACGGTTTCGAAGCGTAATCATAGTGGAATAATAGTTTTCACATTGTTCTTAAAATAATTAATTATCATATAATAAGTGAAATTAGAATGATTACAACAAACTTATAAGAAACTTTTGATTTGACTCTAATTAAAGGATACGTAACTAAGTGAATACTTAGGAGTTTACTTGCTGACACGGTTCAAAACCATTCATTTTACGAAGCTAGCCTCTACTGGCAGTGTCGTGCAAGGTATAAAAGGTGGTCGGCATAAGATTTATGAGTGTAGTGGTGGTAGATTAAGTTGGTTGTTTATTATGTAATGAAACAGGGTGTTGGCTTCAATGAGTGTGCGGTCGTTTAATATATTTTCTTTATCTGTTGCGTAGTGTTTGTATAAGTCGTATTTTCTAAAGTTGTTAGTTTTTTAAAATTTGTTTTATTATGTGGAGAGTGTTTAAATTAGTATGTGTGTCTGTGTGTGTGTGTTGCGTAGCCGGATTTAGGGTTTGTGCAGTTTGTTTGGGTAATCCGTTCATCTCAGCGTGTGTAGAATGACCTACTCGTTACATGTTAATTTGTAAATACTGGATAGATTGTATGTCTGTTTGTTCTTGAAAGGGCTGTATGTGGTGTCTTAGAGCGTTTGTTGTTTTGTAAGATATTTGGTAACGAAGTTTTTTTAATATGGAAGCTATTTTATGTTTGTGTGTGTGTTTGTGGTAGTATGTGAGGGATATGTATTTGTCTTTTTTTGTGGTTTGTCGGTGTGGCCTTTGGATCCCCAAACAACATCAGTTGTATATATGAAAATTAAACAATTTTATATTTGCCTGGCTACGCAATAAAGATGTACTATGCCAGAAACCTTTCCAGGCAAAATCTATCTTTATATATCGAAATCTTGTTGCTGTTCATGACGAGCTGGTTGTAAATTACAAATTACACTTTTGCTATTACTTGCGACCAGACATTTGTTAACTAAAAGTTGTTAATTGTTAACAAAACAATTAACAACTTTTAGTTAACAAATGTCTGGTCGCAAGTAATAGCAAAAGTGTAATTTGTATCTTTATATATATATATATATATATATATATATATATATATATATATATATATATACATTAAAACACTTGTAAATATTTTACGGTTACGGTTTCAGTATACATCTCCCAAAAAGTCCTCAAGAAATATAAGTAAGTGCTACTTAATTCAAGTGTAAAATATTTACAAGTGTTTTAGTGAAAACTAGTAGGTCACATGAAGATGGAATCAACATATATATAAATATAAGAAGAATAGGATGTTATTTAATTATGTATTATTACAACCTGAACATTTTATTACTCTCCAAAGAAATCAAATTCGTGTGGCATTTAAAGTGCGATTGGTACCATATGGATTTTACTAATAGAAACCACATGCTTAAGGTATAATCTATGTTTATAATGTACAGAACAAAATGAAATTGACAATCAAATGTTCGGTTTTTGCAATTGTAGTAGATTGATATTGTGTGAAATGTTTTGGATTTAAGTTAAGACTTTAACATGCAAGAATGAAAAAAATTTCAAGGGAATCTTTGCCTTTATGTTTTATTGTTTAAAAGTGCTAGTTCACATAATTACAGAGGACTAAATTGAAATGTGTTCAATTAGTAGTTGCCTGAAATATGTTCGAAACGTAAGACCAGTTTTGTCTAAATTCGATATTTGTGTTCCTCTTTCTCTTCAGCGGACGAATGTAATCGGAGGAATTGGTATTAAATTTTTTTCTGTTAGTATTCACAGAACACAAGAAAAGTTAGAAAACCATCGTAACTCACATCAAATTAAAAATGGACCTGGATTAAAAGAATTTATGAATTCTGTAAATTCATTAGATGCAATCCATGAACCAATAACCTCACCATACATAGATTCCTATGATTTGCAAGGATGGGGACGCAAAGGTGATATAATTTTAAAAAAATTTAAATTAGTAAAAAATTCGGTAAAATATAGTCTTAATGACAATAGTTTTTTTAAAATGTTTTTGTTTTTAAATTACACATTTAATGTGTAGAAAACGAATATCAACTTTTTCCGTGGAAAATACGGAAAGTTACTTTTTTCATATTTTAAATGTTAAGTTGTAAAGGCATACAGGGCACTGCACTACGTCTAGATTTGTAACTTTTTACAACATTACTATATACCTATATTAAAATGTATGTACGAGTTATCCAGTCAGGATAGATTTGGTTATAATTTTATTCAATATTGCTATAAACCTATATTAAAATATACCTACGAAGTATTCAGTTCGGATAGATTAGGTAATAATTTTATTCAACAGTACATGTACCTATATTAAAGTATACCTACAATGTATTCAGTCAGGATAGATTTGTGGTGATGTGAGAATAGTGACATCACGTGATATCACTTGACACAATGTATTACTTTGCAGAAGCAGACAGACGTAGTATTTGATACTGCACACTTAAAACAGCAGTGCCCAACTAAAATGTAATCAAAAGTCACTTTTTGACTACAACAAAATTTATATCGATATAGCCATAGATCATGTTTAGGAATTTTTTATACAAAAGAGTTGGGTAAACTCAATTTTTACCGAAACAATAATTTTATACAGTTTTGTGTTTAGTATAGTGAGGTTATATCTAATTAAAAAAATATATATATAGTTCACTATTTATGGCTTTTAACATTTAAAATATCTTTTTTAGAATGTTTTTTAAGTAAGTTACATGGAAATGAAAAAATTGAGTAGACCTGCATTTTGTCAAGTATTATCCAAAACACATGTTCATACTACAATTAATTAATATGTAGCTATTTTACAATCAAGGAACAATGTATCTAATAAGTGTAGATATGGTTATAAACAAACTAATTCATTTTTTAGCCTAATATGGAGTAGAGGAAGTGTCTGTGTATGTTGTGTCACTACTACCGCTATACAATGTTAGTTGATGTACTAATGGATGACATTATCTGTTTCACTTCTCTAATTGTTACTATATATAATGAAACTCTTACTTTTTATTTTTTAAATAACTTTTATGACAAGAACAGTTAGAAAAGATTAGATTCTGTACTGAATATCCCACTTACCAAATACTGTTAGTTTTTTACAATATGATTAGAAGGAAAAGAAGACAGAGAGAGGTGGCAGAAGACCAGAGAGAAGTGCTGACGAAGGAAAGAATAGGAATGGGGAGCATCAAAACTGTTCTTAACAGGAAGAGTTCTTCGAAGAATAGAAGAGGCGAGTAGACTTCATAGAGAGTAGAGTTCCAAATTCGATGAAGAAGAATACACATAAGTTGCAGATGTTGCCGAAGTAGAAGCATTTTCGAAGAAGAGGGTAATGATCCAATATATCTTGATCATGGGGCAATGATTGTTAAGATTATTTATTGCGTAGAGTAATAATTGTTAATAGAACGAGAACCTAGTTTAATAGGAGTGAATTTCGATATGACCCCAATGAAGGAAAGGTTATATTTCCTGGTTTGCAACCCTAATGTGTCAACGGATTTCTTAGTTATGACTTAGGATTTTGGTTATTACATAAGAGGTGTGATATCGAGAGAATTCCCAGTAAGATGTGGTCCAGCAAGAGAATTTCCAGTTTGAGGAAGTGGCCCAGTAAGATAGTTTTCTGTGTGAGGAGGTGGTGTGTAAGAAAATTTCCAGTTTGAACCGAAGGCAAATACTAAGAGATTGCCTAATAAGAGAGCTTCCAGTATTAGAGGTTTTTGTTGTCGCTGAAGATTGAGCAAGAGGTCGAGCAATTTTGTAGACTTAGAAGAAGTCTACATTGAGAAGAAGTAGTGTATTCATACAGCTACATATTATGTTACTGTTTAAAATGGTACGTTTTTATTGAAACACATTTAGTATGAAAATGTGCACCCAAACAGTTGAATCAGCGATAGTGTAGTTTTTGCCTGATGGTGGCGTTCAATAATAGAAACAAGATTTACAAATTTTGCAATGAAATATATTCTGATTATCAGTACAGAAGAAACAAGTGGTAGTGGGGCAGCCAGAGTCAATGCCTGAAGAAGAAGTTGAAGGTAGTAGTGTGCGTGGTTTAGTAGGAAAAACAAAGTGAGAAGATTCAGGTGAATGCAAATGTGGTAAAGGGAGTCTGTAGATAGTGATGTATTATTTGGAACATAAGTATCAGTACCTTGAGTGGTGACGATTAATCTTGATGTTCAAATTATCTTGGACCCAGTTGGTTGTGTCTATAAGATCTCCATAGCCCTTCCCTGTTCAGTGACAAACTTATCTAGAACCTCATAAGAAGTTATGTTTTAAGTAATCAACTCAGTTTCAACAAGTTGAAAAGTGTGTAATCGAGTCTAAATTGCTGACAGACAACTTGAAGAGAAGGAAGTAAGACAAGGCCAGTGCCTCAAGGGTACCAATTATGTTAAAGGGAGTTAAAAAAAATGAGAGGTTCCCTTTATGGCAAAGAAGTTTCGGATCTGTTTAAAGTAGTAATCTGCCAGTTGACGAGGATTGGCATAGCACCTTTGTAAAGTCTCATATAAAATCCTATAGATGCAGAGTGAGACAGTTAGCCCTGAGATGATATCTGATATGTCTTCTTTTAAGGCATCTAGAAGATAGTGGGAATCATGTATGTTGCTCAAGTGAGTATCGTTATGAAATAAAGAACTGAACATTTTGTTAAAAGTAAACTCTTTGGCAGAACCAGAGTAGTGAGGTATTAAGCAAGAAGGCAAGAAGTAGGGAAATGGAAAAGTCCGTTTTGAACTTCTTCTTTTATTAAATTTGCTTGAAGGTAGCATTTTGCATATGTTTTCAAATGATTCCTGAATGGTGTGGGCGTTTTTGGTCACTACTTCGAGGCAGAGTAGTCACACTAACAAAACTCAATAGGTAGAGGATTGATTACCAGACTAATTGTTTGTGGTGGAGGATTAATAAGTTAAGCCTCCTCTGCTTACATAGTTCTAAACTGGTTGTCATTGTTAAATTTGAAATGAAAATGGAAGTATAATGCACAGAATCTAGATAAAGCAACAGAATAGGCATTTTAAAATTTTTCTGAAACTGAGGGAAAATGAAATGTTTATAACCGGTGAAGTATAAAATTGAAACGCCAAGTCCTTTCTATAAATGAATAAAAACCACAATGAAATTCAAATAAAAATTAATTAAATTTTAAAAATAGTTCTGAAGCTTGTTTTAATAATTTAAGAAATATCTTATAGGTTAGATGTAGCCTTTATAAACCACATGTATCAAACCAACAATGGTTAAAACTTCCCAGCTCTCAGTTTATAGTTTAATATTCAGGGAATTAAAAATTTTTACGAATTATTTACAATGAAAATAATTACTGTACAGTAAAATTTTGAAAACTATTTCAAATTTTGATGTTTTAAACATCCGAACCTAGAGAGACTAAAATGTTAAAGCTGATATTTAGCAACCATAATTTTAAAATAGCAGAAATATCCAAATTTTCCAGAGAACCACTCACAATTAATTAAGTGACTGAATTAATAATAACTGAAGGAATGAATAGATTAAATTAAAAGGCATGCACCATTAGAATAAAATACAATTTTAAAATAGTTTTCAAACCTGCCCATATTTCTATTGAGGTCTCCTTGTAGATTAGGTGACTTTTTCAAGTAGAAGTATTGCAGAATAAAGGTGTCTTTAGGTTCAAAAATAGTTTGTATTTAAGGGAGAATAGTTCGTATTTCTTATGTAGCAAAATTTTAAAGTTTAGTTATTATTTAGCAAAAATTTTAATATTCCAGGGGTATTATTACCTAAGCAGTTTTTCAATAACTATTGTAGATATTTATTTGCTCCAATGCACTTAAAACAGTACAATATATGTATGCATGTGGATATGTTAGCAGGCGCGTATCTTAGGGGGGGGGGAGATGGGGCGATCGCCCCCCTAACCCTCAAGAACTTTGGGTTAAAAATCGACAATATATTATTAAATTAGGAATTTCTATTAAATTAGACTTTTACTTAAGTTAATTCGTCATATTGTAAATAAAAAAATAAAATTTTAATTTTTAATATGAAAATGTGACACGTTCCCTCGGCAGACCCTCGTAAACATCTAAACGTTTCAACAACAGATAGCGCTAATGTAGCTTAGTCTCGAACATATGATTTTCAATACGTAATTTTGCAGTCGTAATATTCGCAGTTGACTCCGGAATTGTTTGTGTTGGAAGAATAACTACTTATATTAATTAATAAACCATTTTTATAATAATAGCTTAATATGAAATTAATAATATTCTCTAGCCATAAGTGTTTTCGAAACTGGAATAATTATTTATTAAAAAGTCTAATTTGCTACGAATCTTTATCACGTTACTGATTTCTAACGCAAGCGTAGAAAGAACTTTTTCTGTTCTATGTTTTTACATACATGCACACACACACATATTATATATATATATATATAATGCATCAATCGCCCCCCCCCCCAAAGCAAGTCTCTGGATACGCGCCTGGTTAGTAATATTGTTTTATGCTTAAACAAAATTAAATTGCTGAACCTGTAATTTAAGTAAATGTATTAAAAACAAGTACTAAAACATTTTTTGTTTATTGCATTAAGTTTTCTTTATCAGAAGCAACATGATGAAGAAGCAACATTGAAAATAACCTAATTTGATCGATATATTATTATCATGTCAATTTTTTAATAAATTTATTTAATTAATAAGTTTGTTATGTTGTTAATGTTTTTAATTTGAATGCGAGTTTCACAGATTGTCATAAACAGACTATCTAGTGATGTCATACTCACAAGATAAAATCATGTTTTTCCTGTACTTTTAGTATTATAAGTACCATTTTATCTATAATTAATGAATTTAAAATAGCTAATTTAAACCTTTCGTTTTTAATATTTCAGTTTACTTTGAAATATATGGCTGCCAAATGAATGTCAATGATATAGAAATTGTTTGGACAATTTTGAAATCTGCTGGTTTTAAAAGAACAGATACAGCTTCTGATGCAGATGTGGTACTAATAATGACTTGTGCTATTAGAGAAGGTGCTGAGAATAAAGTATGGAACAAATTGGCCCATTATAAAAACCTAAAATTAAAAAGAAAAAATAAATCTGACTTAAAAATTGGGATTCTTGGTTTGTATGTTTTCTTTTTAATTTAAAATCTTACATTCATTTTGTTATAATAGATATAATGTGATATATGTTGTAATATGTTTCAGGGGATAAAATCAACTATTAGAACTTGCAGTTATTTACTTCAGAAAATTACAACTTGATTTAAATTTTAATAGTATATTTAACCTATGAAATTTTTGAATTGTTAAAATTTATATAATTTTGAAACAACAAAATTTTTAAAATTGTTAAAAGTTTCTAAAAATGTTTAATTTGTGGTATGTATAGTTTGTTTTGAAATAGGTAAAACTGAAAATGATTCTCACTCTATACTATACTAAGTCTGTTAAAAGTCATGAACTTTCCTCATAAATTTTTATTACAAAACTTAAGTTTGCCTCCTTTGAAGTTGATAGCTTTATTCAAAGTATAGACTCCCTGGAATTCATTTGGTGGCATATCTGTTAGCTCAGCAATTCAAGAATTGTTCTTGAATTTCTTTTATATTTGATTATTACTTTCTTTCAAGGCGGATTTATGTTTAGAAGATAGCAAGAACTCCACTGGGGGGTGGACTAAAGACTATATCACTTGGGGCTTTTCCTTTATTGTACAATAAGCAGAGGTAATGTCTTGGTTACATCTGGTTAGTTGTCGTGGTGCAAAATCCAATTATTTTTTCCCACAATTTTGGCCACCTCTATTGTAGATTTACTGATATATGTTTCAAAACTTTCATGTAGAACTCTTTGCTCATTGTCTGTCTGACTTCTTTGGATGAATTATTGATGCACTATTACTATGAATTATTGATGAACTATTACTATGAATTGTTGATAAACTATTACTATGAATTATTGATGAACTATTACTATGAATTATTGATGAACTATTACTATGAATTATTGATGAACTATTACTATGAATTGTTGATGAACTATTGCTATGACTTATTGATGAACTATTACTATGAATTATTGATGAACTATTGCTATGAATTACCATCTATATTACTAGGTTAGTGATATGATTTTTTGAAGTTTGATTATTAATAGAATTAGAAGATTTTGGAACCAAACTTAGCGAAAGTGACAAAATATCTCATTAATGTTGCCTCTTTCAAATTAATAAGATAAAGTCATTGATGCCCTCAAAAGACAAACTGAACTTAAAATGGATTTTGTCAAAACAAGACTTCTAGATGAAGAAGTAAAACTGAAGGCTCTGTCAAAAAAACTATTTTTATATTGTAATACATCGAGGGTTTTACTATACAAAGAGTGTGGCTATTCTGGAAATTGCTAATTGTTCGATCTCTGATAGTATACAACCCCCTCTTTCTTCAGGTAGATATTCCACCCCAAAACCGCTCTAGCATTATTTCAAGGTGGTTTCTTCATAAGTCCCCTCTAGGATTCCAATTTTATTTTGGACCTAATAATCCTTATTCTTTTATTTTTAATATAGGACAAATTCAATGTATATTAAAACATCATTCCATTTTTTACTTCTGATTCTAGCATTGTTTGCAAGGAAAAAAATAAACAAAACAAATGCCAAAATCATTGGACTTACCTGATTTGAGAAGAAATGACATTTACAGAAGGTGTATCTAAGTAATAAATCTTATCCTTATGCAGTCAACAGTTTATAGAAAATACTTCCCCAACTTGAACAATATATTCTACAGTTTCCGTGGGTCCTCAGGAATTGTGTAACATAATAGTTCACTTCCCCGTGACTGTAGTTCATTCTGTTACCCTCTTTATGAATAGGAGGCAAATGTACTCCTTGTACAGAATGAGGTTTTTCGTTGGAACTGTTGAAATTGCTTAATTTTGGGGTGTGGCCAACTAATATTTTTAAAACATTTTATAACCAACCAAGGTATAATAATGGATGAAAGGTACACATAAAGTACAAAACAAAAATCTACTTTTCTTATAGGTGCAAGTGGATGGCCCCTAAAGAATACAATATTGTGATAATACTATCTAATACTAGGTGACACTTTCAAAATCTGGTTGCAATTTCTAAAAACAGAAATGTTTGTTTTGTTTTCTTTGTAAAGGATACTAAGTTTTATAAATGTAATTTAACAAATTGTAATAGAAATTCAAAATGTATTTCTCCACATGTCGGTAAACTGAGAAGCTTCCATAAAATAATGGATGTGAAAATATGTCCTTTAAGTACCATATATTAGGGTGGGCAAAAAAAACTTGTTTATTTCAAAGATGTAATATTGCGAAAAGTTGCGAATTATGTAGACAAAACAAAAATAAAACAATTATCAAAATCAATGGTCAGTGACAATTAGATCAAATCGCACATCAACAGTAACTCAATCTCTAACTGGAGCATTACTTTCAAGCAATTCCCAGTTCACACGCAGGCTGTTGAACGCTATGTAAAAATCGTCACGGAAGCCTCAGGAAAAGTTTGTGGAGCTGAATCTTGAGATGGATTTGTAAAAACCACTCTGCTGTCCAGATCATTTATGTCCCACTTCACCAGTAAATCAGTTCCCAAAATATCTTCAGCTACAAAATAGAGAACATTACTAATGGACAGGTTCAACTAACATGAACTATTTATCCATAACTCTGTTTTTCTTTTTTATAAAAATAAGTTTATTGTAAAAACTATACTGTAACATAAATATTTAAGCTTTTAAATATAGAACAAGTCGAAAAATACCATACCCGTTGTTACTACCCCATTATGTCATACTGTTTTTCTATAGCATTAGGGTCATTGCACGACCAGAAGTTGTTAACTTATTTATACCATAGTAAAACACTAAGCTCTTATGTTCAAAAACATAAATACTGTAACCATTATGTTCAGGAATTGTGTAACACAAAAATTCACTTTCCTGTGACTGAGGTCTCCATTCTATTACCCTTTTTATGAACTTGAAGGTCCACCTATAGCTTATAATTAATTATCTAACCACAGTAAACTATTATTATTATTATCAGCGCTGCCATTCAGTCATGGTATTAACACACACACATGTGCACACACACACACACACACACACACACACACACACACATATATATATATATATATATATATATATATATATATATATATATATATTCTTGATATTTAACATTATCCATTGTTTTTCCGTTGCACTGACTTTATGAAGTTAATATATTACTATTTTTGAGTAATTTTATCCACCATTAAGTGCAATAATTTTACCTTGAGTGATGAGGCACATTTCGGTCTTTGACCATTGTCGAATCACTCAACAATGAGTGATTCGACAATGGTCAAAGACCGAAAGGTGCCTCATCACTCAAGGTAAAATTATTGCACTTAATGGTGGATAAAATTACTCAAAAATAGTAATATATTAACTTCATATATATATATATATATATATATATATATATATATATATATATATATTTATTTATTTATAGGAATAAATATATATATATATATATAGGAATTTTTGGACTAGATAGGAAACTGACAGACTTACCTAGTGGCAAAAGTTCAAAATTGCAATCTCTTGGAAATAAATAGACGCATATAAAAACATATCACAGTATTGAAATATTTCGATCATACAATGATCTTTATTAATCAAAAAAGAATAGACTGAAGTGAACCACATATGTGTATAAATATCAAAATTTTACAGATACACAGATTTATAGTTTATGATATAGTACTATATGTTATTTGTATAAGTATTGATTAATTGAAACCAGATATTAATAGTCTGTCAGAAGGAAGGTAAATGGAGTTATAAACATAGAAAGGCCAACTACTCAACACGCTGCTAGTCATAACACCATATCTTTCAATGATTGTTATACCACCAAAATAATTAAGGCCCTCCTCCCTGATTGCAACCCTTCAGAATTGAGAAGATGGGAGTTGTCATACCAGTGGTATACCAAATTTAGAGAACCTCAACATCAGGTAACTCCTTTTACCTTCCCCCTAGCTTCTACCATTTTTAACAACTCCATTTACCTTCCTTCTGACAGGCTATTCCGCACTGATGCCATAGCAATGTTTCACCAGAAATATTATGAGCACCTAAAAATCTTCACAGGCAGATCAGTTGACAAGGAGAAGGGAAAATCAGGAGTGGGTTACTTCAACCTGGAAACTAGAGAACGTTTTTTCGCACCACTCAATGCCCTGTCTAGAGCATGAATGCTGAATTGTTGGCAATTAATGCTGTCAATCTATCTGTGAATAGGATGTTTGTATTCACAATTACTCGAAATCAGCCTTCCAAGTTCTGGCTTTGCCATACACTATGTCATACTCCTTTAGAGTTGCTAAATTGAGGAGATTAATTGTGATGTTGCACAAAGGAGGCAAAAGGATAATCTTTCAGTGGGGCCCTGCCCATTGCGGGTTGAGAGGGAATGAAGTGACCGATGAAATAGCGAAATTAGCCTCAGCAATGCAACCTGCTGACCGAGAAATATACTACTTATATTGCTAAAAGTCTGCAGAGCGATTTTTCAGGAGGAACTGGACTGAGGAGTGGTCACGATGTTCTGTTGGTCGATCCTTATTTAATCTTCGGAATGATCCGGCAAAAGAAGACGTGTATAGAGGAATCGAGAGAAATCTATGTACTTTTGCAACTAGAGCACGGACTGGACACATTTGAACCCAGGCCTAACTTTACCAGTTCAATTTAGCGGCATCACCAGAATGCGCCCTATGCCAAAGTGAAGAAGACCTGGAGCACATCCTCATTAAGTGATGATATCCAAATTTGGTCAGGGACCTTTTAAGAGCAGAGACTTTTGACATCAATACCTTACTCACAACCAAAAATGATTGAAACTCTGTCAAAACAATTAATCATGGACATCAGGCCATCGGGTACAATTAAAGCTGGACGCCTGCTCGAAGAAGTAAGTTAAAATAAAGTCTAGGGACAGGTTTCCACTAGCAGATACTATTGAACATTCATAGGCACCTGGATCAGGTAAGTTCAATAGGATCATATTTCATCCCCCACAACATAAAGTGGCTGCTTACAACTCACTCTGGTACAGAATGCTAAAACTACCTCTAAATAATGAAGAAAAAACCAAAGAAAAACAAATAATATATCAAATAGCCCAAAAAAATGGACACAATAAAAAAAACTATAGATAAATTAGAATTAAAAATATTAAATAAATTAAAACGACCTAAAATCGAACCACAAACAACCAAAAAATGGGCCACATTCACATATACAGGGTAAAACATAAAATTAATAACTAAAACACTAAAAAATAATAATATTAATATAGCTTACAAAAACACAGGAAACATAATCAATAAAATAAACCAACCAGAAAAAATATGTCCCACACTTAATAACTGAATATACAAAATCAAATGCCCAGACTGTAATAAAATATACATAGGCCAAACAAAAAAGAAATTAAAAGACAGATATCAAGAACACCTCAATGCATACATCAAACCTCAAACTTATAACTCAGACTGAGCTACACATGCCATCAAAAACAAACACACATTCCCCACATTAAAAAACGTACACCTAATAAAAAAAAGTACAGAAAGGCCTCAAAATGACAATCTGGGAACAACTACAAATTTATAAACATAAAAATAATATCATTACCAAACAAGTACAAATAAAATAAAAAAACGATACATTATTCAACCTAATAGACAAAATTAACCCCAAAACAAACTTAAAAGACTAGCTCAGTGCCGTGAATCCGAAAATAGAACATAACGGTACACCAGTGACAACGGGAATTCCACACAGCCGCAGTCTACTACAACCCCCGCTCAGTATGCCTGTCGATGATGACAAGGCTAGTCATTGAAAGTTAACTCGCATAAATACCAAGTAAGATTCTTGTTTAAGTACATATAGTGAAAGTGATATATATATATTAAATTGGTTCAATTTGCAGGTTGCATGGCTGAGAGATTAAAACAAGCACTTTTAGAGAAAGAAAAAGCTATTGATCTTGTAGCAGGACCTGATAGTTATAAGGACTTACCTCGGCTTTTGGCACTCACATCCAACAATGAAGTTGCCATTAATGTGATGTTATCATTAGATGAAACCTATGCAGATATTACACCTACGCGTTTAAATCAGGATTCAGTAACGGCATATGTGTAAGTAATCTTTTTTACAATTTAAGTAACAAATATTTATTAAAAAAATATATGATAGCATTTTAAATGTTCCAGTTGTTAAAAGAAACTCATCTACTTCAATCATATATAATCAGCTGATCAAAATAGATGGCCAATTTTAAGTAAAATAATCATGTGTACATTGTTCTAAAATTGACTTATGTGAACTTAAAATTACCTCGATATTTTTTTGTTTTAATCCTCTATAAACTTAACATGTCTAGAACTCAAAATACTGTAATATCATATGTAATTATTTGAAGAACTAAGTGCAAATTAACCTACTTTCTGATTTGTTTCTAAACTGTTGTTTCATTTGCAAAGCCTAATCTGCTACTCCTAATTTAAAATAGTATGTTAGGTATTGTCAATGAAATGACAGTTTCGAAACGTATCGATAAGAGAGTTAACAATAGTCACTTACTTGGTTCTTCATATAGTTTCTTGAGATCTATTCAATATTAAAGAAGATTACAGCAACAACTTTTATACTGTAATAGTTTTCAAAACTGAATTTGAACTTAGTAAAATATTGACCTGTTGAACTTAAAATTAAGGTAAAAGTTACTGACACATGACTTTTTGATTGCACTATGCAATCTTTTTCACTGTCTAGGTTGGCCAGTAAGGAATTTAAAGTCAGGTGTTGTTGAGACAAAGGTATAAATTACAACTTAAACCATTCAAATAACACAACCTATAAAAACATCATAGTTGAGACTGAAACAGTCATTGAAAAAACCAACACCAAGGACAGAATCACTCAGAAACATCATATAAAACTAATCAGAAAAATTAATGGTATAACCAGTACTAATAATATAAACTATAAAATTAAAACTGTCTCCCACATCAAGCTTAAAATGACATGACTTTCACCAACCAGATAAATGGAATACCACTAAAATCACTAATAGTAATACCCTCAATGATGAAATCAACAAGTAACAACAGATCCAACAGACAAAATAAAATTGTAAACAAATAATAAAGGATTACAAACACATCATATTTACAACAAATAAAAGATACACAAAACTCACAAATTAATCATTTATTTACTCATACGCATTTCATTGATAAAGTCATCATCATCATCAGTGAGTGTTGCTACTACAAACTCTAACTTACAACTAAGGTGAAAGTAAGGTTACAATTCTATATTTATACTGTAGGTGCTACCACGCCCACCTGTCAAAAGAACAATTATTAACATTACTTCGAACATGATACATCAAATAGAAATTACATACCTAACTCATTAATTACAATAAAATTCTTATCCATAAACATAATTATATATAATCAAAATAAGTAATTAATATTTCAGTTATTATTATTATTATTATTATTACAAGATTTTAACCAAAAAGTTGCAATCAAATTTTCTTGTGTCTCACTAATTACATTAATATAGAATTTTGAATAGGGTCTGACTCATTATTTACAATATTTTTTAAAATTCCTATAATATACAAAGTTTCCCACCCATCCAATCCAATTCACTATAATTAACAACATTATTTAACAAGGTTACATCTTTTACTTTAAATTTGTGTTTTTCCTCTAAACAATATTTCACCATTGCAGATTTTTCTGGCCTGTTATATTTAAAGTGGGAAAAATGTTCTTTAACCCTAGTTTTAATATTTCTTTTTGTTTGACCTATATATTTCAAAGGACACTTTCTACACTTCAGACAGTAGATCCCGGCCTTTTTTTTCATTAGGTATGGCTATTTGCAGTAGTAATTGTCAAGTTCACCAATTACTGACTTACTGTTTTTCCCCAGAGATTTTCTTATTTTATGAGGGCTGTTTTTTTATCAACTTCCGATGTGGTATAAAAATAAAACTAGTGAGAGTAATTAAATAAATTTATTATCAAGAGTTAGGTACACTATTAGTTACTTTTCAACATAATCGCCTTTTAAATTGAGGCATTTTTCATACCTGGGTACAAGCTTCTTAATACCTCTTTCATAGAAGTTTGCCGCCAGTGATTTGAGATGGGTTTTCACGGCGACTTGCAGCGGGTCATCAGTTCGGAAGCTCTGCCCTCCTAGCATCATCTTCAGTTCCGGGAAAAGGTGATAGTCGCTCGGCGCTAAATCAGGTCTATACGCCGGATGGTCAAAAACGTCCCATTTAAACCCGTCAAGAAGACGTTTCGTCAAAGCAGCACTGTGAGGACGGGCGTTGTCATGAATGAGCACAACTCCTGATGTGAGCATTCCTCTCCTTTTGTTCTGGATAGCTCTCCGCAAACGTTGTAAAGTACCACAGTATCTTTCTGCATTGATTGTGGTCCCTGGCTCTAAAAACTCCACAAGCAAAACACCTTTTTGATCCCAAAACACGGTGGCCATAATCTTTCTGTTGTTGAACGTTTTTTTTGAATTTTTAGGTTTTGTTTGGAGAGTTTGAATGCATCCATTGTTGGGACTGCTGTTTCGTTTGTGGGGTGTCGTACAGAACCCATGTCTCATCTCCTGTCACGATTTTGTTCAAAAAATCATCGCCATCAGCTTCGTAACGATTCAGAAAAGACCTTGCTGACGCCATTCGCCGAGCTTTGTGGTCATCAGTCAACATCTTCGGCACCCATTGAGAACAAAGTTTTTGTAGCCTAACTTATCAGTTACGATAGTGTATAGGGCTGACCTTGAAATATCAGGAAACTGATTGGATAGCTCCGTAATCGTATACCTCCGATTGCTTCTTACACTTTGGTCAACTCGTTCAACGAGGTCTTCGTTTGCGATCGACTTTCGTCCTCGGCTCCTTCATCATGAATGTCAACTCGTCCATCTTTAAATTTCCTACACCAATCACGCACTGCACTGTCACTCATAAAGCTTTCACCGTATACTCGTTTCATTCTACGGTGAATTTCTGCTGAAGATAACCCTTCAGCTTGCAAGAAACAAATGACATTTCGCAAATCACACTTGGCGGGAGATTCTATCAAGGTAGCCATGTTTATGTGTCACTGGATAAACTGGTAACGGCGTAGGACGCCCGAAAACGAGTGAGGTTGTAGTGGGAGAGGTGAGCAGTCGATTGCCGCACATTACTGGCCGATGCCCTGCCGTCTAGCAGTACAGTCGGAAGTTGACAAAAAAAAACAGCCCTCGTATTAGACAGTAAGGGATGGTGTGTTATTTTTACCCATTTCCCCTTTTTATTTCTTATTAACGTCCTTCTCAGATTTCTTATTGTCTTTTTTTCATCTTTTTGTGGATTTCATCTATAAACATTTCAATGTATCCATTGAACACTGATACACTATAAATGTAATTCAGCTCACTTTTATAATATCCTTCTGATAAAGGCAAATTAATTTAATGATGCATCATAGAATTGAACGCTGCTTTTTTTGTATGATATTGTGTGAAATGAATCACTGGTGATAAATCTGCTTGTTGGTTTTCTATAAACGTTAAAACTTTAAAGTATTGTTTATTCTTGATACTAGAACATCTAAAAATGGCAAACATGCCTCCGTAAATTTTATACTTGGAAAAATACCATTTATTGCGTTACAAAACTTGTCCAGGTTTTGTTCATTGTCAAACACTGCAAACACGTCATCCACATATCTGAGCCACACTCTAGGGAAATATTTACAGATCAAATTAGTACTAAGAAGAAATCTAATTGAAATACCTATCCTATGAGATCTCCCAAAAACTCACCAACCCCATATCTCAATTATGAGTAGTTTATATGACCAATTGTAAATCACCAGAATACTTCAGTTTCTTGAACTAGTTAACTAATTCATGGAAAAAAGAAGCAGACAACTCATTGATCTTAAATCAGGCACATACATACATAAATACATAAAAAAGAACATTACGCTTGTGGGAATAAAACAGAGTAATCAGAATGCACTTGCCTGAATACACAGACTACACCACTGGACATGGAAAAGCCCTCATGGACATTTACAGAATTTGTCTTCAAACTGTAAATATTTGCTGCCCCAAACAGGATCCATATCTTTACAGATGGTTTATCAATACAACCTTGGGGGGAAGTAGTATATCCTTTTTTGTGGTTTAAAGCTGTTTGAAAAACTTTTTTGTTACTAAAGAGAATTTGCAATGAAAAAAACTGTAATAAAAATAAGATGAAGAATTTTCTTTTTAGTGTTATATTAAACCAGTAACTTACCATAATTTTGACCACTAATATTCAATATATACTGGATTAGTGATAATTTTTTATTTATTTGAAAATGTAACAATTAAATCGTTTAACATTTACCACCTTTAAAACAATGACTTGAAAATTTCAGATTTCTTTACAATTTTTTTTCGTGATTTGGTGCCTTTGCCTCTATTTTCATAACGTATTTGTTTTTGGGAATCTTTCCTGTTTCATATCAAATCCAAAAAATTTGTATACTGAAATTGGTTTTATAACATAGCTCTCAAAACATAATCTGTTGCTCATGTAAACAAATATATTTCTTCAATTTTAAAATTATTAAAATTACATACATGTATAGCTGTTCGTTCATAACCTGGCATGCATTTGATCAATAGAAAACAAAAAGCTAGCCATACTAAAAAACATTGGTTTATGTAGTATGTGTTGCATCAAAGACCATTGTTATGAAATTGCAGGGGTGGTCGTTTAGAAAACTGATATAAGTAAATTTGTTCAAAACTTAATATAAATGATCCGGTTAATATGACAAATCAAATAAAATATTTATAGTAGCATTTCGGCCTTGTCAAATCTACATAATTGTAATATAAATGTAGCCCATAATGTCTGTAGAATGGTCTTTTGCTTCCTCTACCATTCCCCTCGCCTATGCTCGCTCTTCGAGGTTGCGCGCCAGCATACATGTGACCAGCTATACATTCAAGTTAATATTTGGTAATTATTGTCAGTGAAAATATGATTATTTTAGGTCAATAATGCGAGGCTGTGATAACATGTGCAGTTATTGTATAGTGCCATTCACTAGAGGTAGAGAACGATCTCGTCCTGTAGATTCTATTGTCAGAGATGTTCAGCAATTGTCAGAGAATGGAATTAAAGAGGTAACTCTCTTGGGTTAGTATTATATAAATATCTGTTTTTTGGAAATATTGGCTAGCTTTTATTCATTATGTCTATAACAATTAGTATCACAAAAAATTAGTTATGTATTGAGTGAGAACATAATATAAATATTTTTGTATGAGACATTTTTTTTGCAACAAAATACATTTTATTATGGTTTTTATGAAGCTCATGGGCCATTCAACATCTGTGTTAATTACATTTGGAAAGAACAAACATGTCAAGGTCATTTATGAAGAGCCCCTGTAATTAAACGTTGAAGCATAAACAAGTTTGTCAAGCTACTATTCAAAAACAACTTTAGAGATTTATAAATAAAGTATTATAAATGAATTAATTGTCATGAAAGGACTACTGTACCTTAAATATAAAGTGTATTTTTTTTAAAATAATTATTTGAATTAATGTCTGTTAATAACTATTAATTTTTTATATAGGCTAATGACAGATCACAGACAATTTTGCTTTGTAGTAGAAGCTATTGAAGCAACGTATTTTACAATTTCATGTTCTGTTTGACCCTCAAAAGTCATGATATTATCGTCGACAGATATGCAGGGGGTAATGTCATCAAATATGACTCCTCATCAACATTGTAACAATAAACACTGAGACCATTTGACAACTGCGCTCAGAGCAGAATTCATTCTATGCCGAAGCAACTTATTAATATCAAAAGTGTTTACAGGAATGAAGCTTGCTTGTGCAGTTTGGGGGGGGGGGGTTAGAAAAACAATGTTTATGTTGATTAATTTAATACTTTCCGGATATGCTGAACAGTTATGTTATCAGTTAGTAGAAAAATCTATCAATTTTTTTTTTTTTGAATAACCGTATTGAGCTGTTTTACCCATAAAACAAGTTCTCCTGTCTTCCATGCAAAATGCTTTGCTTTAATAGTGCATCGAATGCTTTTAAGAGTGGTTTGTTTGCAAGACCTATCTACATGACCAGGAATTAGCGTATCTATGTATGGTATAAATTTTGTTCTCCTGTAATACTCGTTCTGATCAAGGGGCATTGTCCCCTCTTTTTTAAAAATTTTAAATTTGGATTAAATGATTAAATTTCTGTATCAAAGTATCTCTCATCAAGGTTTGCTTTTTCTTGAATAATGCAGAAAAGACTTTGTCATTTTCCTTGCCTTCTTTATTCATTTGACATAGATTTGTAAGGTAATTACCACATCATCAGTATATTTTATGGCTGACGATAAATCATTTATGACTTTTTGAAGGTACTTTGATCAGAGTAAAGTGAGGCTAAATAAAAACTCGCAAATAACTAGTGAGATGAAAAAACTACTCTTCTCAATTCCTGAGAGAAAATTTGCAGGTGATGATGATACTGTCCTGTTACTTTTAGAAAACTTAAGAATGGCTATTATAGATGGAATGAGCTCTAAAAATATATTGATGGCGTTCTGCCGCTCAATAAACCTAGTCTCACACAATCCCAAAAGGCTTCTTAAAATTGATACCCAAATTACCATACTTAAAATTGATAGGTCCTTGTCATTGAAGGTAGTTAAATGACCTGATCAATGCTTATTCTATATTTGAAAACTAGAGCACACATGTGTTTATTATTAATACTTTTACAGCGACTACAACTGCAAAAACTACTTACAAGAAATATGAATTCCTGACCTTCTGTTAATGTTTTGGGGAGGGGCAATCTTTCCCTGGTTACGCCATTGGTTATAATGTTTATAAATATATTTATAGTGTAATTGAATTCATTTAAATTAATTGTTAGCTATTGTGCTCAAGTTAAATTTTCTATGTATTATACTCGTCACTAAGTTTTACTTATCAAGTAAATAAAACTAAGTTATTATCATTCTTTGTTTTTTATCCAACCTATCCCAACAGCAATAAGCCATTAGCTGTCATGGGCTGGATTGGCCAGCGGGGCCTAGTTTGGAGACCCCTGATCTACAGACATCACAAAATTAAATATTTTTATTCTTTTTTCGTCTATCCAATATATTGTACCTTCTGGAATTCCAAATTCACAAATACATTCCCATTGGTTAGGGGGCTTTTAACATTCTTAATTATTTGTAATTTATATCTACTGTGGTATAATTATTCCTCTAATGTATGGCATCAATCATTACTAAACAGTTACCTTGTTGCTACCTGGTAAAAACACTGAATGAATGCAGATCCTGCTTTCACTAGAAATGAAATCAAAATTAACAATGACTGGAAGATGGGGTAAAAAAATTCATGAGACAGAAAAACAAAACCATTTCCAGTTAGCACTTGCAAAAGTGACTGAATCTGCATCCTGTGGACCATTGCTCTGTTATGAAAAATTGTTGTGCACTGTTACAAAATAGTTTGCAGAAAAACATTATAGACAGTTTGTAAACGGATTTTTAACCTCAAGTTAAAAGACGTTGGGAAATACATTATACTGGACTGCATGAA
This sequence comes from Prosapia bicincta, assembly GCA_036971475.1. Classification (NCBI taxonomy): domain Eukaryota; kingdom Metazoa; phylum Arthropoda; class Insecta; order Hemiptera; family Cercopidae; genus Prosapia; species Prosapia bicincta. Next base: position 369,303,072 of record JBAIZL010000001.1, read on the forward strand.
ATTAACATACATATTTAATATAATTTAGGATAAGATTTCTCCCATATTGCATGCTACTTCTCAGTATAAAAATTTATAATAATAAAGTTTCACTTCACTTCATTAAAACAAAATCCTAATAAATTCTCTGTAGTGTATTTGAAAAAATCAGTTGGGATGAGATTGTATTAAATTTTAATATCTAAATGAATTTCTTATAGTAGTAATGATAAAAAAGCATTATAAATCAAAATAAATATGTGAATGTTTCAAAATTTTAAAACCTATTTTTAATTAATTACAGGTCAGAATGTCAATAGCTATCGAGATACTTCGAGTACATCTTATTTTATTGGAAATGAAACACATTTAGCTGAAGGTTTTAAAACTGTTTACAAAAAAAAGAGTGGAGGATTAAGGTTTATAGATCTTTTAGATAGGGTATCATCAGTAAATCCAAATATTAGGATACGGTTTACTTCTCCACATCCTAAGGATTTTCCTAATGAAGTTAGTATACATTATATGATTTTATAGCTGTTAAATAATATCATATTGTAAAGTAAAGGTATTTGTAATTTTATTATAATAGTATCTTCTAAATTCATATATTTAAAAATTATTAATTGATCATATAATTCAGTTTAAAAATTTATTTGAAACATTTGCAATAACTTGTAACAGAAGTTATTGCATAATATTTTGGCAATACAAATTAGCACATATTATTTTTAATAGTGGAATTTTTACATGAATTAATAATATAAACATTAGTTACATGAAATCAGCCTATATTTAAATAAACATAAGTTTGAAAATTCGCCTTAATGGCCTTAATCTGTATTTAAATAAAAATAAGTATAACAATCATGTAATGGATTTCTTGTTAAGAAACAAACTAAAAAAAAAAAAATTATAAACTGAAATGAAAACATAGAAAACAACACAAAACAAAATCCTTAGGGTACTTTCTAAAAGAGTAGTAGTTCATTTACTGCTCATGCCCATTAAGCAATTGACAAAAGGCTACAACAGCCAAAATAATAATCTTTTTTGAAAAAAGTATAAATGTTTATTATTTAAATAAATGGTGCAAAATCTTCTAGGCAGACTAATTAAGTAAGTTTGTAATATGTGGGAAATATATTGCAGAGACAAGAAAACGGGACAAACAAAAAGCAGTGTTGATGTTAGTTAAATTTAGTATACCTAGTCTGTTTGAAGGTTACTTTGGAAAACGTAATTCAGTTAATGGGTTTTTTATATTAATAAAAAAATTCCCTTCAGTAATTTATTAATACCAGCAATTTAGATAAAGCTAAGAATAAAAAAAGCTAATTTTAGTTATATGAGTGGTAGAAAGTTTTGAATCTTTTATGATTGGTGAAACGTCAGTTTTTTGTTTCTTCAGCAAAACAAAAGATTAAATTAATTGCAAAGGGCAATATAAATTAAAAAGTTGGAATTAACTTTTGCATATGACCAAATAAAAAAGGAATGTCAGGGCTGGAAATAGTTTTGGGGAAAGTTTATATTAGAATATAAAAAAACGCAGACACCCTAGGAATAATTGAAATAGTGTTAGCTTTTTTTTACCAAAGAACAAACTAATATAAAAAGATCTCTTTTTGCATTTTATTTAAATGTAAATTCTCTTTTTAATATCAACAATTTTCTCATACTTGCTGGTTATAGGAATAAGATTTATTTTCATGACATATTTTAGATTTTGTAAAATATTATGTTCATAATGGTTATGTTTATCATTTTGTACATCTTTTGATTACAATAGTGAATAAAGTATCTTTTAAAATATAATTAATTTTGCATAAACAAAATTGAAATATTATAATATTACCTAAAAACTAATAATAATTAAAAATTTAATAGCAGGGTAAAACTTCTCTTATCAGGAACCTCTGATATCCGGACATAACATGAAAATAAAGTAAGCCTCATTATTCCACAAATTATTATATTATAGACTTAGTGATCACAGGCTTGTAACTAAATTGTACATACAGTTCGGTATTATTATAAAAATATAATCACATTTCAATAAGTGCAACTTATTTACCTAGTTATACATCTACTTCCAACTGAAATGGTTGTGGTTATGTAGTACATCATTACACAACTCTGCCCATATCCGGATCAGGCTATAGCCACATAGATTTAGATATGAGAGGTTTTACTATATTCTTTAGTATTACTGTAAACATTTATTAATGTATCGTACAGCAATTCTACTCTTAAATTGTAATGTTATAGGTGCTGCAAATTATATCAGAACGGAACAATATCTGTAACAGTTTACATATACCAGCTCAATCAGGAAATACAGCTGTTTTAGAGAGAATGAGACGAGGGTATACAAGAGAAGCATATGTTGATCTTATTCACCATGTCCGAGAAGTTCTACCTAATGTGAAAATATCAAGTGATTTTATATGTGGATTTTGTGGAGAGACAAATGAAGAATTTGAAGATACATTGTCTTTGATGGAGGAGGTGAAATATAATGTTGCGTATTTATTTCCTTATAGTATGCGAGAGGTAAGTAGGTTTTCATTTCAGTTTAGTTAGGGTTTAAATTTATAATCTTCAATTAAATCATAATATTTTTTTATTCAGAAAACTATTGTATAGCTAACTCAAAAGATTTTAATGATTTTATTTTACATTTTTTTTATATATATCAATTTTATGTAATATGAATGTAATTGTGCATATTTTTATACTAAAATTAATTCAGTTTGTAACCCGACCTTGTAGTCCTCTCTTTTTAATCCAGTTAGATAGATTATTTCAGATAAGTGATGCTGCTATTACATGCCATACTTGTCTCCTATTGGCAGAAGGATTATTTGTCCTGTATTTTTTTTACCTATTTTTCCTACAGGTGGAGGGAGAGAGAGAGAGAGAGAGCGTTTAATAGTTACCTATGATCCTGATAAAGAGATAACTTTATCCCAGTTATACAACCTTGCTCACAGAAGCCATATTTCTCTTTTACATCCTAAAACCAGCGAGATATATGCCCTTACTTTATACCTGTTTGTCTTAATTCTTAATGGTGATATTAAGGGTAATATATTATATTATCCTTAATATACAATAATATTCAAACTCACTAATTGTTGTAAACACTAGAAAAAAACTATGTTTTCATGTTTTTAAAATTAATGTTCTAATAGGAAATTAGTAGTTTTTAACCTTATTATTTAGGAATAAACCTTAGATTATAAAATAATAAAAATGTATTAATAATGAGAGACTGAGTATTTGCTATCAAATACACTAAAGTAGAGTGTCATATGTTTGGCTTGCTGATATTCAAACAGTCAGATATTATAAAATACACTAAATGATTCTGTATAGTATAGTGTACTACTAATAAGACAGTTCTGTAAAACATTTATAAATAGCTTAATAAAGGCTAATATAGTCCTAGATTTAAAAAAAACATAAGTAGTATAAAAACTACAAAATAATAGTTTTAAATGTTTGCTAGAGCTAACACATAGACCCTACATGAAGCACTGTGCAAAGTCCCAGCCATTAGTGTTGATTCATAGTCTTGATATTAAGTGCTGACATTTAGCACAGGTACATAACACTGTCATTTATTACGTATTACGCCATCCAAAGTCTACACACAGAACAGATGGGATGATCGACATCCCAGTTTAATCTTGAAAAAGCTAACTGGTAAATTTTTCCAAAGATCTTGAATCACTGGACATTGGTTACTTGGCTCCAATTGATGGAAATACATGTACAAAAACGGTTTTGTGCTGTTAGAAAAGCACTTCCTAAAACCTCATTCAAAGCATGACGACGACCTGTTCTGTGCTGGAATGATGAATATACTGAAGTTCTTTGTGTACGATCGGAATTTTCAGGCAGAGTAGATGAGATTCATAGCTACATTACATTTGCACAATTTCAAAACAACAGCTCCATCTACAGTATGGGAAAAATTAACATCCATTTGTAGTACATTTTTTTCTATTGCCACTAATGTCACTAAGGCAACCGGATAGAAGTTTGATCACAGACAGTTTTTTTACAACAATTTAAATAAAACAAACAAGATAAAACATAAAAAGTCAAGCAAATAAAAATAATCTAAAGAGCACAAAACTCCTTACTCAGGAGAATTATGTATTTTAAGTTGTACGATAACTTAACGATATGTTAGTAGTAGCCAAGCACTGAGGAAGGCGACATCGTTGCCAAAACTAGTCTGTTTGTTTAATAAAAACTAATTTTGGTGAGATTTTGAGTTAACTATTTTGACTTTTACTTTTGTGAATAGTTCTCACTAGCTAAGCTCTAATTAACTAAATGATAATACTGTAATAGTTTGATGTAGACACGATCTTTAAATGTGTTGCTCTGCTTCTGCAAAGAAAGAGATGTGATTACAAAAGAGACGATATATGTATTGTATAATGTTTTCAGTTTGGCTAGTAGTCAAATGCTAGAGCAGAACGAGGGACACCGTTAAACCTCACGCGCTGTACATATCCCTTGATGAATTATTCAAGAGACATATTCTAATTAAATTAAGTTATTTCATTGAATACAATTTGAACATAAGTATATAGTCTCCTATATAATACTATTTCCTTTCCCCTCATATAAATGTATGCCTCCTTTTTATGACTAAATAATTAATTTAAAAAATACTAAATTTAATTTTCTTTTATTGAGATATTTCTATTTGATTTATTTTCAACCATTTTATAAACCATTTACATGTTTGTTACTGAATGTTTAGAAAACTACAGCACACAGACGATACAAAGATGATGTACCAGCAGAAGTAAAAAAAGAAAGGCTAGAGAGGATGATATCAGTTTATAGAAAGAATGCTGAACTTCTTAATAAGAATGATGTGGGGACCATCCAGTTGATCCTTATTGAAGGAGTAAGTTATTTTCATTTAAATTTAATCTGTACAGATGACAGTTGATTTTGATGAGTTTTTATATGTCACTAAATTAAATAAAACTATTATTTCATAATGCCAATGATTATAAAATTTGCTTCTTAACTGACATACAAGCATAATTTGGTTGTACACCCCCCCCCCCATTCTTGGAATTATATACAGAACTAGGATAATTCGAAGCTGAATAGACTAACAGAAACATTTGAATGAACTAAATATTCAAATTAAAATGATTAAAGATTTTTTCAAGTTTTCTGGAGCTACTAATGAAGTTCTATAGGTATACTTCCAAGTCATGTTGCTTAGTAATTCTTCGTGTTTCTTGAAGCTATGACCGATTCAATATTGTTTCTCAATCTTGTACTTCAACTTGATGTCATAGTTCTTTACCTTTCTGAAAGTTGAATCTGTTCTTTTCAATAACTTCTGGTATATACAATTTAAAATTCCCTTTGTCCCATCTATATAACCTGTCCCCTCCATAACTTATAGCTATGGTACTTTTATAGTTTGCTGTTGGTATCTTTCAATCAATTAATTATAAATTTCATCTTGTTACCTTCTCCTTGAATTGTTTCTCTTCCCCATAATGTATTTAATCCTTAATAATGGATTACATCCTTATCGAATATCTGATGGATTGTAACAAGATGTATTAAAGTGGAAATAATTTGCAGTGAATAATAGCTGTTACATTTGTGAAGGTTTGAACCTATTCCCCCTTTACCATCATGCAATTTCAGCTCTATTCACTCAGTGAGTTACAGTGCTCTGTTGCATACATTTCTGCATGTGCATCGGGTTTTACTATGACAGAACATGTTGAGCAAATACCATTCTGGTACATTAACTATTTCTATAATACACAAAGATTTTTGTAATGCGTCTGTGGGGGAATCCTAGATAAAAGAGTAGTGTGGGAAATTTAAAAATTGTGATCTATCAGCAGAGTCCCATGTAATTTAGAAGTCCGTCATTGGTTGGAAATTCTGAAATTGTTGAATGTTTCCATGCAGCAAAAGTGAAAACCATCAACTAACTTTACGGAAGGTGAAAAGTCTAAATCATATTTTTTCATAAAAAACTACCAAGAAATTTTCAGAAATGAAATGAAAGTCAAGACTTTAAGGCTACAAACCTGAAACAAGAGCACAATCTTTATAATGAAAGACTTGCAAACAGATAAAAAAAAGCAAGACAAAGTTGAAGCATTCTCAAAGCAATGTTGACAGTTTTTTATTTGGAATGTTGTTATTCATCAAATATGCTCAACATGGTCAGAAAGTAAATAAGACGTATCACCTTGATATCCTAAGGTGGCTATGAGATGCTGTGCAAAATAAACTGCCTGTAATGTTCGCCAGTCATGAGTGGGTACTCCACAGCAACAATGCACCGGCTGGTCCATTGAATGTTATCCAACACTCATGTATCCATTGAATGTAAAACACGGCATCAAACAACTTTGACAACCTTCATACAGTCTTGATATAGCTTTTTATGATTTCTCGCTGTCCCAAAATTAAAAATTCCATTGAAATGATTGATAATATAGAACATGTAAAGCTAAATGGGATGAAGATCCTAGTATCTGTTCTGAATAACAAGTTCATGGAATATTTCCAGAAGAGGGAGGATCGTAGGTAAGGTAAGTAAAGAGAGAGATTTCAAAGGGGACAACGTAGTGGCTGTTAACTAATAACTTTTTTTTGGCAAAAGTCAAGGTTGATTACATTTGAAATGAGACAAACCTCATACTTATAAAGATTGTTTTGCATGTACAACGAAGACAGGTATTTATAGCATGGTTTTTCAAAGGATTAATGGTTAATGAATATATTTATTGTGTTATATTACTAAATTTATATATGGTATTTTATACATTTGTTTATTGTATTTTTTCTTTTGATATTCTGTACAATGTAATTTATTACATCCTAATTTATTTAATCTTAATTTAATTTACTATATAAGTTATAATAAGTAATATTAAGTTATGGCAGTACTATAGTATAAGTTCTTTGTATTTTAATCTGAATTTAATGATCATACATCTTATTATAAAGATGCTTTTTTCAGGAGAGCAAAAGGTCATCAAAAAACTTGTACGGACGTAATGATGGGAACATTAAAATAATTGTACCAAATATAACCCTGCCATTTGAAGGTTCAGACTTAGTTGACTTCATCACACCTGGAGATTATGTGGCTGTAAAGGTACAGTTTAGGAAGACAGTTCTTTAGCTTTATAAATTTAATGTAGCTGTAGAACTCATAATTTTATAATTTAAATAATAGAAATAAAGCTTTTTTGGGGTGTATCTAACCCAACTGCAAATTAATAATTTGGAACTGAGAGTTATAATGTAATTATTTTGCTGGTGGTGACAGTTTGCTACTTTTACAGACTTACTAAACCGTATGCGATAGATATGTCTACAAATAGATATGCCTTTCTTTTTTTTGAAAGATCTTGTGTAAACATTAAAAGTTTGGATTGATATTTATTAAGTTAAGGGATGTTTCTTTAATCTTATTTTTTTTATTAGAAAACTATTGCTAAATTATATACTTAAAAAAAAATTAAATTAAGTTCATAATGGAAACAAATACTAATAAAAGTTGCTTGTTGTAATCTGAATTCACTGATTAAACTATAATTAAATGAAACTTAACTGAGTACATATGGGCTTACTTGCTGACGCATTTCGAAACAATCGTTTTTTTTACAAAGCAAAGCCTCTACCTATTCACTTACTTAAGTATCATTTGATTATAGTAAATACTAATAATTTAACTTCTGTAACCAAAGCAATTTTGAATCTTCTTTAGGTCTTTGAGAATCTTTAGAAAATTGCTTTTTTTCTAAGATTTTTAGATTTGAAACCGTCTTAATGTACAACTTCACCTTCACCACTTACGTTGTGTTATATTTTTCAAAAAGTTAAGCTTACAACTGAATTTATTATACAAAGTAATTTTCTAAATCTAATCCAGTAATACTTACTAAAAGGAGCTTAAAAGAAATAAAAAAGTCACCCGTTACTTTATTCCTTAGTTTTTTAAATTCCATTATTTTTTGTTAACTTAATTATTTTTATGAAATTTAATACATTCAGTACCTACTATTTACTCAGTTTGGTTTGTCATAGCTGTATAAACTGCAATAATCTAATTATGTATAACATTTCCTATGTAATAAAAAAATGTATGATGACACACAATCAACAGATTGTTGATAAAAATTTCTGCAGAATTAAATATTCATTGTAACATTTTTGTTTTTGTTCACCAACATTTTAATGCAATAAAAAAGCTTATTAGTGTAATCTATGTTTTAAAGAGTAAATGTTTTAATTAAGGGTTGTACATGCTGTATATAAAGTACTATATTTAAGACTACAATATTGTATGTACTACTGTATATTCACTTAAACATCACTACCAATTATGCAGTTTTATCTTTTTATAAAAAGAACAATTTCAAAATTCAGTCTTATCTTATACAAACACTTTAGACAAAACCTCAAAAAAATTATCTTAATTACTTCAGATTATAAAACAACACACTATACATTAAAAAAAAAAATCATCTTTAACTGTTAAAGTGATTAAAGAGGGTAAGTTGCCCAGCGTTGCATACACATAACATAATTAGGCGTTGCGGCTTGGTTTTGCTCGAAATAGTGCAAAGCAATGTCAAATGCCGTGGCAGCATTAAAATGATCCATGATGTCTGTCCCTCATTGTCACTACTTGCTATGTTATCTTAATATTTGTCTTGATTTATAGACACAATTTCAAGCTCACTTTACTTGTCATTAACGTCCATTGCTACCCATGCCTCTACATATACCTCTCCAATAGTGCCAAACTCTGCCAATTTTTAAACAAGATGAAGGAGATCGATTTCATCTTTAGTGATCCAATTGGGGTTTCAACAAGTTCAAGGCTAGGATACAGATTCTTCCACAATTTCTCATTTTTTTGTTATCTTACTTAGCTTCTCAAGAATGGACAGTGAACACTTTTCACTTATAAAATGTCGCAAGAGCATTTTTTGATAGCATTGTTTTAATTTCTCAAGCATACCCTAATCAATAGGCTGTAACAAAGATGTTATGTTGAGAGAGAAAAAAATCTTTCAACGTCTTCGCATAGAAACTGCTTTTACGAAGTATGGGGTGAAGCATTGTTGGTCAAAAGGTAGAGCTCAAGGGGACACTTCTTTGTCTTCATTGAATCGTGTTACTATAGAACAAACTATGTTTCAAATCATTCTTTAAACAGAGAACAAATAATCCACACCTTCCTTTGAATTTTATAATAAACAAGGAGAGAAATAGGATTCACATTTTTAAGAATTTGTGCCTTTGATCATTTTTTAATCATCATTAACCCATTGTAAATTAAATTTTTGTGTTCCAAGTAACCCTGCGAATTCAGTTGTTGCAAATTGTGTTACGCTAGTTTATAATTTTCTTAACTGTTTATTATTTGTAATAATTATTAGTTAAAAAAATATAATTATGAATTAAAAATTATGAATAACATTATAATAAATAGGTAAAAAAATAAACAAATGATAAATAAAATTATACTTATAATTTGAATCTCAGCAGTTGATGTTAGGCTCTCCATAACATCACAACTAATCATTCACGTAACATTTGTAAAAAACCCATATAATTAAAAAAAATATTTTCATATATATTTTAAATTAAAATTAGAGGTTAATTTTCGTGTGATACAGTTTAAAGCGCTCTTTTTTCAAATGTAATGGCACTTTACATTATTCACATTCGTTATCCATTGCAACACAAAACCAAGAGGCAATTAAATGATAAAAGCAGTAAAGACTAGAGTAAGAGGTTAGCCTAAATTGGTTATAAGAACCCTTAGGATGGTAATACAAATCTTACTTTATTTTTCTTGCAATTCCCAGAGGTTATCAGGAGATATATATTTTTCTTTATGAAAACGGTTTTGTGAGAAATGTCTTACCTGTGAGAAATGTGCTATCTAAAGCATGGATACGATATCACATTGACAAGGGTCAAGCAGACTAAACATTAAAAAAATTATGTAATAATTCAACAAATCCCTATCGATGACGTGTAAGTAACTGTACATTATGGAAGGCCAATACCGAGACGCTGTTCATTTTAAAACTTGTTGCAGAAGATCCCCATATGAGAAACAAGACTTTTAATAGATAGTGCTTTAAAATTCAATCCCATTTTACCTGCTTTGTGAACTAGCTGGTGGAAATAACTTAGCAATAAAATTAAATCAGCAAATTTAGTTGAATATTCTTCTACAGTAGCATTATTAGTCAACTTCATAAAACAGAGGAATATTAATTTTCAATATTATACTACTGTTATTATATTATAGGTTTAAGAAATTGACTAAGTACTTAGATAAAATTATTCTCATTCTTGTGTTAATTGAAATTTAATAGTTAGAAGATCTCTAAGGACATTTTGCCAACGCAGTTAGCATTACCATAGATTACAATTAAAATGTACTTAATGAATGTGTGTTTTATTTTTATAGCTAAGGCTTCTAATTGTTAAATTAGTATAGTAAATCAAATGTCTAAAAGTAAATTTATATTTATTTTAAAACAAAATTCTAGTTTATATATATTTCAAATTTAGTTTCATTAAACTCATTTACAAAATAATTTTTATTTATTTCAGGTTAATGCTGCTAACTCTCAAGTGCTAAAAGGAACTCCCTTGTTTCGCACTACTTTGGACACGTTTTATCAGAAAACCAAAGAAGAAATCACAAGTTTATAGTAAATATATAGTAATTTTATTTCAGTTATGTCATTTAGATTGTTCAAGTAAATTAATTCTATATTTGTAATATATTATAAAAAGTGTGATAGATAGTCTTTATTATTAAACAAATAAACTTGTCTGAAATTAATTAATTTTTTCTTTGTCTTTATGTTTTTCATAATTAAAGACGGCTGAGCGTTCTGATAGCCTCATGATCTGAGTGAAAAATTGTTGGAAGTCTGCATTCACAACTAAATATTTATGTATATAACCCTTTAAAATATATTTTGATGTTTTAAACTGCTATTTAAAGATTTCAGTTATAATTTATATTAGGGATGGTCCGATTCTTGATTCCTGGAATCATTGGTTCTAATGGTATCAAACAAACCCAAATACTTGATTCTATCATTGATTAAAGTACCGATTCCGATTCTTGATTCCTGAAATCATTGGTTCTAATGGTATCAAACAATCCCAAATACTTAATTCTATCATTGATTAAAGTACCGATTCCGATTCTTAATTTTTTTAACTGTTAAAATACATGTGCAATGTAATTTACTGGACAAATAATTAACTATCATTTATACCTTATTTATGTATTAGTTGTTTTGAATGAATTAAACAAATAAAGAAAATGTTTTAAGATAACGAAAATATTATTATTACTTATGTCGTAATGACAAAGACGATCGGGAGCATTTCTCGTTCGTTCGTTTGTTATCACTCATCTCTCTCTTCTGTCTCAGTCTCATTTAGGGAGTCTTGACACACACTCTCTCTTTCCATTTCTCTGGCTGCCAAAGCTTCGTGGATGTCAAAACAAAACAAAGAAAAAAAGTAGTTCCAATTTCTCCAGTTATATAAACTGATATGGCTAATTGAAGTTCACATTTGTAATTTTAAATAAATCATTACTTTAATCTGATATGTTTGTCAATCATGCTTCAGAAAATTCTGTTTATAAATTGAGGTTGAAAGTTTTGTATAGCCCATTACATTTAAACAGAACTTTTAAAAGGCCTCATCAAATGGCCAAGATGTTAACTAAATTCATTATTAGAGATTATCATGTAGGGCTATATAACTTAAAAGAATTGAGAATCGGAAGAAATATTTTACAATCGAAATATTTTAAAAATTTTAGGTATTGGCCCATCCCTAATTTATAGCTTTTTATAGTAGTTTTTTTTTCATTTCTCTGTATATAGTATTTTTTTTCTAGTGATTAGCAAATTCAAGGTTGATTTTAAATATTAAACCTCAAGCGACTTCAGTTCAACAATTTGATTTCAACAAAACAGAGAGAGAAAGAGAGAATCTGTATGTGTAAGGATTGTTGTTGTTTAAAAAAAATTTTTATGAAAAATGAAGTCAATAAGGGGAAATTAACTTAAAAACTACTCAGTATAAACATTGAAAACGTAATCTTTGTTCAAAAGAATACAAAACTTTTGAAACTCTACTTGAGTATCCTACAGTTCAAATTTGCAAACCATAGCTGCCACTAGCAGCATTCTTTGGAAACAAAGCATATTTGTCCCTTTTAAATAGTTTAACAAAAATAATAAGATAGAACTGGCCAAGTAAACTCATGCTGTGACTACCCTGCTATGAAGTAAAACAGTTAAAAAAATGGGATTTGGTAAAATCACCATTGTAATAATATGTATTACCATTGGGAAATATTTCTAAAACCTAGGTACGGCTTCATTGGTCTCGTAAGGGACTGTATAAGCCATAAACAATGTTATGTATGACGTAGGCTAAAGCCTACGAATAAATTCTTCAGGTACGCCATTAATTGACAATAATTCAGGACAACCCTTAATCCATTGCGGTTTACATACTAGGTCAGCTTGTCACGTGAGTTTATTAGTAGTGGGTATAAAGACTAACCCAGCTAGTCATGAATGTCATCTTTGTTTGCTTCAAGAAAGTTTATTTTGTGATATGTCACAGACAAACTAGACGTCTGTGCTTTCTACAGGATATTTATCGACTCTCGAAACTTACAGTATAAATAAAGAAAGATATTTATGGCTCATTGACCTTCTGTCATCAGACATCTAAACATAATAGAACACTTCAGCAGTTTTTATGTCAACTGGAGTGAGAAACCAAAAATTGGTCTAACTTTTCATTCCATTTTGTAGCACTTGAATTAGTAAATTATTTTGTCTGAAAAGATATAAAGTTTGTTATAACAGGGAACCAGATCCAAGACAAAATATGAGTGTGAATGTTTTAAAGTTGCATTACATATAGACAAAGAGTGCTTCAAACTCTTATCACACTAAAATAAAATTCTAAATTAAAAACGTATTTAGTGTAAATATATCTAAATACATTTTATAATTAGTGTTTCTTCGGGGACATGAGAAAAAAAACAAATAGTGGGAGGCTAGAATCTAAAGTAAACTTCAAACCTTAAATAATTTTAATTTGTTTTTACTTATTATGATTATACATAATAATCAATTAAGTAATAATAAACTAAGGTACAAAATAACAACAACAAAAAATTACACCTGTGTGATAAATATAATATTTAGTGCTTTATAAGTGAGCATATTTTTGTAGCAAAATACAACTCAATTGATGTGAGGAATTAATTTGTACATGCTAGTGTCTGCTGCAATGGGTTAATGTCAATAAACCCTGAAAATATTAGTGTTGTTTGATCAGAGAGTGCTGGAAGTCATCTTTTGCCAGAGGTTGGTGTGAAAAGTCAAAAACAGCATAACTGATTTGTATCAAAATATTTTGAAAGAAAAACATGGATTTTTTTGTGTCTCCAAAACTGATGCCACTAAAGGCAAGAACTGATGTGTCCAAATTTGGGTTTATGAATGTGAAGTTAAAAGGAGGGAATAATCACTACAATGAGATATTCAACTCCAGTATTAACATGAAGTTTGTTGTTTTCTTAGACTCTTATGGAAGTTTTTCTCAATAATTGTGTGTGATAATTAACAGGTTCTTCTTGGCAGTGTTTTTTTTCTACACTGTACACCAGAAGATACCTGTACTATGGAGGAAGAACAAGAACTGGAGATTGCACCATTACCTCATGCCAAGACACTCATTTCTGCTCTTTGTGCAGTTTTCGGCCAATATAGGAACCTACTATACTTTGGCTCCACCACCAGTTCTCTCCAGATATGGTTCTAACAGACTTTTCTTCTTTCCCAAACTAAAAGTTAACATTTAATGATGTCATTTTCATAGTTTGGAAGAGTCATAAACGATTTTTTGTATTCCCACATGTGTAGTTATTTAAAAATAATACCGTAAAACCTCTCATATCAGGAACCTCTGATATCCGGATGTAATATGAAAATAAAGTAAGCGTCTTTATTCCATAAGGTAGGTGGTTTGCCGTCGGACCAGTTTTCTGGCGCAAGCAGCCAGCTCTTTGTTCTTTCCCGACTCAGTCAGTTGTATTTGAGTCTTCATATTATTCAGTTCACTAGCGTTCTACAGATTGGTGTATTACCCAACTTAATCAGTTGTCTTTGAAAGTCTTTTAGTTAGTTATTTTACCTAGAATTTATAATGTACAGTATACAGTATGGCAAAAAAAACTGTGATTTCTTTTGAAGATAAGATTCAATGATACATGAGATTACTACTATTGATATTATACACTTGTGAGCACACAGCCTGCGCTTGCTGAAGATCACGAAAGAAAACAAATCATGAAGCACAGCAAAGCTTTCCAGGTATTTGACCAGTTGATCGAGTACGTCGAACAATAAGACAAAGCAACAGCACCCTATCGTCTACTCTTTTTAAGTTGGATGGATTTTACAAAGAAATGTGTTCAACGAAACAAACAAACCACCACTACATCTTTTTTTTCCAAAATTGATAATTAATGTACATATGTTTGCACAGTACAGTATTAAAAGCAAGTAAGTAAATTGTACGTACAGTTCTATATTGCTATTAAAATATAATTACAATCTTCAATAAGTGTAACTTTATTGTTTTTAGAACAATAATTAATCTACTTCCAATTGGAGTGGTTGTGATTATGTAGTACAAATGTACATCATTCCATAATCCCTCCCATATCTAGATTTTTCATTATTTGGATCGGGCTGTCACTACATTGATCCAAATATGAGAGATTTTACTGTACATTTAGAGAATATATTAGAAACTTGAACAGTGTCAAGGATTTATTTTTGTAGCATTGTGGCTGGGTGGTTCAGTAATACAATGATAGGGTTTTATTATATAACTACTTTAATATTAAAACAAATAAAAACATACACTAAATTCTCAAATTAATCATTTATTTACTAATATGCGTTTCAATGACAAAGTCATCATCATCAGTGAGAGTGTTACTACTACAAATTCTAACTTACAACTTGTTGAAGTTGTAAGTTAGAGTTTGTAGTAGTAACACTCACTGATGACGATGACTTTGTCATTGAAACGTGTATGAGTAAATAAATGATTAATTTGTGAGTTTTGTGTATGTTTTTATTTGTTTTAACATAACCTCACAAGCTAAGCTCAAAGAATATTTGTATACTTTAATATTTCTTTCACTAACACGACAGAGTCCTCCCAATAATGTTTTTAAGGGAACCTGTGAACAATGGAAGAAAGGTGGGTTCGGTGTATAACAAGAAGGGATTAGTACTTCAAGGAGACAAAATTTGTAAATTTATAACTATTGTAATTATTATTTTGTACAAAAGTTGGATATTTTTTGAATAAACCTTGAACATTTATACACATGAATAGAATTTATAAATTGAATGAAAATAGTATTAGATGTTTTATAAAAAAATAAATATTAAAATAAATTGTTTTTGGACTGTATATTTTGTAGAGGAATTTAAACTAATCACTTAGTTTAAATAAAAATTCAGTTCCTACCATAATGAAATTTAACCTTTTCTTTCCTTTGGTTTTTCACAACAGGATCATGGACATGGATTTAAGATTCATCTTGCAGAATAAATGTAATTTTTTATTACCTTTGAGAATAGTTGTGATGTAAACACTTTTAGTTTTATAAAACCTCACTTTATTCGTTTTATTAAGAATTGCTTGAACACTATTCTAGAGCAAATACAATTATACTATTGTAGAATTAATGAAAACTGATGAATAAAGGTTGTTGCTTTAGATATATAGAAACAGATGAATTCACTTACTGGATTCTATTTAAAATGCAGTTGAATAAACAGCTGATTAAGCATCAATGTCTTATTTGACTCACAGTGTTATTACTTCAAGTGAAATATCTGTGATAATACTGCTACTAAATTACAATAACAATATTTACATTTATAAAATAATTAAAATATTCACTTGCCCAACCAAATTCTTAAGAACTATATTTTAATTATTAGAAAACATTAAAAATATATTTTCTATTGTTTCTATCTGCATGCCTGAAAGAGGTTAATAGCTTGTAATCAACAGTTAATAGTGTATTACCCTGTTTGTTATAATTTGTATTTATACCATTTATTTATCAAATCATTTATTTTAAATTATATGTATGTGTGTTCAATATATAATTATAAATAAAATTAATTTATAATTATTATAGAGATCTTAACAAAAAAGTACTACATATATAGTTTATTTTTTAATTTATAAACATTAAAAATGAGCTTTCTTTAAACCTAAATGAAAAACTTTAATTATAAACATATGTAAAACTACGTTCCGTTTCCTAAGCTAAAAACTGAGGTATAAACTCCAAGTTAGTTTTTTAAACCAGCAAAGTTGTAAATATTTGCTTTGTATTTTGGGTTGACGTATGTAGAGTAGGCTATTTTGAATTTTTATATTTGTGAAAGTATTGGTTAGTTTGAAATGATCACATTTTATAAATAATTACAAAATAACCATACTACAAACAACAACTTCAACAAACAATTTAAACCCAAAATTACAAAGACATTTACAACTACTTGCCTATATGATCTAACTTGCAAGGTATACCCCAGTTTCTACAAGGGCCTAACAGGTTATTTTACACATGTTACCAAGAACACATAAAAGCACTTACAAACTAAAAAAAAACACAATATTAAGTCTAAAAATAGCTGTCTCCACAAAAGCACTTTAGAAATATAAAAATATTTTAAGCTAAATTCAACATACATACTAAACACCCAATTACATTATATTTCGTGCACACATTCTTGTATCTTAATCCCAAAAACCACCTAACATCACTATCCTTGAAGTACATTGTTAGTTTAAGAAGGAATAATATTTTTGTTACCAATATTGTTTGAAGGAATAAAATATTGTCATTCTTAATTAATAGTAATCACAGGTTTAAAATTGCTGTTATGATGTTACCTTCAAGTTTAAAAGGTTTAAAATGGCCAATTTTCTCTGTAAAATTTTGTTGTTGCTTTTTAGTTTTCAATTTGTTTATGTTTTAAGTAGCTTAGATTAAATTGGCATTTAAGTCTTGTATACAATTTTGAAACTTATGCCAAAAGGATGAGTATAACTAAAAGTCTAGGTTAAAGAAACTAAATGCTGTAGTATTAACTGGTTTAACCCGGCAGGGGTCGCGTCACGGTCTTTTCCACCGGGCCTTCACTGTTTTCTTAATAACTCGAACTGCCAATTTTTGCAAGCTTCCACCCCCTCAGTACCTTCAAATAGACTCTTCCGCTGTCGAATGCTGTGTTTGTATTTTCGTTATCACCTACGTGTGTCTTAGTGCAGCAGCCTAGAGAAAAGCCAGTGTGGAAACCACAGTGCACAACCCCTCGCATGGGCTAAAGTGTGACATAATTTTTAATTTCGCTTTTGTGTTATTGATCATTTAGTGTGTTGAGTGTTATATTTATTGTGTTACTATGCAATATGAATCGAGCAGAGGAAGAAAGATCTGCCAGACTGTTAGATAGCGTGGAAAGTGAAGAAAGGATTGAAAATCCTGGTAGTGTTCGAAGATAACTTTCTCGTGACGTGCCTACTGTTGAACTCGTTGAAGAACCGGATTCAGATGATGAACAACAAGATCATGTTGAAGTTCAAGAGGAATCAGAGTATTCAGGAGACGAAGAAGAATTACACATACCAAAGGAATTCATTGGTACAAAAAATCGACCTGTAACCTCAAACATTTTTGGGTTTAGAGGGAATTAAACGTTACTGTCCATAAGATAGTAGTTATTCTCATCTCAACCATGCATAATAATGATGAAATTGATTCCAAAGCTGGAGACAAAAATAAACTCTACATCCAAACATTTTACAATTCAACAAAAGGGGGAGTAGACGTTGTTGATTAGTGTAAGGCGGAATATTCAGCTGTACTACCAACCTAGGGCATCAATCGGATGAGGAAGTGTAAGGAATTTCATTGCTATAACCCTCAAGGTGCTTAGACCTATTGTATGTAACTTTTTGTTTAAAATCATAAATTTGTAGGGTTGCATTTCATCACTATAATTGTAATATTATGATAAATTTACTTAAACATTCGACACATTTTGTTTCAAAATTGGTTCTTTTACATTACAGCTATCGTAAACATCCAGTACATTTTCTTATTCAGAAATTAGTTTGCTTTCAGAATATATTACTATACATATGTCTTTGTAAAAGAGTCTGTATGTTATGACAGGTTATCTAAAGTCTTGTATTTCTTTCAAACAATAAATTTGTTAAATCTTAAAATATTATTTAAAATTAATTAGTACATTATTGCCACAATTACAACTAATAGAACTTAAGTAAATACATTATACTTAATTACGATACTTGTATTTTTAGAATAAAATATTGTTCAGTATTTTTTTTTTTATTAATAAAATGATCCGGTCGAATCCACCTTGTACGACCCCTCACGTTTTATTTTTCATGCTACCTCTGCCAGGTTAAAAATCTATTCTTTACACTTTCTAAAAAGCTAAGAAAGAAATAGAATGTAATTAACTTTTTGTAAATGAGAAAAATTTTATAAAACTTTAATACTATTTTCTAATTTTAATTGAAATAGGCTATAGTTAACTCTCATGATTTTCAACCTAATTATATTGGCTGTGTGTCTTGAAAATGCTTCTTAAGGTTTTGCCAACATTTATAATAGTTTGAGTCCAGTTTCTGACAGGTTTTTTCTCCCCAAGATGTTATCCCAAGGCTTAGAGAGCTTTCAAACATGAATGCCTGTAAAACAAATCGATTTAACTTGAATTTCATATAAACATTTTGTTATTTTTGTTGTAGTATATGTAATGAATTTGTTACATTAAAGATATTTGATTAACAATGCCATTAAATCCTAAATATTTTAAAGACATTAGGTGATTTAATGGAAACTTAAAAATTCATGGGTAGTCTTTGTGAGCTGTTGCAAACTAGACATTTTAATATAGGATGATTAATTAGACTTGACGTAGATTTAATTTAATATTATGGTGTTTTTTCAATGTTATTCGATTTTATGTGTATTTGTATGTTATTTCATGAATAGTATTATAAATAAATTGTTAGCTTCTGAAATGTTATCTAATTGTAAATCAAAACATTTATCATGTTTTATAACTAATTATTGTGGTTTTGTGATTTTATTAAAATAAATAAATTCATAACATATAGACATAAAATTATAAAAACTCAGCACTTATTGTTATTAAAGACGCGACAGTATAAAAATTTGCTAAGTATCTGTTACAGATACACATTTTCAAGGATGTTTTCTCTCAGTCAATTTGTTAAGTATCAAGTGAAATCTTGTCTTTGATTTTTTTAATGTATATTTTGTACATGTTGTCATTGTCATGTTGGTATTGTTTTTGTTTTTATTTATTCAATTAGTAAAAATGAGTAGCCTTCATCAATTTCCTTTATTATAAGTATTGTGTAACTAAGTGAATACCTATTCATTTATTCTCTTCTCCACTACTCAGTTAAAATAAATCACTCCCATGACAAGACCTGAATTTTCAAGATGGACCAATTGTTACTTACATGGGCTTCCTTACAAAATGTCTACTTGTCAGGTCAACCTATTTTTAGCTGTTCATGTGTTATTTATTAAATTTGATCAGCGTTGGATTATCCTGTTTATTTATCTTTTAATAGTTTTTTTTAAATTTAAGGTGATCATTTAGTAATTTATTCAATATCAGTGATTCGAATTGAAAAACAGAAAAGGCGATAGGGGTCAGTACATCATTTAGTCATTGAATAAGGAAAAAAGAAATTAGAGATTATGATTTATCAAAAAAATATTTTCCAAACCTCAGACTTTTGCATGGGGCCTAGCCTTTAATCCAGTTGTAGGCCTTTCCATTTTTTAATCCTATATGTTAGAATAATAACAATGTATAGTTATTTCAGATAATTTTAAGAATTACCATAGTTCCATCTGCTATTCTAGTAGGCTTTAAATCAGCTGTCGAGGCACTTTCAAAGCATTTCACATCAGGTCCATGAGGTGTCATCATTGAATGAAGTGTAGCTCCTCCTGGGAGGAAGCCTTCTTCTTTAGCTTCATAGTTCCCATAGATCAATCCCATAAATTCGCTCATACAATTTCCTTGAAACAAAATTTTTTACTGTTTTAGGTTTCCTCCAAAAGTACTAGAAAATCTAAAATAAATTTCTTTTAAGCATAAAATTATTATTTATTTGGGGGCTGAAGAAGTCATAAGACGAAAGCGTTTCCTCCAAGTGTAAGTTAACAATCTAACAATCTTTAGTTAACAAAAAGTCTGGTCGCAAGTAATAACAAAATTGTAATAAACAATTAACAACCAGCTCATCATGAACAGCAACAAGATTTCTATATTTAAAATTATTATTTTGTTATAAAACTTTCATAGTTTAAACTTAGAAATTATTTTGAGGGTGTAACAGAAGATTATATATAAATATATATATATGTGTGTGTGTGTGTGTGTGTGTGTGTGTGTGTGTGTGTGTGTGTGTGTGTGTGTGTGTGTATGAAGTTATTATTATTAATTGTAAACAATTTTTTCTACCACTAAGTGCAATAATTTTATGTTATGTGATAAGGCACCTTTCGGTAACTTGACCATTGTCGAATCACTGAATTATTTTATGTTTATGTGATATTAGGTGTGCTGCTACATTTGATGCTTTTGTATTTTTATTTTTGAATGCTCCGTAATGTTCTTCAAATCTTATTTATTTGAAGTTATTTATTTATTCGACGACTTACTACTCAAAAACATTATACACACGGCTCAAGAAGAAACACGCATGATGTCAACAAATACCAACATCACGGACCGAACAACCACACCAGAAAAATAGAGAAAATTAATTCAGTGATTCGACAATGGTCAAGTGACCAATAGGTACCTCATCACATAACGGCAAAATTATTAAACTTAGTGGTGGAAAAAATTGTTTACAATTAATAATACAATAATAATAATTTTAAAGTACAAGTTATTAATTAATAAAAGACATATATATATATATATATATATATATATATATATATATATATATAGAGAGAGAGAGAGAGAGAGAGAGAGAGAGAGAGAGATTTTTTGGACTAGGAGACTGACAGACTTACCTTGGTAAGAGTCCACTCTGTAGTCTTGAAATAGAAACACATAAAAGCACTTAAACAATGATATATTTCAACCACACAGTGGTCTTTGTCAATCGAAGAGAAAACACAAAAAGAAATAAAATAATTATAAATTGTAATCACAGATTGTGTAGAGTAGAAATCAGATGTCACAGATGTACAGATTAAAGATATATATATTGTTTCCTAAGAGTGATTATAGTTTATATAAGTCTGTCAGGGGGAAAGAGATTGGAGACGTCTAAGGCTGTTAGGAAAAAAAAATGAATGGATTTATCTGATGTTGAGGTTAGGGGATTCTCTGGACTTGGTATACCACTGGTATGATAGTTCCCACCTTCTCAGTTCTGAGGGATTGCAATCAGGGGGGAGTGATTTAATTATTTTTGTGGTATAGCAGTCATCAAAAGTTGTGAAGTTGTGACTCGCAGCATGTTGAGCTGTTGGTCTATCCATATTCATAATTTTAACATCATGTCTGTGGCCATTCATTCTGATATTCAGACCATCCGTGGTCAGGCCTATGTACTGTACTGAGCAAAGTTTACATTGTAGCTGGTATATGACATTTTTCGATGTACAATTATGATGACCCTGTATTTTGAAGACCATTTTTGTTGTTTGGCTGTTGAAACTATTTGCTGAGGGGTGTATTGGACACGTCTTGCATCTATGTCTATTGCATGGGAAGGAGCCATGAGGAAGTTTGTGTGGTTTCTCTGCATCAGGGTCTGGTAGTTTAGGATGTTTTTCAAGTTGGGAGGTTGCTTGTACCAAATTTGCGGTGGATCGGTGAAAAGATTTTTGGTGTGGACGGAAGCTTGAAGAATTTTGAAGCCATCTTTCAATATCTTGTTGAGTTTATTTAGACCAGGATGGTAGTCTGTTATTAAAGACAGTTTATTTTGTTCTGTTTGTGGTTTATGGTGAACCGAGGATTGTGCTGAATGAATTTGGTTTTCGATGAGTTTTTTTGGGTATCCTCTTCTCTGGAAGGCTGTTGATATCTTTCTATTAAAATCTTCCAATTCCCTATCATTCGAACAGATTCTCTTACCCCTGATTGCTTGACTGTATGGAATGGATCGTTTTATGTTTATTGGATGGTTGCTGTCAAAATGGAGATATTGTAGGTGGTTTGATGTGAATTCCTGTGTTGATATTTCCATTCTGGAGTGTTACCTCTACATCCAAAAAGGTGATGGCTGATGTAGATTTCTCCCAGGTAAATTGAAGTGTGGAGAATTGTGTCAGGCTGTCTAAAAATGCCTCAAGTGTTGAAGCACCCTGTGTCCAAATTAGGAAGATGTCATCTATATATCTATACCAACATAATGGCTGGTGTGTTTGTGTCTTTAGAAAACTTTCTTCCAACAATCCCATGTACAGATTTGTGTACGATGGTGCCATTCTGGTGCCCATTGCTGTTCCCTTTATTTGAAGGTAGTTCCTTCCCTCGAACTGAAAGTTGTTCTTCTCGAGGATGAACCTGGTCAGGTTCACAAGAAAAGGTGTAGTGGGAGAAGGCTTGCCTGGGCAATTGTTTAGAAAATTCTCTATTGCAGATAGGCCGTGTGCATGAGGGATGTTGGTATAGAGAGAGGTGACATCTATGGTGACCAAAATAGTTACCGGGGTTAAAGGTACAGATATTTGTGAGAGTCGGAACTATGAAATGATTGGTGTCCTGGGTATGTGATGGAAGGTTCTTTACTAAGGGTTGAAGGTGTGAGTCGAGGAAAGCTGAAATTCTTTCCGTTACTGAATTGCAGCCAGCAATTATTGGTCTACCAGGTGGAGGGATTATGTTTTTGTGGATCTTTGGTAATATATAGAATTGAGGAGTAGAGGGGTTTTCATTATATAATAATTTTAGAGATGTTTCCGAAATATTTTGTTCAGGAGCTGTATATTTGAGTAGGTCCGAGAGTAAATTGTTGAATTCTGTAGTAGGGTTATCTGTAAGTATTTTGTATGTTGTGATGTCTGACAGTTGCTTATTTGCTTCATTGATGTAGTCTTCTTTATTCATAATGACAGTGGTTGAACCTTTATCTGCTGGAAGAATCATAATATCTTTATTATTTTTTAACGAAAATATTGCCACTTTTTCTAATTTGGTAAGGTTAGGTTTAGTCTTCAGATTTTTAGTGAAATTTATATCTGAATTTTAGTGAAAGTATATGTTTAATCTGTGCATCTGTGACATCTAATTTCTACTCTACACAATCTGTGATTACAATTTATAATTATTTTATTTCTTTTTGTGTTTTCTCTTCGATTGACAAAGACCACTGTGTGGTTGAAATATATCATTGTTTAAGTGCTTTTATGTGTTTCTATTTCAAGACTACAGAGTGGACTCTTACCAAGGTAAGTCTGTCAGTCTCCTAGTCCAAAAAGCTATATATATATATATATATATATATATATATATATATATATATATATATATAGGAATTTTTGGACTTGATAGGAGACTGACAGACTTACCTAAAGGCAATAGTCCAAAACTGCAATCTCTTTGGAAATAAGCACATATCTAATGTTACATATGTGCTTATTTCCAAAGAGATTGCAGTTTTGGACTATTGCCTTTAGGTAAGTCTGTCAGTCTCCTATCAAGTCCAAAAATTCCTAAATAAGCTTTAAGCTCTACTAGAACTAACCTAATATATATATATATATATATATATATATATATATATATATATATATATATATATATATATATTGTAACATAATTATAAAACAGACGCAACGGGGTTTTACTATTTTATGAAGATATATTATTTCTATTTAATAACCAAAACCAAAAAACTACTCAAGAACAATTCATAAACATTTATTATTACAATTTCATCTCAACATTAAACAATACACAAAACAAAATTTTACAACTTAACAAGTTTTAACAAAATATACTAAAATTCGATTCTTTAAATTTGAGTTACAAGGTTTTTATACCCTGGGCTATTTAAGATCTCTTGATATCTCGGGGTTTATCGCATGGGCTATATTTTTAGAAATTCTTAGGTTAATTAAATAAATTTTGAACAAACAATATTAAATTTTGAAAATGCAAAAAGGCTAAACTCTTTGAACTGGATTATTTCTTACTATTAATTAACAACAAGATATTCTAAAATACAAATTTAACTTCTCTACTATCTTAAAAGTCCACTAAAGTTATTTTTATAGCGCTATTACTCAAATTAATAAATATCAAAATTTTGCTGGTCGCTTACGTAAATTCCCGTTCTCTCCAATTAAACAATTCACACACTTAAATCCGTTTTAGTTCTTTCAAATTATATTTTCACTGTATTACCTCTTTCAATTTTCTTATTCCTGTTTAATCTGGCCAAGTTTACTCACAAAACTGTATAATTTAGACGAACTCTTTCCAAAAAAATAGAATTTTGACTGGTCAGCAAGGTCTGCTTCCTCTCGTAGCGTCACCCACGCTAGAATCCACTCAACTCTAACTACGCGTCCTTCTATTTTCTTTTAAAAATCTTACAAATATGGCGGCTTTCTTCTTCAAAAAAAACACATATGGGTTATAATTTAGTTCGATTTCTTTCCACTAGACTTTCACACATGTTTTTACAGCTGTTAATGTCAACGAACTATTTTCACCAGTTTTAATCTTGTTAACTTTGGTTGAAACTTACTGTTTTAATTTTCCTATTCTTAACAAATCTTCCAGTGTTTATTTTATTAATATTATTAGTGTGTGAAGTGTCTTTGTGTTTTACTTTTGTAAATATTTCGAAATGTGTGTGTTTTGACTGGATTCAAAGAACATAACCTTCAATTTTCTTTTGTTTACAAACGTGTTCACTTTCTCCTTCAAGTAATTTCTTAGGCCTTATGTTATTACAGTTTACAAATTTGTTTACACATAACCATTATTAGATTATCTTATTTTAATTTATGTGTTAGGTTATTTGATATAACAAATTTCCTAATACATTTCCAGTTCAAAAACCTTGTTTACAATTCCTAGGCTTTTACCAGAATTTAGTTTCAATTTTAACCTAACCAATCTTTTAATGAATTTCTTTCTAAATTTTGAGTGAGTTATTTCTCATCTATTTTCCAATTCTTAAATAATATTATATAGCCCATTCTATAAATGTTACAATATATATATATATATATATATATATATATATATTATAATAAAGATGATTATTTTTTCTTGATTTGTTATAATTATTAAATAACTTCAAAAAGTTCATAATCAAGATATATTTTATTCAACATTTACAATTATGCTGAAGCTTTTCGCCGGTGTATAGTTCCAGCATTCTCAAAGACTACTAACATGGTTTATAAAACTATTTAAACATTACTCTAATTGATTGCACTATGTACATAAACCACTGATAACTTATTTCTTTAATCTATTTGCTTTACATTAAATGAACTATCTGTTTGATAAAATCTTAAATTCTATCTAAAACATGAAAAATTGTGTTATGTTTAGATTTAATTTGGGACTGTTCTTTAATAAGTATGTTGTTTAATTTATGCTTGTAGATATATAGGTTTTCCAGAACATTCATTTTCAAACCTTTATTAATATGTTTGATTAAATTCATATTTTGTATGTCTGGAAAACTATGGTTATTTGCAATACAATGAGTGGCCATATTCGATTTATATATATCTGGTTTTATATACGCATTGAGATGTTCTTTGTAGCGATCCTTTATTTTCTTTTTTGTTTGACCTACATAATTTTTATTGCAATCTTGGCAATTTATGCTATATATCCCACATAAATCTAATTTACTAGTGTGATTACTTTGATTTAAAATACGATTATTGATGGTATTGTTTGTATAAAACGCAAATTTAATATTAGTATTTTTAAACAACTTTTCAAGTGATTTAATTTCCCGTGTAAATAAATTTAGTCCATTTTGTTTCATTTTTACTTATAATTTGTCTGTTATAATTTAGTAATTTATTCTGAACGTTACTATTCAATTTATCTATAGTCTTCCTTTTATAACCGTTTACTGAAGCTAATTGATATATTATGTTTAATTCATTTTGTCTATTTTGTTTATTTAATGGTATTTTATACATCCTATACAATAGGTTGTAAAAGCATGCCATCTTTTGATTATATGGATGATTGGAATGGTTTGGTATAATATTATCAGTAATCATGGGTTTTCTATATATTGTGTAATCTAATTTGTCATTCTGGTTATATATTGTAATATCAAGGTAATTAAGTGTGTTGTTACATTCAATTTCGTGGGAAAATTTTATATTGTGATGCAAGTTGTTTATTTCTTCAATTATTAAATGTAAATTTATGCCATTATTTGTAGAAATATAAATTCTGTCATCTACATATCTGTACCATATTCCATTTTTGTCATATTTATTTATGATTTCAATTATGTCATTGTCTAAACTTTGTAAAAATATTTCAAAGTCCCAAATATTTGTCCCAAATATGACAAAAATGGAATATGGTACAGATATGTAGATGACGGAATTTATATTTCTACAAATAATGGCATAAATTTACATTTAATAATTGAAGAAATAAACAACTTGCATCACAATATAAAATTTTCCCACGAAATTGAATGTAACAACACACTTAATTACCTTGATATTACAATATATAACCAGAATGACAAATTAGATTACGCAATATATAGAAAACCCATGATTACTGATAATATACCAAACCATTCCAATCATCCATATAATCAAAAGATGGCATGCTTTTACAACCTATTGTATAGGATGTATAAAATACCATCAAATAAACAAAATAGACAAAATGAATTAAACATAATATATCAATTAGCTTCAGTAAACGGTTATAAAAGGAAGACTATAAATAAATTGAATAGTAACGTTCAGAATAAATTACTAAATTATAACAGACAAATTATAAGTAAAAATGAAACAAAATGGACTAAATTTATTTACACGGGATATGAAATTAAATCACTTGAAAAGTTGTTTAAAAATACTAATATTAAATTTGCGTTTTATACAAACAATACCATCAATAATCGTATTTTAAATCAAAGTAATCACACTAGTAAATTAGATTTATGTGGGATATATAGCATAAATTGCCAAGATTGCAATAAAAATTATGTAGGTCAAACAAAAAAGAAAATAAAGGATCGCTACAAAGAACATCTCAATGCGTATATAAAACCAGATATATATAAATCGAATATGGCCACTCATTGTATTGCAAATAACCATAGTTTTCCAGACATACAAAATATGAATTTAATCAAACATATTAATAAAGGTTTGAAAATGAATGTTCTGGAAAACCTATATATCTACAAGCATAAATTAAACAACATACTTATTAAAGAACAGTCCCAAATTAAATCTAAACATAACACAATTTTTCATGTTTTAGATAGAATTTAAGATTTTATCAAACAGATAGTTCATTTAATGTAAAGCAAATAGATTAAAGAAATAAGTTATCAGTGGTTTATGTACATAGTGCAATCAATTAGAGTAATGTTTAAATAGTTTTACAAACCATGTTAGTAGTCTTTGAGAATGCTGGAACTATACACCGGCGAAAAGCTTCAGCATAATTGTAAATGTTGAATAAAATATATCTTGATTATGAACTTTTTGAAGTTATTTAATAATATATATACTATTGAGTTTCTTACTATTGTAACTCCTGAAGATGTTGGTAATGTAAACCAACGAAAAGCTTTGAGTTTATTGTTCAATAAATTAAATATTCCTGTATTTGTGTGTATTATTTGATCTTAGAAGTATTCTAACAGGAAAACACATTTGATATTCTATATATATATATATATATTGTAACATTTATAGAATGGGCTATATAATATTATTTAAGAATTGGAAGAATATATTAGAAATAACTCACACAAAATTTAAAAAGAAATTCATTAAAAGATTGGTTAGGTTAAAATTGAAACTAAATTTAGGTAAAAGCCTAGATTAGTAAATAAGATATTTGAACTGTAAATACATAAAGAAATTTGTTGTATCAAATAAAATTTAAAACAAGATAATCTAATAATAGTTATATGTTAAACAAAATTGTAAATATTAGTAAAATAGGGCATAAGTAATTACTTGAAGGAAAAAGTGAAAAACGATTGTAAACAATGTAAGGTTATGTTTGGAAAAGTCCAGTCAAAACACACACATTTCGAAATATTACAAAAGTAAAACACAAAGACACTTCACACACTAATAATAGTAATTAAATAAACACTGGAAGGTTTGTTAAGGATCGGAAAATTGAAACAGTAAGTTTCAACTAAAGTTTAACCAAATTAAAACGCCATTGTAAACAATCGCATTATTGCATCAGCTGTAAAAACAGATGTGAAAGTAAAGAAATAGGTCAAGTGTGCAGTCGACTATAGTGAGAAGAAATTGAACTAAATTATAATCCATATGTTTTTTTTTAAGAAGAAGGAGGCCGCCATATTTGTAACATTTTAAAAGAAAACCTAAGGACGCGTAGTTAGAGTCGGGCTGGCGTGGGACGCCGAGTAAGGTAGCGAATCTGCCAGGACCAGTCAAAATTCTATTTATTAGAAACTTCGTCAAAATTATACAGATTTGTGAAGGAACTTTACAAGATTAAACAGGGATAAGTGAATTGAAAGAGTTAATAAAGTGTAAATATAATTTAAAGGAAATAAAACGAATTTAAGTGTGTAAAATGTCAAATTAAAGAGAACGGAATTCTACGTATGAGCAAGCAGCCATTCGCCGTTATTTGATAAGTTAAGTACCTAGCGCTATATAAAAAAATAAACTTTAGTGGACTCTTAGGATAATAGGGAAGTTTAAAATTGTACATTAGAATATCTTGTGATTAATAGTAATAAGATCATAATCCAGTTCAAATAGTTTCGCCTTTTTGCTTATTCCAAATTAAAGTTTTTCCATCAGGAAAATATTTATTAAAATAAATTTCAAAATTTAGTATTGTTTTTCGAAATTTATTTAATTAACCTAAGAATTAAAAAAATATAGCCCATGCTATAAACCCCGAGATAATAAGAGATCGTAAAATTAGCCAAGGGTATTAAAATTGTGTAACTATAAAAATCAAAGAAAGTGAGTTTAGTATATTGTGTTAAAATTTCTTAAGTTTATTTTTGTTCTGTGTATTGTTTTAAATGTTGAAATAAGAAATGTTATAATATATATATATGAAGTTAATATATTACTATTGTAAGTAATTTTATCCACCATTAAGTGCAATAATTTTACCTTGAGTGATGAGGCACCTTTCGGTCAATTGACCATTGTCGAATCACTGATGTTTTTCTGTTGTAGATGTACGGTCTGTGAAGTTGGTGTTTGTTGACGTTACGGGCACTTTTTCTTGATCTGTGTGTATGATGTTTCTATATAGTATGTCTTCTGTATATGTTGTTTGTAGATTCATTAAATTGTTGTGTATGTTTTTATAAATGTGGTATTTTTCTAGTGAGTTTAGTTCTATTGGGTTGTTATTTATTTCAAGTATGGTTAGGTTATTTTCGTAATTTGTTATTTCGTGTTTATGGGATATTAGGTGTGCTGCAACATTTGATACTTTAGAATTTTTGTTTTTGAATGCTCTATAATGTTCTTCAAATCTTATTTTAAATGTTCTGGTTGTTTTTCCTATGTAAAAAGCGTTACAGTTGTTGCATATGATTTTGTAAATTCCTGATAGGTTATGTTTTTCTGAATTTGTTTTGTGGTTTGTGTTATTAAGATATTTTATTATTTTGTTGTTTGGTTTGTAAGTTGGAGTGTAGTATTCTTTGTTGTATATATTTGTTATTTTTTCTATTTTGTTATTGGTGTATTTATATTTTAGGTAGATTTTTTTATTTTCATTATTTTCGTGTTGCGGATGTAGTGTTGTGTTGAGGTTAGGTTAAAATATCTTAATAACACAAACCACAAAACAAATTCAGAAAAACATAACCTATCAGGAATTTACAAAATCACATGCAACAACTGTAACGCTTTTTACATAGGATAAACAACCAGAACATTTAAAATAAGATTTGAAGAACATTATAGAGCATTCAAAAACAAAAATTCTAAAGTATCAAATGTTGCAGCACACCTAATATCCCATAAACACGAAATAACAAATTACGAAAATAACCTAACCATACTTGAAATAAATAACAACCCAATAGAACTAAACTCACTAGAAAAATACCACATTTATAAAAACATACACAACAATTTAATGAATCTACAAACAACATATACAGAAGACATACTATATAGAAACATCATACACACAGATCAAGAAAAAGTGCCTGTAACGTCAACAAACACCAACTTCACAGACCGAACATCTACAACAGAAAAACATCAGTGATTCGACAATGGTCAATTGACCGAAAGGTGTCTCATCACTCAAGGTAAAATTATTGCACTTAATGGTGGATAAAATTACTTACAATAGTAATACATTAACTTCATAAAGTCAGTGCAACGGAAAAACAATGGATAACGTTAAATATCAAGAATATATATATATATATATATATATATATATATATATATATATATATATATATATATATATATATAATGTCTTTTATTAATGAATCACTTGTACTTTAAAATTATTATTATTGTTTAATAACATGAAATTTATTAAACCCTTGAAGTTTTATTAGGTTAGATTAGTTTACACGTTTTAGTTACTTTTAAAAATAAATTTATTTGAATGTACTTCTTGGATCCTCTCTTGTTCTGTATGGTTAACTTCACAACTTCCGTAATTTATCTTTTTCTCGAATTCGTCACCCCCTCTGTCTCAAACGTGACGAATTAGGTTCTAATGTACTTATTTTATCAATGTATGTGTAATTTTAAGATATAACATGTGTCTAAAATAGCATTTATTTTTCAAAATTTTGTCTTCGAATGTGAATTAGCTCCAAGTCATCCTGAAATGTCAACCTCTCCCCCAGAAGGAATTTCTAACTACAGTCTTGCATGGGATAATTTCTTATTCAATTATTTACCATGCTCTTCCTAGAAAACTATTATTATTATTTAGTTAGACTTTTTGGCTTAGTAACTATTGGCTCTTTAGTTTGATTTTACAACCCTACTATTGTTCTCCAGGCTTTTTAACTATGTTAATTTTTTATTTGAGTTTAAACAGTCAAAATTTATTCTATACCCACCAATATTGTTGAATAAAAATTATCTTATAAACCCAGTTATAGGAAGAAATTTCTTAAAATAATATTGAGAATTAGTTAAGTTCACTAAGTAAATATAATCAAATGTTTGTACTTAATGTTTCAGTGAAAAATAGTGGTTTTTTGTGGAAGAATACTTTTAGACATGTAAAACATGATATTCAATGTCTATTTGTTGACATTTTTGTTGTAGAGTTGTGTTTACTCTTATTCAAATGCGTGTGGAAAATGGGAGAATGAAATGTTCCATTAAAAAAATGTTCATCTATAAGGAATCAAGAACTATCATTCTTCAGTTTTCCAGTAAATGACAGAGAATGTAAGAAAATATATTGTTTCAGAGGGAGACATAATATGAAACTTGCTTTTCGTCCTGTGTTTAAAAAGTAGAAGTTTTTTATTGTTATTTATTAATTTTTTTTCTATTCTAGTATGATATTTGTTTACCAAAAAATTTGTAATATTTGTGTGGTGTCTTACCATGAGAATGATGATCTTGAGTTTGTAACCCAAGGTTTGAAAACTGGGGACAAAGTATCAGTAATATTATCAATTGCAATATTCTTATGTATTACCGTATTTACTCCTGTATAACGCCCATATTTTTCCTTCAATTTCCTTTTACAAAATAAGGGTGCTTGTTATACACGAATAGGCATAATTGTAAGGACAAAAACCCAGAAATATGGGGCTTACCTTACTGGGTTGGCCCATTACCTGCTGCAATTCATCAGGACAGAATACAATAGACAAGGTCATTGCTCTTACCTTTAAACTATATTTAAAGCAAAAGTGATTCTTCTCCGCCGATGTTAAATTCATGTGTCGAAGGAGCTACCTACTGTAACACAGTTCTTGTTGCCGGAAAACCCCCATTTACGGTATTCATTTTTTGTCTTCCGTACTTCAGCCTCTAGACGTGTCAGTTAATAAACCTTTCAAAGGCAGTTTTAGAAAACTGTACACCCAGTGGATGCGTGAACATACATATACAACATCTGGGAAAATGCAAGACCCTCCCCTTTCACTTTTTTTTTAATAGATTCTTAAAGCTTGGAATGCAATCAAATATGAAGCAGTCGTGAAGAGCTTAAAAAAATGTGGTATTTCCAATGAAATGGATGGTACGGAGGACAGCGTGCTCTAGAACAACAATGATAATGAAGATAGTCATAAAAATAAAGAAATTCCACCATCTTCAGAAAGTAGGGATGATGAGTGAAAAATTGTGCATATTAAAAACAAAATAATGTAGATATCGTAAGTTCCTTAACTGTTCGTGTTTGGATATTTCAATAAAATGTTTTGCTAGGTACAACTTATTAGCTATTGATGTTTATATTTTTCCCAACATATTGTATTTACGGGTGCGCTTTATACACAAATTCGCGTTATAGATGCATAAATACGGTATATTCGTAAGGTGTTGTTTTTAGTATTTTGATTATATTTCAAAAAGCATCACTCTAAAATTAATAATTTATTTGAATAAAAATAAAAATATTTCATTTTGTTTAAATCTAAATTAACTCACTGTGATAGTAAGGTGGACGAAATGTGTGTTCTTGAACTGACCATCGAGGGGGAAAGATAACAAAGTCAGCAATGGCAGTTCCTGGCTTAAGTGATGGACATGTCAACACTGTGAATATAGATGGATCCTGAAACAAAGAAATCAGTTTATAAAAAAAACGTTGGTGATATTAATAATCACCAACTCAATTATTTCTGGATTTAAAAATTGATTTGTTAAGGTATTAATTATTATATATATATATATATATATATATATATATATATATATATATTTAGGTTAGTTTTTGTTGGTAAAGATTATTTAGATTTTTTGGACTAGGAGATGACAGACTTACCTTGGTAAGAGTCCACTCTGTAGTCTTGAAATAGAAACACATAAAACCACTTAACCAATGATATATTTCAACCACATAGTGGTCTTGGTAAGAGTCCACTCTGTAGTCTTGAAATAGAAACACATAAAAGCACTTAACCAATGATATATTTCAACCACACAGTGGTCTTTGTCAATCAAAGAGAAAACACAAAAAGAAATATAAGAGAATAAAATACAAAAAAAATAAATAAAATTTTTTAAAAAATAAATATTTTTTTTTTTTGTATTTCATTCTCTCATATTTCTTTTTGTGTTTTCTCTTTGATTGACAAAGACCACTATGTAGTTGAAATATATCATTGGTTAAGTGCTTTTATGTGTTTCTATTTCAAGACTACAGAGTGGACTCTTACCAAGGTAAGTCTGTCAGTCTCCTAGTCCAAAAATCTATATATAAATAAATATATATATATATATATATATATATATATATATATATATATATATATATATATATATATAATATATTGATAAGGTATTGATGATTGTATGTATCTAAATGATACCAACAAACCAAAACTTCATATTGGAAAATTGATTTTTAACATTTGATAAAGAATTATTTATTATATAAAACATTTTTTTTTATTAATAATTAAAAGTTATTTTTTAATAATTAAAAGTTAAAATATCCTTTTTCAGAACAGTCATATAATGAATTATTAAATTTCTAATGTGGCAGAGTACATTATTATTAATTTAAGAATTATATATAAACTATACTGTGATTTTTAATTTTGAATGACAATAAAATTGATCAGATATTGATTTTAAAAAATTGAATAGTATTAAAGCCATTAATCTTATTAAACATCATTCTCTTACAATTTTAATTTATTGTTGCTTGATGTAATCATCTTGAATTCACTGATTAAACTATAATTAAATGATACGTAACTGAGAGAATACATAAAGGCTTACTTGCTGACGATTTTCGAAACAATCGTTCCATTTACGAAGTAAAGCCTCTACTCAGAAGGTAGAAACTTTGCTGCGTAAAGGAACGATTGTTTCAAAACGTGTCAGCAAGTAAGTCCTTACGTATTCGCTTAGCTTAGTATCATTTAATTATAGTTTAATTTATTATTGTAAAGTGTATTTTAGTGTGTTTAAGTTTATCAATATTTATATATTGTCAGTTAAGTATAAATTAAAATTAATTTCAACAAATAAATCTTGCAACATTTATAATTAGTTACTCTGGATTTATTTATGGTTAATACTTTATAAAACTAGAATGTTGTATAGCATGTGGATATGCAATTACCAAGAATTAAAATATTTAATTTAATTGAATGAATATTTATTACAGATAAATGGAAGTAATTACCTTTTAACAAAAATTAGTTTATGAAACAGTAGTTTGTCAAATCAATAAACTTCACAAATTATAATTTCTTTTACGCAGCTAATTTAATAAATAAACTTGAAATAAAGTTTATTTTCAGTAAAAACTGAAAGTTATTATAAATATTTTACAAATATTTAATTTAAGTTTTTGATCTTTAAACAATACTGTTTCACTTAATTGAAAAATCTGGAATATATAGGAACAATGTAAATACATTAAACTCTCTTAGATTTTCTTGTCCATGATGTTTGACAAATCTTTTACATTTCAAGTTTGTAATATCATGGGTTAAATGATCTTAATAACAAAACAACATTCATGTATTATAATTTCTGCCATCAGTAGTGAAAAACTCATTACACATTTTTTAAATGTACTATGATTTAAACATCCCACTCTATAAACTTTTTAAAATCTTTTATAGAACAAATATTTGTAATTGGTCAGTTTTATAATGGGTTTCATATTAATTTCAAACTTCCATAAGGAAAATCAAATATTATAATTTTAATATAGTTTTCACAGTATATATAATCAGCATATGGAATCAATGTAACATAGAATGAAGCTCTAAACAAACATTTACAGAAATCTGATAGACCCATTATATTCTTAAAGAATTGTAACTTATGAAAATATAATTTTAAAGTTTTCTTTAAACACCTAATTGTTATTTTTTGCTAGTCTTTATCTTGATTTCCTAAGTACCAGCCGAACATATATTTTAAATTAATTTTCATTGAGTATTCATAGATATAGAGTGTATTTAAATTTTAAAAATTAAGTTCACTTATTATTCCAACCTGTATCTATGTTCAAGCATTACAATGAAGTAAGAAGGTATATTTACTTTTCAAAATTTTGCCTCAAGGGTATGAATTAGTTCCAAATTCCCTCAATTAGAGTGGCAAAAATCAACAACTTCCATTTCAGATGGTATTTCTCTCTTTTTAAAGTAAGTACATGATCATAAATATATTCATGTAAAAGAACTTTGTACAAGTACTTACACAATGGTCGAATGAAACAGAATTTATGGTCATGAAGTTACTCAAATTGTACTTATATGGCACATAATTCCCTTGCCAGCCAACTACATCAAATGGGCTATGATTTTGTTTAGCTGTGAAGAAATGGCCTTGGTATTTAGCAATAACAGTGTAATCAGTTTCAATATCTTCATAACGTGCAACAGGGGTTAAGAAATCTCTAGGATTTGCAAGTCCATTAGCACCTGTAAACATTTTTGTTTTCTATGAATCATTAACCTAATAAAATAGATAATAGTTTTGTAGTTATAAATAAATCACTCTATAAACAAACTTATGCTGGTCAAACAAACACTTGGTTTTTTAAAAATGGAAGTCTTTAATTTTCATATATAAAAATATATAGTAAAAACATTATATATATATCATATTAATTGATTAAACAGAACATCAAATAAATAACCCACAAATTTCATAAAACAGCATACAAAAATAACAACAATTTACAATACAACACAACACGCACAACAAAGATAAACTACAAGCACCAGGAGTATACAAATTAAACTGCACAAACTGCAACAAATTCTACATAGGGCAAACAGGTTGCAGCTTCAAACAAAGAGTCGAGGAACACAAACAGGACACCAACTCAGCATTCAAGAATCACATAAAAGAAACAGGACACAAAACCACAGACATTTACCATAACCTAGAAATCTTACAGATCAACAAAAAAAGACCACATCTCAACACACTAGAACAATATGAAATTTACAAACACAAAATAATAACATACTAAACGAACAAATCAAAAACAAATCACACATACTCTTTGATACTATCAAAAACCTACCTTTTAAACCGTTACCGCTTAACCTAACAACAACTCCAAGCAGAAGACACTGATAAAGATCGCCATAGAGCAATCGAAAATGTTCTAAGTTCAGATAGTCATAAACTAATGTAAAAGTGATTAATTAAGTTTCACCGAATGTAACAACAACTCCAAGCAGAAGACACTGATAAAGATCGCCAAGGAGCAATCAAAAACGTTCTGTCTCAGTAAGTTTTTACAAATTTACAAAATTTAAAGTGTTTCGTCATGGACATTGTCGCGGCCATCTTTGAAGTCTCGAACCCATTTACGCATTTTTCCTTCACACATGGCATTAGCACCGTAAACTTCAGAAATCTGTCGGTGAAATTCTGCAGCAGACACGTTTCTTGCCGCCAAAAACCATATCACCGAACGAACTTCGCAAGGGGCGGGCGATTCGATAACCTTGAACATTTTGCAAGCACAGAACACAACCCACACGTTAGATACACAGCTGTAACTGAGCCTAGTTGTTGCCAAAGAATGCGGAACGCAACGCAAGCGCTCGTTGTGGCGTGCACGCGAACTATGAGGGAATATAAGCCAACAACCCTTAGTTTAAAAATACGCGTATTATAATTTGAAAGTGTAATGTGTATTTCCTTTAGTCATATAACGTATTTCAATATAGATAGATTAACTTCTATTTAACTAAATTGATAAATCCATGAAAAAATTCATTAAACAAAGTTTTTGGTAAACAGTTTTTGCAAAAATGTACCCAGACGACGATCAGAGTGTAACAATATTTTCAATAAAACCCATTTATTGCACATGCTTAGTTTACACTATACTAATACTACTTACTAAATATATTTATTTCTCTAAACAATTATAAATGTTTATAAACTTGCCTATAGTAGCACTTACTTATATTTATTGAGGACGGCCGTTTCTGGAGATGTGTCCCATGTCAACTCAGACCGAGTTGACAATGGGACACATCTCCCAAATCGGCTGTCCTAAACAAATATAAGTAAGTGCTACTATAGGCAAGTTTATAAATATTTATAATTGTTTAGTGAAAACTAGTAGCTCACGTGAAGATGGAATCAACAAATATATTTATTTCTACTAAAATAACACACTATATTTTATTAACTTTAAAATTATGTTTGACTTTCAAATTGAAAAGCGTGTCTTATCATTTGAAATGCTATGAATGCTTCTTTCTTTGATGGCATTAAGTCTTATAAGTCATCATCTTCTTTATTTTCTTGGTTTAGCACAGTTCCAAGATGTCATCTCCTGTCCATAATTTTGTAGTTAATTTAATACTTCCACATCATTATCAAACACTCCTATTTGTTTTAATACTTTCTAGTTCCATTTTAAGTCCTAATAATAAAAAACAAATTTATTTTATCTTTAAAATTATATCAATATTTAAACACTTACATTATGTTATTCGCTTTCCCTTTATTATTTGGCTTGAAATCGTGTCAAATTTTAGTTTTATTATCTAAGTACACTAAATTATTTGTACTCAGATTATCAAAGGCCATCTTGCTTTGAAAACCTAGCCATTTCTTTGTGTACTTGCAAACACTGACAACTTGGTTCTTGTTAATCCTCTCTTTGGGTTCCTCTTATTAAATGTTTTTATAAGACCAGACCAGAATATAGTCTTATGAACATAGGACCAGACACTTACTTCTTTATGTTGAAAAATTCTAGGTTTTAGAGGTATTAAAGTCTTACTTGAATTCTGTTGTTGATATATTCTTGATGATCGTAACACACACAAACAAGATCACACAGACAAATTTTATGTACACACGGGATAATTGAAAGTAAATCTCAGCAGATACTATACTTTTGATAAAATTCTCCTTTTGTTAAGATTTTTTTAAACCATGAAATAAATTGATAAATTTCAAAAAATCCAGTATTTTATATTTTGAATTAGCAACAGCTACAGCTACTTACTAAAAACTTTCAGATAAACATTGAAAAATCTATTAAAGAAAAAAGAAGGATAAAATAATCTTCATATTCAAATGAACCTTATCAAATAGCCACATTAATCAATAATTTGTGACAACTTTAATACAGCTTCAATACATATATTCTTTGAATGAAAATAAATTTAATGTTTTATAGTGTAATTGTAGTGACTGTATTTGCTTCATTAATAATTATGAATGTAGGTGCATGTGTATTTTTAATAAAAATATACTAAATAAAGCGTGTTTTTTACACTCACCAATAGGACCGAGATTAGGTAATTGAAAATGATTGTCAAACACTTCAAGAACATACCCTCTGGATGGCTCATCAACTTCAACGTTGAACCTCATACCTTGCTGAAAATAAAGGTTATTTTTAAACAAATCTGTTTTCCAGATTTAAATAGAATTCAGTACATTCAAGCATTTCCGTTACACTTTACTTGAGTTCAACTATATTAAGCAAGGAACAAAAACTGTGTAGAGCATAAAAAGTGACATGTGTTGAGAACACTGAGGTGGCATCTTCAGCATAAATATAAAGAGTAGTAGGAGAGGTTATTGAGAGGAAACAGATAGAGTAAGGTTTATAATCCTGGTGGACTAGAAAAATTTGTTTTTAATCAGCAGTTTTTAAATATTTAACAAAGGTCCATCTACAGTGTTCTGAAATCATCATGAACTGAGAGTTATAAGTAGAATTTAGTTTATATACAGTGACATCTATAAAGAAGTAGAAATACTTTGGGAGAAGAGTCTGTATTGAAAAAAAAAAAACAACCAAAGTTGTTATAAACATAATGAATATAATTCATTAACATTTATCCAACTATTTATTTGTAAATACTGATGACCTAACTAGTCAAAATTCTAATCAGTTATGTGTGTACTCCAGTTAACAGTTTAATGATTTGTGAAAATAATTTTTGACACATCTTCCAAAAAATATCCAAATAATTATGTAAAACATTTCTGAAAGGTACTGTAACCAACTCATAAAAAAATAAAATGAGTCAAATAGTAAAAATTAATTTGGTTGGACCAATCCACTGTGAAAGGATTGTGAATGCGAAAGGTGCATTGCACAACTTAGGCCTAGATATAAGTAACCAAGTAATTAGTCACTATAGCAAAGAAAGAAACAATATTAGAAGGTCAGAAGTAAAGAACTTTGAAAAGCACTCTCTTAAGGTATTCCTTGTTAATTACTATTATTAAAGAACTAAAACTTTTAATCTTACTTCAGCCTAGTAAATAGGATAAAAAGATGATTCCTATCCCTATTTTTTACTCCATTTTGATGTCAGTTTACAATCCTATTTTGGGACAGACTGATCTTTATATAATTAACCTATACTGTGTATGTATATGTGTGTTTATTTTTAAAGAAATGTTTTACTTAGTGTTCTTTAATCTTCTAAAATACTTTTAAAATTCTGGAACTACAAAATAATCTCATTATCCTATGTTATTGTCCATGTGTGTTATATTTCATTAATAGGAATTATACTGCATATACCCATACAGTATGTTCACAAAGCGGCAACTTAAACAAGTGGAATAGCCTTCAATAGTTTTTTGTCATAATTGACAAAGTTTTGATTGTGGCAGCAATTTCAGTGGTGTTTTATCATAATGTACTACTTCAATTATGATGGCCAGGAAACAGTCCAGATTGTAATGGCCTTACAACAAACAGTTCAAATTGTATCTTTTATTTAATCACTTAAACAATAGTTTATGACTATCCGAAGTTTAATTTTTTGTTTAATGTAAATTATTTCTGCCTTTTGTTTGGTAATTGTAGCTGCTTTAGTGTTGTTGTTTATGCTTATTTTCACGCATGTGGGTGTTATGTTGTGAGTTAGGCATAGTGTATCTTTTAATCATATTTTCCAAACTAATGTTATTTATATATATATTTTTAGTATAGTATAAACCTATTCTATATTACCTATGAAAATATTACAAGTCATTAAAAATAGCTATATAAATATGAAAAATAGATTGATGGAATTTTTTTAAAAATATCTTTTAATATCAAACTCTTGTTTCCGTTCATGACGAGCTGGTTGTTAATTACTTATTATACTTTGATATTACTTGTGACCAGACTTTTGTTAACTAAATGTTGTTAAATTGTTAATTTACACTTGGAGGAAACGTTTTTGTCTTACGACAGACAAAAATATAAGGCTGAAGAAGTAGTAAGACGAAAACGTTTCCTCCAAGTGTAAGTTAACAATTTCATAACTTTTAGTTAACAAAAACTCTGGCCTCAAGTAATATCAAAGTGTAATAAGTATCGTTAATAATAAAAATATACAGAAGAAATAAAGAAACAACCAACACAATTAATCAAACTAATTTATAACAACAAAACCTTAGATCACATCACCCAAAAATATCGTGCAAGATAGCATTTCAAATAAACTATAAAATAACATTCAACACTAAAAAAACAAAAAAGGAATACAGTAAATCTAAAGATCAGACATACAAACATAAAATATGTAGGCCTATAAATTATGGTAAATTCTAAATTGGGCAAACAAGTTCTTAATAAAAAATCCAAGTACATATGTGGTCAATTCAAAATGGCACTCAATCATAACTTATAAATTGTCCACATCAATAATAAATATGGCTTCATTCCAACACTATAGAACAAATGAAATGTATGTACTTACTAGAACAAAAAATATAAAAACTTAGTACAAATGACATGCACTCTTTGGCTATGTTGTCGAACACCTGCTCTTAAAACTGGTCCTATGCATACTGGTAGAATAACCTATGGTAGTCACTAACCCTCCAATGTTGAATTCTCACAGTAAGCTATTAAAATTTACTGTACTTATAAGTTAATGCACCTTGTAAAACTACTGTGTTACAATGTAAAAGTTTTGTTGAATGTTACAAACTAAAAAATGCATGGGAATGAAAATACTCCCAATTACAATCAAAATAAACTCATAAAATAATCAAAAAAACATTATAAATCAAGGCAGATGATTTGAAAATAATACAAAAACAACCAGCTCGTTGGTTGGAATAATAATAATATTGTTGTATTGATAAGGACTTACCTAAAATATAATGTCTGCAAAACTAAATTTCTAGATTCCAGATATTTTACCAACATTAATTTCTATTTCCTATGATAAAAAACACTGATGTAAAATTAGCTTTACAGTACAGTTTTTTATTTTAAATTAATAACAATAAATTTACCTGTATAACACAAATTTCATTTGGAGAGACCAACATTTTCCCAAATTCTGTTTTTATGCTGAGAGTGCCTTGTTGAGGAACTACATGCAACATACAATGGAAGAATGTATACATTACACAAAATTAAATATTAACTAAAAAATATCAATCTAACAGTAAAAACCAGTGTATTAGGGCACAAAACTTTAAATTTAGTTACAAATAAAACAATAAAGAGCAAAAAAATTGAAATAAAAATCTTAAATAAATAAAAAAACTCTAATAAATAAGGAAATATATTTGTGATATAAATGGTAATTAATATTTACAGAACCTTCCCTTATATTTTAATAAAATTTATTATAAACTAAAGTAGTTAACAGATTGATATCATTTATATGAAAACTTTGAACTAAAGGGAGTCTTGCAGCATATTGAACTTTTTTCAGGAAAATCAAATTAAATAAATTTTGTAAATTAATTTGTAATTAAATTAGGGCCAGATAAAGAATTTTATCATAGGGAGCACACAACTGTTGTTTAACAAGCATATAGGGACTAGAGTATGAAACAAATGTCAGGAAGTTCCTGGGTCTATCCCCTTTATATATTACATTTCTGAAATTTTCATTTTATGCTATTCCAGCACTAAAAAAATACAGAAAAGTTGAGTTGTTGGTTACCAAAAATTGTATTAAAAAGTGTGATATGTTAAATTAAAAATATTACTCAATTACACTTTAATTTTTTGTTAGCAGACAGATATTTTTGGGATATTGAAAAATGCAAATAGTTTTGAAAAGGTATGCTTCTTTACATTGTTATTTCAGCCTATATTTAATCATTTTTCACAATTTTAGATCTTCGAAGCTATATTAAACACTATTTCTGCACACAAGGAGAGGGATGGTGATTGGTTATCACATCTTCTACCTGAACATATGGCAATTTGTATAATATAATACAGTGAAATATTGTGGGATTTTATCACTTCAAAAATTAATGCTTGTCTTTAAGACAAACATTTTCTATTTCACACCTAAATATTATTATAGACTTTAGAAAACTAATTTGTAAAATAATTAATTTCTTTAATCCTTTTACATTAATTTATATCTATCCAAACTTTAAATTTCATAAATTTGTAAAAACTTACAAAATTTAAAGTTCGAATAGTGATAAACTAATGTAAAAATGATTAATTAAGTTTCATTGAACATAATGGACTAAAAAATTCAATGAATTTGTATTTTAATGAAAATTTAGAGCACTGGAGAGCCACATGCTTTCTTGGATCTGCCACTGATAATAACATTTGACTCCTAAATTTGTATTACTTAAGTTTACTATTGGCTTCAAGGTCTTGGTTAGGATTAATATAATTACTCAGTTGAACTAACCTATCAAAAAATCTCCATCTGCATTATATAAACATTTGTTATTCATAGAAGTGTTGCAGAGGTAAATGTGAATAGCAATTCCTGATCTTGTCATAGGATCCCCAGCACCACATATTGTGTACAGACCTTCAACCCAATCGATGATTTCATTGCTACTTGGCAGGGAAAATGGTAGCCATCTCATCTAAACAGAAATTGAAACTACCTGATGTCTTTTCAAAATTTCCAAATCTGTTTACACAGTAGATGAAAAATGCTTGAGAGATAACATCTTACCACTAACAAGTGTGACAACAATTTAGATACTGCAAATGACTAAACAAATTAAAATTGTAACATTATATAACTATGTTATTCTGGAGCTACTTACTTGAATTTACCAACTGTAAATAATTAATGTTTCTGTTACCAATAAATGCAGTCTTAACTTATAGCTGCCCTACAGAATAATACATGTTTGACACCTCTGTCATGATATCTTTACTGTTTAAATAGTCTTGAAAATATAATGAAATAGTGACTTCTGATACATCTCTTATATTGCACCTTAATTAATTATTGAGCTGTTTTAATTATTTTACTACAACAATTATATTATTTTATAACAATTATCTTCTTTTAATATTTTGTCCTAGAAAAAGTCTAATTAGGTATGTGTGTATACAGACATAAACTGTACTACTACAAAGGCCAGGCCAGCAACTTTCTGAGAGTATGGTACAAATCAGCCACTATGTATCGAATAACGCACCAAAATAACAGGAATCTAATATTGAAAAAATGATTAACAAGCAAGTTAGTGCTATACGTATTAGCGATTGACTCTTTATCATCATTCATGTGGGTCATTATCATTCATGTGGTCATGAACCCACTCGCCCACTTACCAATATATGCTATTGAGCTGTTCCTAGGCTCAAACTCAAAGTGAGGTTTGGGACCTATAATCTATGAAAATTATTTCCAAAAACATTACTTTTATGATAACAGAATACACTCTCTAACTACTACTTTATTCTTTAATTTTATTTTAAAGTTTCAATACTCAGAACTAGCAATTATTAATTACATTTCTAAAATTAATTACTATTATTATTGTCTAATAATTAGCTTTGTAATTTGTTTACTTCCATGTTCATCAATAAAAATCTTAAATTCAAATTAATTTTAACTTGAGCAAATCCCTATCAACATTTAGACTTTTAATCTAAACACCACACATACTTCCATTTATTACAGACTT
Organism: Prosapia bicincta; assembly: GCA_036971475.1. Taxonomy (NCBI): domain Eukaryota; kingdom Metazoa; phylum Arthropoda; class Insecta; order Hemiptera; family Cercopidae; genus Prosapia; species Prosapia bicincta. The sequence continues at coordinate 369,347,557 of JBAIZL010000001.1, forward strand.
ATTATTAAAAATAATATTTTTAAAAATTAGATTAAATTTAATTAATATTAAAATTTTAAAAAAATTATTCATATCCATTGAAGCTTTCCACTATTTCTATTACTGATACACAAGTATACTTTTATTGAATATCCTAAACAAATGATTATTCGTCCTTTAGTTTAGTTATTACAACATTATTTGTTTCATATTTATATTAATAAAACGCCACCTTTTAGGCTCAATTTACTTATGAATAAAATTATTATTGTTATAAGCCAAAATATTATATATCATTTATTATTATTACATCAGTATGGATTTATTGTAATAAACTATTTGTTTTATTCTAACCATAATTTGGTTATAACTTTTGTTTCTGTAAATGCTTCTTTTAAAATATTACTTTAACCATGAATAAATTATTCTTAATAGACAAAATAGTCTATTTTTTACTATATAAATTATTTTAAACAAATTTGTTTCTTTTACACTATTTTTACGAGCTGTTGTTGCCTCTTTTTACAAAGAAAAATATGAATATAAATAATTCAAATCAGTGTATATATATAAATGAGTCACCAACCTATATCCCACTAAGTAAATTATATTTCTTACCCTAATCAAAATTTATAGTAATTCCAAACTTCTATCAAATGCTTGAAAAATAAGTAAAAATATAAAAATAACTATACCATAATTTTTTTCCTTCCATGGTTACTAACTATACCTACAGTAAATCATTATTTCTGAGCTTACTAGATATAGAAACGGTTCGAACAATACTAATTCAAATATTATAAATAAAAACAAGTATTTTTTTGACACATGTCATTTATCGGACCCAAGGCATTACAGTACCCAGTGTATGTACTAGATTAGAAAGAAGGTCAAGTTTACTATCACTGGGATGTCTATTTACATTAAAAATATTGTTATATCAGAGACAGAATATATTTACACTATAGTTCTGTACACAAAATATATATAAAACCAGGTATCATTCATGCATTTGCAATATGTTTGCAAATGCCTTCCTGAAGAGTAAAAATAATTTTTGTAGCAATTGGTTTATTATATGGATAAGCTGAACACATGATTGTTTCTCTTTTGTTTAAAATTTCTCATTCACATGAAATTTTTTTTAGTTTAAACTTTACTCAATTCACAGATTAGTTTTATTTTATAAATTAATCATCTTGATTTTTGAGCTCCTTCAAAAATTAATGTGGCCCCTTCTATACTTTCAAATTAGTTTATTTATGGGGCACATTTACACAGCTGTAGTTTATAAAATATTTTTTTCATGTACTACAGCAATTTTTTTCAAAAAATAGATGTTCCATTAGATAAACAAGGGATTGTTACATATATTGACATAATTTTTGTCACATTTGTTGATTCCATCTTCACGTGAGCTACTAGTAATCACTAAACACTTTTAAATGTTTTAAACTTGCCTATAGTAGCACTTACTTTACTTGTTGGGGATGGCCATTTCGGGAGATGTGTACCTTTGTCAACTCAGACCGTAATTGATCTCAAGGTTTATGTGGTTAGGGTGGGGGTGGGATATTTTAATGATGTGGGTGTATTTTGTGTGTATTAGGAGTTATGATCTCAGAAAGTGTGTGTGACAATCCCATAAAATACTTATCAATACCATACAGATCATCCAAAACCCACAATCTAACTAACACACTACGAAAATACAACTACAAAATTGCTTACTCCACACACAATACTCTCAACAAACAATTTAAACCCAACAACAATATCAACAACATTTACAACACCACTGGAGTTTACAAACTAACTTGCAGTTCATGCCCCAGTTTTTACATAGGCCAGACAGGAAGGTCATTCTACACACGATACCAAGAACATATAAAAGCACTAAAAAACAATAACTACCAATCAAACTTCGCCAATCATCTCAACTCCACAAAACATGACTACGTAGACATAACATCTAACCTACAAATTCTTCATAAACAACACAGAAATAACCAACGCTACACAACCGAACAATACGAAATATACAGGCACTTCGAACTACACCCTACACACATACTCAATACACAATTACATTACAACTCACACGCACTTTTTAACATCATAACTCCTAATACACACAAAATACACCCACATCACCAAAATATCCCACCCCCACGCTAACCACGTAAACCTTAAGATCAATTACGGTCTGAGTTGACAAAGGGACACATCTCCCGAAACGGCCGTCCTCAACAAGTAAAGTAAGTGCTACTATAGGCAAGTTTAAAACATTTAAAAGTGTTTAATAATTTTTGTTTTAATAACGACTTCTACTAAAATACAAAATTCAGTAACCAAAATCTGTGTGAACAAAATATGTAGTAGATCTTCCCCACTATATTTACAGTAGTATATAATGATGTAAAAGTTTAAGATCAATTTATTAAACTATTCCTTGAACCAGCATGGAATAAGAAATAATAAACCCAATAAAAACCCAATAATCACAACAAAATTAATTTATTAACAATAAATCAACACTTTCATTATGTTTCAGATACTAGGTAACAATGTTCAGAGTTACTGGTAGAGGGCCTGATCTCTGAAGATGGTTACCTGGTAACGGTAGTGTAGACCTACATAAGGTGTGGATTTAGTTCATTCATTAAGTTTGTTGTGTTATTGGGTTTTTATTATGTCAATGTAAGCTATTTATCAAAGTGTACAATGTGGTATCACATTAACCATCTAAATTGTTGGAGATGGAAATATGGATAATATTTACATGGAATTTAAGTGGAGACTTGATTTTCTCTTCTGGCTAGACGACAAGAAGTTAGTAGTCACTTCCTCTAAATTCCCCCTCTTTTCTACTAAGGCTGTGGGTTAATAAGTATTTGTCTACTTACCCCTAAAAGCCACATTTGTAACATTTCTAATTCATAATGGTGCTAATTTTACTAACTTGGTTAGGATTGGGAATTCTTCCTTTCCAATCTTCAGAGACACTGTTTAATTTTGTGTGAAGAAATGGCAAGTGCATAACAGACGGCCTGATTCTATACAACCACGACCTTTTGTTTTCGCCTCTTGGTGCTGCAAACAAATTGTTTTACATTAAAAAATATATTAAAAAAATATAATTAAAAGATTCTTAACTAAGTGAATTCGTAAGTGCTTAGTTACTGACGTGTTTTGAAACAATCGTTCCTCTACTCTGAGTAGAGGCTTTGCTTCGTAATTGGTACGGTTCTTTCAAAACGCGTCAGCAATTAAGCCCTTATGTATCCACTTAGTTAAGTATCTTTAAATTAAAGTTTAATCACTAAATTCAAGATGATTACAACAAGCAACTTTTATATTTATAAAAAGTGGAATTATATTTTTAAAAACAATTTTTACAATTTCATTTGAAAGAATCATGATATTTTTAAAACTTAAACTTTTTAAATTAAAGTTTATGTTGAACTATTTATCTCTGGCTTTCCCTTACAAAATATTTATCCCTTGTTATATTCGAAATACTTTAAAAATATCAGCCATCACAACAGTGTTTAAACATATTGTAATTTTCAAAGTAATAAATGATGAATGTACAGCATAATAGTTAATAACGATTTATAACTTCTATTACAGTATTCATGTTTAAAAATCTTTTATTCATAAAATCATTAACAAGGACATCAAGTTGTCTCCTCCTAATAGAAGTGGAACATAAGACAGTTTTATTTTTCACGATTTCAATCCAATTCGCTTAAGAAACATATTAACATAAGGTAAGGTCTGAACTACCAAACGTAAAATCAAGTTGCAAAACCTACTTTGAACGTTAAAAAATTCTCAAACACCAGTTTGAGTTGGCTTTTTGTTTGTAAGTTAGTTTTGGGACAAATAAAAAAATAGTTTTTCGACAAATAGCAAGTGTAAAACTTGGTGCTGATAGCCAAGTTAAAATTTAAAAAACAAGTGACAAAATAACTTCAAAAATACAAAACTTGTTATAGGCACAATTACGGTATTTTTATAGAACAAACCAATATGTTATTGACTAGTACATTAGAATATAGCTATAAAATATCCGGTAAGATAGATTTGGTTAAAAAAAGTAGAGGTATATAGCCAAATTGTTGACATGTGAAGTAGCCTTCATTTTGGTTTATGATTTTGCATTACAACACGGAACAAGAAGGTCTAGTTTCACTTTTAACGTTTCAATTGTTTATCTCGTCCATTAGTAAATATTTGTTTTAAAATCAAATCCATCATTACAGGAAGTTTGTAGCTATATTCTATGCATTGTTACATAGTGCAAGATTTTCTGCAATGCCAAGTATATGTTTTGTGAATGTAGGTTATGTCGGATACGCAAAAAAATTACTCAAGAAAGAAATAATTTCACTTTTGGTATTTACTTCACAAAAATACCACTACTTACTTAGATTTTTCAACAGACGCGTTTCGCGCTAGGTCAGCGTATTGTTCAATACTGTGAGTCTAGTCCGTGACTCAGCATTTTATCATTTTCTTCGGATTTCGGCGCATGAATCAATTAGTTGTGTTTAGGTCTGCTCCATCCTTACAAATGCAAGGGCTGGAGCAAAACATTTTTGCTAGGAATTTTTTTAAAAAAAGTAGTCTCCCCCGAAAAACTTTTAAAATTCTCACGTAAAAAGAAGTGTTTAGAGCAATTTTGATGCCGTCATTTCGTCTTAAAACACGCAAATTATTTACAGGATTTTTTTCATTTGCCAGGGCTGAAACGCCGTCGCTATCAAACGATGTTTTGGATTCTTTTTGTTGCGATGGCGATACCTCGTTCGAAGGTTTTGTTATTAATCAATAATTTAACATATTACACGGGTAATCAGACATTTATTTTAGGCACGTAGCCTATATCTGTAGGTTATTATATTATTTTCATTCAACCAAAACGTTTTACTTACTTTTAGCGAGAGTATATTATTAAACAACTGGATACAAACAGAACTGCGACGAATGTAACAAATTCTACATTGGGCAAACAGGTCGCAGCTTTAAACAAAGAGTTGAGGAACACAAACAGAACACGAACTCAACATTTTACAATCACATAAAAGAAACAGGACACAAATACACAGACTCTTACCATAACCTAGAAATCTTACACATAAACAAAAAAGGACCACATCTCAACACACTAGAACAATATGAAATTTACAGACACACAAAAACACAAAGTACAAACATATTAAACGAACAAACACAATAGAAATCACACATACTCTTTGATCCTATCGAAAACCTACCTTTAAAACCGTCACCGCTTGACCCGACATCTCCAAGCAGAAGACACTGATGGCGATCGAAAACGTTCTGTCTCAGTAAGTTTTTAAAAAATTTACACAATTTAAAGTTCGGATAGTCATAAACTATTGTTTAAGTGATTAATAAGATTCACCGAACGTAATGGACTACAAAATTCAAGAATTAGTATAATTATATATCTATTACATTCAAATAATATGTTAATACACAAAAAATAGAATCCATATTTGTTACACTCAAATAATTTAATAAGATTTATTTTATAAATTAATATATCTATTAACTTATAAAATAAAGAGGTTTTCAATTTAGTAGCATTTTAACTTATATTGTACAATTAATAAAGTAATAGGCCTATGCTATAACTTATGTAAACTAACTTCAACACATATAACAGTTGTACGGAATCTTATTTTCATTTAATTCAAATTCCAGCTGTACGTTATAGTGTTGTTACCGCCATCTATTGATTATTATATTCGTTCTATCTGTATTAATACAGTAATACTTCATTTCAATGTAAGCGACTGAATGCTCGGACAAAAAAGTAGGCGGTCGCCTGTTTATGGTTTTTTGTTTTTGAAAAATATCGACTTAGGGTTACAAAAATTCCAGAACCTTCATATTCTTGAAACAAAATTTCTTTCATGTCGATCGGATAAAGGGTTTAGGATGGCATAAGAGACATCTCTACAGATAGATATTAATTTCTATTTACAAGAATAAAATTATCATTTAATAAAATTGCAATAGTGTTTAATGAAATTTTTAATCTGTTTCAAAATAATTTTTCATACAGTTTGCAAAATACAGTAGCTTTTTAAATCGTGCCGATTTTGCGGCAGTGTACTTTTTTTTAATTATAAATTGGTCAATTGAAAAGTGTAGTAGTGGAGTTAGAACTTAAATATTCTGTACTCCAAGCTCTTGGGTCTCCTGCTTTCGGGGTGTCATTTACGATCACGGGTATATAGACTAAATGAAATGTTTTTAAGAAAACTCGTAACGAACTTAACTATGAACAATTTATGTCTATAAAAGTCTAGTAAAGGCGCATGTGGAAAGCTGTAGAAGCCTGTGAAAAAAAGTATTGTAGACATCATGAGCGGTGCTTTTGATAAAATGTGATGGTCAGGAGTAATGGATGGATTGTTTGCTAAAGGGGTTAAGGGTGACAGACTGAAGATAATGAGAGGTTAACTTAGACGACGCTTTGTATGTATGAGTTTGGCAGGGATTGAGGTAGGGAAGGTAATTAACAGGGGTGCCAGTAGGAGTCTGTGTTGGGACCACAGTTGAAAAAAATTGTCTTTGAAGGTCTTGTAGCATGGAATGGGTTGAGATGATAAGTTATGCGGACGATGGCCTAATAGTGATAAAAGACAAATCGCGAAATGAAATTGAGGTACGACTAGGAGAGGTCATGCAGAGGTTGCAAGACTGGAGAGGATAGTAAAGATGGAACTGTCGAGGGAGAAAACAGTGGGGAGACTGTTTAAGGGCGAAATGGATAAAGAGAGAATACATACAGCTTACCAAATGAAAAGCAGGATGAACATGGTAAAGGAAGTGAAGTACCTAAGGATTGTATTTGGCCTTGGTTTAAACATTGATGCCTAGGTAAGGGCAGTGCAGAAGGCAGTGAAGGCAATAGAGGGAATGCCTGTAGTATTGCAACGATTTATGATTGATTGATTTTGGATAAATGGAGAGTATATATAAGGAGGTATACAGGTAGAGCGCATCGTATGTAGAAGAAGCTTGGATGGATATGTTAAAGGTAAGGCACAGCAAGCGCATGGAGTACGAGAAACGAAAGGTACTCATTAGGATGACGAGGATAGAACCATATCGACGGGGGCAGTCATGGTTATTGCGGGTGAACCCCAAAAGATCTGGAGCTAGAAAAGATGTGGACGTCATTGCAGCTGCGGCGGAAAGGTGAGCTACATAGGAGAGGCAAACTTATAACATTGAAGAAAAGACGCGGATAACTGAGAAGAGTTGTGATGAAATTTTGGCAGAGTGGAAGTTGGAGAGTGGACGAAGGAATGGTTTTCGTTGACACAACGTCACACAGCTCTTGAGCGGGCATGGGGATTTCTAGGGGCTCCTCAGCAAGAGAAAGAGAATCCTGAGGTGAAGCATGTGGATGCAGAGTCGGCATAGAAAATGCAAGACATGTACTGTTTGATTGTTCCAGGTTGGGTACGCAGAGAGAGAATCTTAAAGGCAAGATGGAGGGAATAGGATGTGAGATAGACTTCGCAGGTCTGCTGAGTGAGAAGGCATATGCGTTTCTCACATAATTTGCAGAAGAGGTTATGAGAGCAAAATGGGAATACAGTAGATGCCCAGAAGTTGGCGTAGGAAGAATAAGCAGGGTCCTAGAAAAGGAGTGAATTGAGTTAGACTACGTAGAGTACCAGAAGGGGCAAGGAGTAAGAACGAGTAGAGTCCTAGAAAAGGACCAAGGAGTAAGAGACGGTCCGGGAGATAGAAGGTGGAGCCGAGGATATGGTGATAGTATGTAAGAATGAACTAGAAAGAGTATGAGTGATTGTGGCTTGAAGGAAATGGGTAGGGCAAGACTAGACCAGTGAATCGAGTGGGTAATGACTGAGCATTGAGCTAGGGTATGTCGGGAGTAGGTGGGGGTGGGAAATGAGAGGACGTGTGAATAAAAAGTAGGATAGAAAACATCAAGAGGCAGAGAAGCATGTGTAGGGAACGACTGATTGTTAGGTAAGATTACACCTGACTGACAGGAGAGGTTCAACGACTAGGTACCTGGCGGTCAGTTAAAGCCGTAGAAGTTGTATATCTTAGGGACAGGGTGCAACTTCGGGCCTGCGACTATTCTGGTATCGGAGTTGGGGGGATCGTGAGACAAGCCCCACTAGTTCTGTCTAGGGCTCATGAGTTTAAGGAAGGTTTCGAAGAGGTACTAGTTTCATTAAGCTAGGGGTGGACTCCCTTTTCCCACTTCTAAGTGGGAGCATGAATTTAAGCCTCTGGATACAGAGTAAGTCGAGAGACACGTATCTGTATCCAGCTCTTCTCACATTAAGACTTCACACGCTGTTTGTAAAAGTCTGTAAATAATTAAATATAAAGTTTAAAACATTTGTTTTGTTTTACAAATCAAATAAAAACTAGGGTTACACAAAATAATTATTAAAATTAACTATAAATTAATAATAACAACAAAGTAGCCTACAACAGCTCTTTTCCTACTTCTGATAAATTTGCGCTAAATATTAAATGCGTTTTTAAAAATAAATCAGCAACGCATTTAATAAAAAAAAAAGATTTATGGAAGTTTACACGCATGCACTCAGAATCAACATCACCAAAGAATTTGGTTTAAAAGTACCAACGTTCTGTATTATGTTTCAGTTTACTGTTGCTCACTGTTAATTTACCTGTGAAAGCAGTGCCAGAGAGTTGTTCAGCATAGAGGCCGTAGGGGCATTGTTGTGGGTTGTTCTGAGCAACGGGCAATGCTCCTGGATGTCTTGGATCCTCAGATGCAAACTCATTTCCAAATCCTGTTAAATACTAATCACATATGTGCACAGTTAGTTATTTCTGACTTTAAAGTGAAGACAGTGACAATATAAGTCATAGTTATTTTTATATCTTAAAATTTTATGTTCTGTGTTTAGTTTTAAAATTCGGTAACACAGAAATATAATCTAATTTTAGAATAATAAAAGAATGTTTTTCATTTGAGATTGTAAGTAAAATGTAATTAACAATCGAAATATATTATAAATTCATTATAACAATGGCTGACTGATTGAATGTGTGGGATTAAGTAATGTAACTAATTTCAAGACGAGGATGACATCTTTTAATATCTACCAATGAAATAAAAACAAGTAATATACAAAAAAATTCAAGTCAATTCCTACTTAGACCAACAAAGAAAAATTTTATTTTAGCAACTTTTTATTAAAAAATTACAATTAATATAAATATGTATACAGGCTACATATTAGAGAATCACAATATCAAGTGGCCAAATAGACAGCGAATTTATCGATTAAAATTAAATAATTAAATTTAATTATTGTATTAGTATTTGAAAAACCGTATTAAATCAAGTCTCATTCACTACAAATTTTTAAAAATGTATTTGAACTTGAGTGGATTAATAAAAAGTAATTTATTCACGAATGAAAATTTGAACAAGATAAATAAATACTTATAGCCTATAGAGAGAGAGAGAGTGAACTAATAGTAGGGATTATTAAAAAAAACATACACATCGCCAAAGAGAAAGATTTAAAAAATTTAAATTTAACCAATCCGCGGTCTCGAGGTACGCATCTAAATTAACCCAAGTCGTAAAGCTTGAGGTAAATTCAACAATTATTTTACCTATTTTTCTCTGACCGATAATCAGACAAGATTGGTTAGCTGCCGTCACCTTAAACCGGTTTTGTAAGGGTTTGGCATTCGGCAGAGACGATCAACTGATATGTTTTTGGAAACAAATAAAAACAGTTTATTTGTTTCTAACATAACCTCACAAACTAAGCTCAAAGAAAATTAGTTTTGATATGTTTTTATTATAGCTCCTGCAGACAGGGTTAACGCAACCCAGATACTTTTTTGTTAGCGAGCAACAACGCTTGAGAATAATATTGAACAACCGTTTCAACAATTCGTTGGTCAACGCAACCCATCAGTAGGAACCGTTCTAGAAGCCTTGGACAGAATCACAATCCAGTTTCTCGCATATGTAGATAGGAGAGTTAATAATACTGTAATGTGCTATTAAATCAGTGGAAAGTTACTCATGCACTGCATATGCATATTTTCTGATAATTATCTTTGAAATTGTTTGATTTACCTAATTTGAGGGGGAAATAACTAAATAATAAAAAAAATTAAGACACAATTTTAAAACGAACTAAAATTATGAAATAATTATTTCTGGACACACAGTTTTTATTCCTATCACACCATACAGATTCATAATCCCATACGGATTGTCCTAAACATTTGTGAATTTTAAAAAAATATGAAAATATTTTAAAAGTAACAAATTTAAAGCCTCGGGGGTTAAACGGTGTCTAAATAAATCAATATTACATTGTCATTAAACCATGTGATATGTTTAAAAGTTTACGTCTTTAGTACATCGGGAGGAGCAAAACTATAATTTAAAGTCTGCGGCTTCCCTCGATTATGAATAACCCAACATTATTGCATTGTCATCCACCCCTTAGTGGGGTTTCAAGTGTCTAACTCATCGGGAAGTCTGTTTAAATTTAACTACAAAATTTGTAACGGGAGACAGACGACAAGACGAGTTAAAAAAATAATAATTCACGATAAATAATAAAGAAAAAAATAACTTAAACACATATCCGAAGACTTGTGTTTCTCCGCTTGATGAATTACTTGAGTTTAAAACGACTTGGTTTTTTAAAGAGTGCTATGAAAAAACGTTATCACGCACATCATTCCTTATTTTCTAAGAGAATGAATAAAGATCAACATTTAAATTTTGTATCACCCGATACTAAATATTAAGCATTGGTGTACTGTATGTTGATTAAATAAAAAATATATTAATGTGCAAGGTGTAATTTTTATGTTAAAACTTTATATACCGTATTAAATATAAAAAACAGAAATTAATTTATTCTATTTAATTTCCTCTCAAAAAAATCTTTTTATAAAGAATAAAACTATTTAAGTAAAACAAGGTGTACAAAAATATGTAGTTTCAAGTTTGAGTGACTGATTTGTTTTATAAATTACGCCAGTAAAATTAATCCAGGCTATATTAAAATGATCCTTTTCGAAGCAAAATCGAATATACTACTACAATATTTTTAAGAGAAATTTAGAAATTGATATCATACTTATAGCATTGTTTTAGGAATAATTTTAAAATTATTTATACTGCAATGTAGCTATAACTTCACACACAGGCAATAAGGGAGGCTATTTCAATTACCTTTACTGGGAAGAGAAGAATAAATTTATGTTTTTCAAAGTAATGCCTGATTGTTGAATTAACAGATGTTGGATTCTCGACAAAATTATAGAATACTTAAAACTGAATACGTTCAGTTACTGTTGTAGTTACTTTTGATACTCTGGCTTTTATACCAGAGTGTACCTAAGAACTTAGGCCAGAGTATCAAATGAGGCTGCCCTAGGCTTAGTTGAATTAATCTTCTAACAGACACAAATTTTCTTCATCCAGACTGAAGCAACTTTAACAAGGCGAAACTGGCAGGTATTTGTCTACTTGGGCTGGTTGACAGGGAGATTTATGCTATTGGCATTTCGTGTAAAGGGCGACAAAAAAAAAAATTCAAGAAGAGACATTTATAAGAGACTCTAAATAAATTCTCTATTTTGAAGAGTACAAACACTGAACAATTAAAATCAAGCTCATTTCGAAAAACATAATAAGGATCCAAGAGTGAAATATTAATGTAAGTTACTTGATTAAAAAATCGTAAAAGCAAACTCATATTTTAAGCTATACTTAGAGCTACGTAAGTTGACAAACTGAGTCGCCGTACTTAACCTACTTAAAGAAATCGTTTTCTAAAGAGGAAGTAAATACATTTTATCAAAACTTTTAAAAACCTATTTATGAAAAAAATAAATAAAACCCAAGAATTCTGTATGGGCAAAAACCGAATGATTTTTTTTTCAGCTTTTTAATACTTTACGTCTGAAACAAATACGGGAAAACTGTAATAAGAGAGATAATGTAAGATCTTGGATAAAACTTTTGATTTAGTAATAAAACTACTAGAAAACGTGTCTGCTCATAAGAAAGTAACCAATAACAACTGAAAAAGCCCTGTAGCGTGCGATATAAAATAAATGGTTTGGATAAAACTTTTGATTTAGTAATAAAACTACTAGAAAACGTGTCTGCTCATAAGAAAATAACCAATAACAACTGAAAAAGACCTGTAGCGTGCGATATAAAATAAGTGGTTTCATACTTTGACATAAAATAACTTTTAATTCACTCAAATCATACTGTAGGCTATAACTTAATACCTGTCATAATGTAGACATATATTTCGTAAGTACAGATAGCATTCTCAGAAGGCTACTAAATGTGTAGGTTACTAAATTTTTATTAAAATATTGAGGCAGCTAGTTACTACCACTCTTGGTAAATTCTTGTATTCTGGAAAGTTACATAAGCTGCGATCTTGAGCTACGTCTTTTTATAGCGCCTGGCGACTTCACATTGTAGGCCTACATAGCTTAGCTAAGAGAGGTTACTTTACTCCAATAACAGATCTGATTTTCTGTATATCGGTTTTGCGTTTTTTTGTATTCTATAGTATACAACATTAATAACGACTAGGAATATTGATATTCATTTATGAACCTATAGGCCTAGACCTGCTTCATAAATTAACGTTGCTACTGCAAACCAACTGAATAAGTCTTTTAAAACATTTAATAAGGCGTTATAGTATACTTAAATTAAAAGTTTAAATATTCTGTCACAGGTAATGAATTTGGTATTATTTTTTTAAACAAATTTTAAAATATCGTTATTTCAAATTTTTTAATTTTAAGGCAAAACTTAATTTGAAACTAAACAGAGATTTTACAATTTAAAATCGGCAATCGTATCCTTAAGCATGTCCTTATTTTAAGGGTTTAAAATATTTAACAACAAATTCAGTTTAAAACCAAACGTCTTAATTTTCTACACTGGTTCTAAAACGTAAATAACCGAAAAAACTCTTTGTAACAGAAGACAAAGACTGTTAGTCCTATAATGTAATAATATTTTTACGTAATTAACTACCTAATAGTCTTTATATATATAAAAGTATTTATATATTTAATATTATTATATTAAATATGGTGATATGTTTTCTTGTAATATAATTAATAAATTAAAATTATTTCAAAAACAAGAACACTTTTAATACAATTGAACTAATATTTGTATTAATACTTTTAATAAATATGTATAAATGGAATAATAAATGTATTAAAAGTTTTCTTGTTTTTAAAATATTTTTAATTTATTAATTATATATATATAATGTGTGTGTGTATATCTATTTGCGTGTGTATGTTGATTCTTTGAATCTTTAATTTTATATTTTAGTTAATTTTTTTTGTACAGTATTATAATTAACTATATTAGGTTTGACTTAGCTTCCAATGAGTGATGTTTAACTATATTTGGAAGTGATTTCGAAAAAACATCTCTTTATGACGTGTCTGTAACCATTACTTCGAGAAGATTACAACGTGGCGGTTTTGAAAATTATTTATCAGTTAATGAGATAAGATCAGACACTTGAGATTGAAGACCTAGTTCTGATGTGAAACATTGCAACCAAACTATTTAAAAATTATCAATAAATTGAAATTTAAAAACCAGAAAAGTTGTTAATATATCTAACTAGCAGCCTGACTCCAGTTAAAAAATATCTCATAAAATTAAAAAAACTTTCAGGTTTACCTACCTTTAAATCAGTAGCACCCATTCTGTATCTAGTGGAACTTTCTGTGTTTGAGTCTGATACGTAAACAAACACATTAAACATTCAAGATATAAGAGAATCTTGTTTTCAAGGACATACCACTGTCAACAAGTTTTGGCTTTTTTCCAAAACTTCAACATTAAGGTGTATAACTTTTTGAAATAAATATAAATGAACATTAAATTAACATAGGATAGGAAAATTAAAGATGGCCACGTGTAGGGCTTATGCTACAGAATAGATAGAAAATTAGCCCAACAGAATTAGTTAATATGCACAATGTAATTCGGAACAGATGAACATGAAAAAAATAGGTAGATTTAGTGAGAAAACACGAATATCAAGGATACGTTCTAAATCGCTGTACTAGGGATTATTTAAGCAACAATTGAAAGTATAAAAGTTATGAGGGCTTGGATTTTAGGCTTTTTAAATTCGGTGGCTTGTATGTATCAAAACGATACTGAAGTTGCTTGATGTAATCATCTTGAATTCACTGATTAAACTAATTTTAAAAATACTTAACAAAGTGAATACGTAATTGCTTACTTGCTGACGAGTTTCAAAAGGAAACGAAGTTCAAAAGGAGACGAGTTTCAAAAGGACGAAGCTTCGTAAAAGGAACGAATGTTTTGAAACGCGTCAGCAAGTAAGCAATTACGTACCGTATTCACTTAGTGAAGTATTTTTAAAATTAGTAAAATGATATTGTTTTTATGTAGTGGTGTCAGAGTTCTGGGGAATACCCTGTTTAAATATAAGATAAATGAAATAAAATAAAAGGAAAAAATTACCAAATACCGTAAATTTTAGTTATTTAAAATAAAAATCAATTTACTTACCTTATTGTTGTAAATTTATTTCTTATACATAAAGTGAGTAGGAACAAATTTTCATAGTGAGCTTATACTGAGTACATGAGTATAAATAAGCTCATGTATCTTTATTAAAGCTGAATACCTATATTTAAAGGTATTAATGTGTGTAGTTCGTTGTTAGTAAAACTATCCCAACAGACAGAAGGTCAAATTCAGTGGATAGCCTAAGCATAGATTCGCAATTAGGCTGTACGCTACCATCTTAGCGCCCCCCTGATCAGTCGCTCTGTCATGTCTAATTATTTGAGAGGGTTGTGTTTATAATATGGTAATAAGAGTAATTTGGCGCACCGAGTTGCTACTGAAGTGCAGCAGAAGGTATAACAGTTTCTTGATAACATGATTACGGCATGAAATAATTAAAAATAATGAAAACTCAAAGATAGAGCAACTAAAAATACAAAAGAAGGACATTACCGATAAGAAAGTAACTAATAGCTGAGCTAAAACCAAGTCGGAATTAACCAGTGTTATAACTAAAACTAAAACATTGGAGTCGATTAAGCAATACGGAAGCTTTAATCCACGATCAACTTACAGAGATACATAACTGTATAACAGAAACAAAAAGCAAATGGTTAAATACCATGAATAAACACAAGAAAATATTAAACTTAACAAAATTAGCACCGTCAGATATGAAATACGGGAATATATAAATACAAATGTCGGAAAACCAGAAAAACAAACAAAATGCACGGATCATGTTCAAAACACAGACACGCTATCAGATACTATAAACGTCCATGCTCTGGAAATAAAATCACCACCTTAGAGGAAAATTGTTCAAGCCAACAGTGTAACTAATCGAAGATATGAAAAAATTAAACTATGCAATCGCATCTACACTCAAACAAATCAGTGACATATATAAATATTTTAAAATAGGTAAGATCCGTAGAAAATTGCCAGAAAAACATTCAAGCAAGGCCAATAAATATTAACATTTAGAGGTCATAAAAGATTACCCTGCGAGAACTATCGAGAGAGATTATACTTCAATAGCAAAACGCGAAAGATTTATGCGTAAATTACTATTCCTGACCTTCCACCTACGCCTAGACTTTAGCTACACTCTGCAGCATACACCATTTTAAAAACTACTAGGAAAACCAAATTCGTCAAACAGGATATCTCTAAATATATCCTCACAGGATGACGACATTCTCAAACTTTGAATGTCTTGCTTGCCCCGGCAATAAAATGGTTTACACTAAGAGGTAATCTATAAGGTATATAGGCTATTCATATCGTATATAGGTTAATTCGTATTATATCATTTTGTTTTGTAGGTACTAGTAATTTTCATATTTGTCCTTACAATTATTGGACTTTATTACTAGTCTATACATTATTTCGTTACAGAAAGTGTATAATTTTGTGCTGTGCTGGTAGTGTTTCGAAACAACCAGCATAAAATTAATTTTGTCATATCTTTCATATAATATTCAAAACAAAACATTGAATCTGCATAGTGCAAGCATTTCCTAATTTCATGTGTATTTCAATTCATTTAGTTTGAAAAATGATAACTTCCAACGTTATATGATTTTTTCGGATCGCAAATTTTCGAAACAACGTTTTAAAAATTTCTATCATAAGTAGCACTTTTAAGAATTAAGAGAAAAATAATAACTTCCTTGTTGACGCGTTTCGAAACTGTTTTTCCATTGACGAAGTTACTCTTGTTACGAGAAGTAGGTTAGGCTTTGTCAATAAAACTACGGTTTTTGAAACCGTCTTTCCTTTGGCGAAACTATTCCCGAAGCGGGTTAGGCTTCATGAATAAAACTACGGCTTCGAAACCGTCTTTCTATTGACGAAGCAACTCTTGTTAGGAGTAGCAGGGGTTAGGCTCCATCAATAAACTACGGTTTTGATACAGTCTTTCTATTGACGAAGCAACTCTTGTTAGGAGTAGCAGGTTAGGCGTCGTCAATAAAACTACGGCTTCGAAACCGTCTTTCTATTGACGAAGCAACTCTTGTTAGGAGTAGCAGTTTAGGCTCCATCAATAAACTACGGTTTTGATACAGTCTTTCTATTGACAAAGCCACTCTTGTTAGGAGTAGCAGTTTAGGCTCTATCAATAAACTACGGTTTTGATACAGTCTTTCTATTGACGAAGCAACTCTTGTTAGTAGTAGCAGTTTAGGCTCCATCAATAAACTACGGTTTTGATACAGTCTTTCTATTGACAAAGCCACTCTTGTTAGTAGTAGCAGTTTAGGCTCCATCAATAAACTACGGTTTTGATACAGTCTTTCTATTGACGAAGCAACTCTTGTTAGGAGTAGCAGGTTAGGCGTCGTCAATAAAACTACGGCTTCGAAACCGTCTTTCTATTGACGAAGCAACTCTTGTTAGTAGTAGCAGTTTAGGCTCCATCAATAAACTACGGTTTTTGATACAGTCTTTCTATTGACGAAGCAACTCTTGTTAGGAGTAGCAGGTTAGGCGTCGTCAATAAAACTACGGCTTCGAAACCGTCTTTCATTGACGAAGCTACTCTCTTGTTACGAGTAGCACGTTAGGTTTCATCAATAAAACTACGGTTCGTAACCGTCTTTCCATTGACGAAGCTAATGTTGTTAGGAGAAGCAGGTTAGGCTTCATCAATAAAATTACGGTTTCGAAAGCGTCTTTCTATTGACGAAGCTACTCTTGTTAGGAGTAGCAGGTTAGGCGTCGTCAATAAAATTACGGTTTTGAAATCGACTATCCATCGACGAAGCTACTCTTGTTAGGAGTAGCAGGTTATACTTTGTCAATTTAAACTATGGTTTCGAAACCGTCTTTCTATTGACAAAGCCACTCTTGTTAGGAGTAGCAGTTTAGGCTCCATCAATAAACTACGGTTTTGATACAGTCTTTCTATTGACAAAGCCACTCTTGTTAGGAGTAGCAGTTTAGGCTCCATCAATAAACTACGGTTTTGATACAGTCTTTCTATTGACAAAGCCACTCTTGTTAGTAGTAGCAGTTTAGGCTCTATCAATAAACTACGGTTTTGATACAGTCTTTCTATTGACAAAGCCACTCTTGTTAGTAGTAGCAGTTTAGGCTCCATTAATAAACTACGGTTTTGATACAGTCTTTCTATTGACAAAGCCACTCTTGTTAGGAGTAGCAGTTTAGGCTCCATTAATAAACTACGGTTTTGATACAGTCTTTCTATTGACAAAGCCACTCTTGTTAGGAGTAGCAGTTTAGGCTCCATTAATAAACTACGGTTTTGATACAGTCTTTCTATTGACAAAGCCACTCTTGTTAGGAGTAGCAGTTTAGGCTCCATCAATAAACTACGGTTTTGATACAGTCTTTCTATTGACAAAGCCACTCTTGTTAGGAGTAGCAGTTTAGGCTCCATCAATAAACTACGGTTTTGATACAGTCTTTCTATTGACAAAGCCACTCTTGTTAGGAGTAGCAGTTTAGGCTCTATCAATAAACTACGGTTTTGATACAGTCTTTCTATTGACAAAGCCACTCTTGTTAGGAGTAGCAGTTTAGGCTCTATCAATAAACTACGGTTTTGATACAGTCTTTCTATTGACAAAGCCACTCTTGTTAGGAGTAGCAGTTTAGGCTCTATCAATAAACTACGGTTTTGATACAGTCTTTCTATTGACAAAGCCACTCTTGTTAGGAGTAGCAGTTTAGGCTCTATCAATAAACTACGGTTTTAATACAGTCTTTCTATTGACAAAGCCACTCTTGTTAGGAGTAGCAGTTTAGGCTCTATCAATAAACTACGGTTTTAATACAGTCTTTCTATTGACAAAGCCACTCTTGTTAGGAGTAGCAGTTTAGGCTCTATCAATAAACTATGGTTTTGATACAGTCTTTCTATTGACAAAGCCACTCTTGTTAGGAGTAGCAGTTTAGGCTCTATCAATAAACTACGGTTTTGATACAGTCTTTCTATTGACAAAGCCACTCTTGTTAGGAGTAGCAGTTTAGGCTCTATCAATAAACTACGGTTTTTTTACAGTCTTTCTATTGACAAAGCCACTCTTGTTAGGAGTAGCAGTTTAGGCTCCATTAATAAACTACGGTTTTGATACAGTCTTTCTATTGACAAAGCCACTCTTGTTAGGAGTAGCAGTTTAGGCTCCATCAATAAACTATGGTTTTGATACAGTCTTTCTATTGACAAAGCCACTCTTGTTAGGAGTAGCAGTTTAAGCTCTATCAATAAACTACGGTTTTGATACAGTCTTTCTATTGACAAAGCCACTCTTGTTAGGAGTAGCAGTTTAAGCTCTATCAATAAACTACGGTTTTGATACAGTCTTTCTATTGACAAAGCCACTCTTGTTAGGAGTAGCAGTTTAGGCTCCATTAATAAACTACGGTTTTGATACAGTCTTTCTATTGACAAAGCCACTCTTGTTAGGAGTAGCAGTTTAGGCTCCATCAATAAACTACGGTTTTGATACAGTCTTTCTATTGACGAAGCTACTCTTGTTAGGAGTAGCAGATTAGGCTCCATCAATAAACTACGGTTTTGATACAGTCTTTCTATTGACAAAGCCACTCTTGTTAGTAGTAGCAGTTTAGGCTCCATCAATAAACTACGGTTTTGATACAGTCTTTCTATTGACAAAGCCACTCTTGTTAGGAGTAGCAGTTTAGGCTCCATCAATAAACTACGGTTTTGATACAGTCTTTCTATTGACAAAGCCACTCTTGTTAGTAGTAGCAGTTTAGGCTCCATCAATAAACTACGGTTTTGATACAGTCTTTCTATTGACAAAGCCACTCTTGTTAGGACTAGCAGTTTAGGCTCTATCAATAAACTACGGTTTTGATACAGTCTTTCTATTGACAAAGCCACTCTTGTTAGTAGTAGCAGTTTAGGCTCCATCAATAAACTACGGTTTTGATACAGTCTTGCTATTGACAAAGCCACTCTTGTTAGGAGTAGCAGTTTAGGCTCCATCAATAAACTACGGTTTTGATACAGTCTTTCTATTGACAAAGCCACTCTTGTTAGGAGTAGCAGTTTAGGCTCCATCAATAAACTACGGTTTTGATACAGTCTTGCTATTGACAAAGCCACTCTTGTTAGGAATAGCAGTTTAGGCTCCATCAATAAACTACGGTTTTGATACAGTCTTTCTATTGACAAAGCCACTCTTGTTAGGAGTAGCAGTTTAGGCTCCATCAATAAACTACGGTTTTGATACAGTCTTGCTATTGACAAAGCCACTCTTGTTAGGAATAGCAGTTTAGGCTCCATCAATAAACTACGGTTTTGATACAGTCTTTCTATTGACAAAGCCACTCTTGTTAGGAGTAGCAGTTTAGGCTCCATCAATAAACTACGGTTTTGATACAGTCTTTCTATTGACAAAGCCACTCTTGTTAGTAGTAGCAGTTTAGGCTCCATCAATAAACTACGGTTTTGATACAGTCTTTCTATTGACGAAGCTACTCTTGTTAGGAGTAGCAGGTTAGGTTTCGTCAATAAAACTACGGTTTCGAAACCGTCTTTCTTTTGACGAAGCTGCTCTTGTTAGGAGCAGCGGTTTGGCTTTGTTAATAAAACTAGGCTACGTTGTAATGGGTCACATCCTAGATAAAAGTTATTGATTATTATAAATAAAATAGCAAATACTATACTTACTAAAGATTCTATTAAATCCTACATCAGATTATATGGGGTAATTTGAGAATGTCAGACTACCTGGGAAAAATTATAGATTTAATAGGCACAATATAACTTCTACACAACAATGGTCCAAATCAAAATGTGACTCATAATTGCTACCTAGGTGGATAGATAACAAAATGTATGCAAGAAGTTAACCCCCACATCGAGTTAGCATGAGCAGCTTTCAGATGAACAACTTTAAATTACACACATAATAGAATACAAATGAGGGTGCTGAGATGGTCAACTATATTCAACACCAATAGAGATGTACTACAAAGGATGCAATAGAGAGAATGTTGAAAAAATGCAGACATATTATAGACTTTATGGACATAAGTAGTTTTTACAGGCTTTAGGACATATTATATATCACTCAAAATATTGATTATCACCACTAGTAATGCATGGTAAGATAAAGTAACGACATCCATCAGTTTGTAGATGTGGAGTTTCAAGGATTGGTATTGATTGACATCGGCCTAATTATTCTGACGAGTAGAGTCCTATTTTTCAGAAAAGGGGTATTTATAATGCGGACCATATAACCGTACGGTTGGACTTGCAAGATTTCTCGTGTACTGCCACTTCTCAAAACATGTTATATATTTACAATTTTCTATATATATCAACAGCTTCTGGATACGATATGTCTACAAATATTTCAAGATAGTTTGTTATTTTACACGGAAGCTAATTTATCACCGAATTTATCTAATATCGACCATCTCACGCAAGTCAGTATTTTGACAGTCCTTATCATGTTTGTAGGAAAGTATTTACACTAACTCTCTACATCCCATCTCACCTACTGCATTTTGTGCACAGTTGTGTGGCCCGCACTATACCTGTACAGAAAGATAAGAGGTGTACTTAATGGATAAAACAATTACTGTTAAATCATTTGGAGATATGCTGACCTGTAAAGATATGTATTTTTGAAAAGCATGCCTCTGTTATCCTTAGGTGTGATTAAGGCTAAAAATTACGTGGTCACTGTTAATGGCAAAATCAATCACATCTGGGATTATAAGAGAGAAGTGATTTAAATACTGAAGAAAAAATGTTTGCCATGTCATGATTTGAAAAATAATGTCCATTTTAGCAGGTTGGAATCAATATAGGTCACTGTAATAAGACTTTTCCACAATTTGAACACCTTTATAAGCCTATTTGGATACTGTTTACAGACTGAGGGTGTATTCACCAGTGGCGGTTTACCCAAAAGGGCTCTGGGGCGCAGCCCTCCCAATTACAAAAATTAATTTTTTAATTAATATTCATTTATCTTAAATTAGGTTAAGAAGAGCTTTTTTTTTTTTTTTTTTTTTTTTTTTTTTTTTTTTTTTTTAACTTGGGAGCGGGTTTGAATTGCCCGAAGCACTGCTACCTTAAGGTATATTGTACTTACCTCCCTGATCTAGTCAAATAACCCCTTCCCTCTTACCAGGTTTAGGAGTTTCCTGACTAGAGTTTTACCTTCAGCATCCACCAAAGCCGTTCCATCACCAAAGAGGTTGAAGCGCCTCTCAGCAAGTACTCCACATCTGTAAATAATGTGTGTGGCAGTCTCCTGTTCCTGCCCGCACAATCTGCACACTGGTTCATCCTTGTAGATACCCATTTTATGCAAATGTTTCCTTAGTCCACAGTGTCCCGTGAGTAGTCCTGTGGCTATCCTTAATTCCTGCCTAGACAGATAGATGAGACTCTTCTGCAGCCCCAAGGAAGGTCTCCTAAGGGTTAGCTTACTGTGCCTCATCCCTTCGGCCCTGATCCAGTGCTCACAGTGTCTTTCAGCCATCCACCTTCGCACTGTCATCCTGACCATGGATTTGGAAATACCCACCGCAGGTTCCGGTCCAATCAGGGGAGTCGAGGACCCCTCCCTGGCCAGCGCATCTGCGGCTTCATTTCCAAGTATTCCCCTATGCCCTGGCACCCAACCAATCTTGACTTGATTGTGCCTTGCCAGAGCTTGTAGGTTAATTAGGCACTCCCTGACTATGGCCGAGGTGACCACGTGTCCGTTTAGTGCCTTAATTGCTGCCTGACTGTCGGAGAAAATAGCAATCCGGGCCCCATGTGTTTCCCTTCTCGCTATCTCTCCCAGACAGGCATTTATAGCATATACTTCGGCCTGAAAGACAGAGGTATGCCTCCCCAAGGAAAAAACTAGTTCTACCCTTGGGTTTTTACAATACACCCCCGCTCCAGTGCCGAAGTCCATCTTGGAGCCATCTGTGTACCAGATCTGAGCTCCCGATGTTAATGTCCCTGACCATTCCATCACAGTTTGGTGGACCTGGTCAGGTGCAAACATTCGAGTAATGTGGTCGCTGCCCATTTCCAAGACGGGTTCTTTGACCACGCACTCGATACTCATATGTCCCGAGACATCTGGGAGGTTAGCCCAGTTGCTCGAGTTGCGCAATCTCCATGCCGCTAGCCTCGCCTCTCCCCTAAGGACAAGCTCAAGGGGAGGGAGGTTAAGCATTACTTCCATTGCTGCACCTGGTGTAGTTGACATCGCTCCCAGTGTGCACAGACAGGCCAATCTCTGGATAGAGCTCAGTTTAGCTCTTGTCTGTGCCTGGTTGGCATTTGTCCACCACACCAGAGCTCCATAGGTAATCATAGGTCTTATCACCCTCAGATACATCCAGTGCATCATTGATGGCTTCAGTCCCCATTTCTTACCCACAATTCTTCTCACAGTCATCAGTGCCCTTTTGGCCCTGTTAACTGTCCTCTCAAGATGTGGATTCCAGGTGAGTTTCCTGTCCAGAGTAACTCCCAGGTACTTCACCTCCCCCACAAACTCAAGGTATTCACCAAACAAGCGGGGCATCCTGGTCGTCAGATCTTTTCGCTGTCTGGTGAAGTTAATGAGAGCAGTCTTTTTTGGATTTACCCTAAGGTTCTCCTTTTTACACCACTCTTCAATCAGTCGTAGAGGATTTCTGATTACCTCAAGGACTGTATCAGGGAATCTGCCCAGGATCAGGACAACTATGTCGTCCGCATATCCTAGACAGAAGTACCCCTGTTCATTCAGGAGTTCAATAAGGTTGTCAACCACTAGGCACCACAACAGAGGGGAGAGAACCCCCCCCCTGTGCACAGCCCAGACTTGTCTCCGCCCTTCTGACCTCCCCTGCCACCTCTACAGAAATGCTTCTGTTTGTTAACATGGAACTTATCCAACCACACGTGGTCGCATCCACTCCATGACGTCTTGCACCACTTACCATCGTCTCCACTGAGGGGTTATTGAAAGCCCCTTCAATGTCGAGGAAGGCACCTATGGCACAACCTTTCTTAGCGATCATTTGCTCAATCCTACCAACCACTTGATGGAGAGCTCCCTCGCAAGATTTCCCCGGTTGGTAAGCATACTGGTTCCAATGCAGTGGTTTGATAGCCAAAGCACCCCCCCTAATATGCCTATCAACCAGTTTTTCAAGTCCCTTGAGAACAAAGGACATGAGTGTGATAGGTCTGTATCCTTTCCCTTCCGATTGGTTACCGGTGGGCTTAGGTATAAAGACCACCTTACTAGATTTCCAGGCTGCCGGCACATGCCCTAGAGCAATGCTTAGCCTGTATAATTTAGTAAGTACCAGCACCAGCATATCCATTCCCTGCTGCAGCAGCACAGGATAGATCCCATCTGGACCTGGAGATTTGTAGGGTTTAAAAGTGCCAATAGCCCATCTTACCCTTTGTGGAGTTACTATCCTCCTTGCCACTTCCCAGTCCTCCCTCTTACCACGTCTTGTGGAGAGTTTGGTAACCGGTTCAGTGTCTGCTCCCCCAAGTTTCCTCAGGGTACTGGAAGGGAAATGTGTCCTGATTAATTCTTCCACAGTTTCCCCTGCCGTTTTTGTTATATTTCCCAGTGGAGTTCTTAGCATCCCCACCGGGTTCACTGGGTCCTTAGAGAGCACTTTATACAGTCGTGCCCCTTCCCGAGTTTTGTCAATCTCATGACAAAACTCCTTCCAGGACTTCCTGCGCGCTTCTCTAATTGCCCTGTTGTATTCGGTTAGTGTTTTCCTATACAGGTCCCACTCCCCGTTCTTTTTTGCTCTATTAAAGAGTCTCCTGGTGGTCTTCCGAAGTTTGGCTAGCTTCTTGTTCCACCATGACGGATCCCCTACTTTCCTCCCCTCACTGAGAGGGCAGTTATCGGTAAAGGATTCTATTATAGCCTCGCCAACCAATGTGGCAGAGTCTTCTAGCTCTCTCCTCCCACCATACTCCAATCCAGCCTCCTCAATCCGAACACCCAGGTCCCTCCTGTAGGAGTCCCAGTCTGTTCTTCTTGGATCCCTGGTTGGACGAAGCATGGCTGGATTTAGAGAGATATCATACCTAATATGTCTGTGATCAGAAGAAGATGGTTCATCCGACACATGCCAATTTAGTACATACCTAGCCATCTGGTTCGATGCCACCGTAATGTCCAGGACCTCCTGTCTGGCCCTAGTGACAAACGTCGGCTCTTCCCCCTGATTTAGGACTAGTAGATTCTTAGAGCTAAGATAAGCTAAAAGTTCCTCACCTCTAGTGTTTGTACCTGTACTACCCCACGAAGTGTGATGGGAGTTAGCATCCATACCCACCAGCAGCTCCTCATCCACAGCCTCGCAGTGCTCGACCAGGCTCCTCAGCTCTTGTGTTGGCAGAGCCCCCGCGCAGTCAAAGGGGAGATATGCCGTGGCCAGGTTCAGCCTCTTCATCCCCCCCTCCGCCCGCAGCTCCACTGTCACTGCTAACAAATCCCTGCAACAGAAGTTCGTTAGTACAAAAGCACACAACCCCCTCCTAACCAGGATACACGTCCTGGGAACACCGGAGTCCTTATCATACAACAACTTACCTCCAGATGTCGCCAGCCCGCATATTTTTCCTCCAGAAATCCATGGTTCCTGGATGAGCACCAAGTCCACCTCTCCCCTGTCCAGCATCCTACACACGACAGCACTCGCCGCCCTGCTATGCTGTAGGTTCACTTGGAGGATCTTGATCATTGTTCTGCTTAATTTGCAGTCGCCTGGGTCCGCAGAGCAGCCCCAGGACTAGACATTGAGCTCAACTCTACAGCCACTTCACCGGTTTCTGCAGTCGGCAGCTTGACAGCCGCCCCCGCACCCCCAGTGATGGTTGCCGTTGACACATCTGCTACAGACTCACGGTTTGCCGTCTCATTGGCTCCCACTGTCTGTGCAGTCTCGAAATCAATTCTTTTACTTACTTGGTCCATTAAAGTCCCACGAGTATGGGGGAAATAACGGTCGACCAGAGCAGAGCCCCCACTGCCCTGGCAAGACAACATACAATGAGGTTTTGTCTGGTTCCTCAAGGGGATCGTTTGGGACTGCATTTTATACCCTGCAGCCATTCATCCTTCGGCACGATGCCTTCCACCTTGGATTGGGTATTCAGTCACTGACCTTGAAGCACACCCCAAGTTCAGGACATTATTAACTGCTCAGATGAACAGCCTGCTTTACTCTCTTTTTTACAACTGTGTCGTTTGGGCAGTTTCCCGCCCCTACTTCACTGTCGCATTGCCCTTGGTTCACCCGGGAGGTGAGAGTAGCATTGTGAGGACTTAATTCCCAACTACCCCAGTCTCCCCGGTCAGAGCACTCGGTTATTTCTACCAAGCCCAACCGGTTGACTGACGAGGAGGGATAATTCCTCACCTTTGAACCATAGCCTTGGTCCAGGCCTGCATATTCAGAAACCTTCCGGAATCCTTATTCACAGGTAACCTACATTTCTGTAGGCCGTCCCACTATCCGCCACCTGTGGACCCGCCCGGTTGCTCAGGCCAGCTTGCCGGGTGAAGAAGAGCTTAGAATTATTTAAGTAATGTTAAAACCATAAAATATTTAGTAGTTGACGCACAAAATTAGCCGCAAGCTCCGCGCGGGGCTCACAGCAGAGAGTCCCAGACTAGTGCATTGAGTGTGCATGGAATAAGCTGAAACAGCCAAAACCGTGCGGTGACGTCACTCAATGCGCGTGTTACGGGTGGCCTAGGATGGAGCCCCGTCGTCTTGCGCATGCGCTGAGAAATGACTACTCAGTGCTGCTGATTAGGAAGCAGCATTGTAGGCTTATTTGTAATGTTCTCACAAATAAATGTTGGTGCGTTTGACTCAAAGTAAACAAATCAAATTTTATATTTAATAATATGCGTTCATGAAACTACTATTTTAAACTCATTTTAAAGAATAATATTTATGTACTAGATAAGTATTGTTTCCATTTATAGATCCTTTGATGCCATACACAGTGGCCTAATATACTCTTAGAAGTAACTACTCTGTTGAGTACTCGACGCTTTAGCAACCAATAGGCGATCACTTAACTACCCAACCTTATAACATTTCGTAAATCACACCGTAATACGTCTATTAGTTATAGCAATGTTAATATATTAATTAATAAGTATAACTTAATAAAAGTTGTTGGTGCTTAGAATATAAAACAAGTTAAATGGGTATCAAATTTCAAAATTTTCTCCGCACCTCGTAAATCTGGGGAGACCTCTTGCCATGAGCCCCACCCATGTAATTGGACAGAAGCCGAGACTGGTATTCACGTTTTTGAAAACTATAAAGTAGGGGGTCCTGATATATAAAGTAGAGCTGTATTCAGTTTTTCAATGCTGTTGTTACTTCTAACATTTATGAAGTTAAAGATCCATTGAAATTACTTCTGTCATCAATGACTGTTATACATTTATATTCATCTGTCATTATTGGTTTACTTATAACTCCAGGGGAGTTCTAAGGAAAATCTGTTTAGCTTGAGAATTAAAAAATTACTACAGCTTTATGAGAATGGGAATGTTTAACTTTTAAAAGATAATGATCCTCTATCTATAAAGGTTACTTATTACATTTGTTTATGTAGTTCCTTAAAAAGTTTCAATTTCTTCTGATTTAGGTGTAAATGTAAAGCAACTGGCGATTTTAATAGTCTTTGGGGTGCTGACTTCCAAGAATTAGCTTCTACAAGATGCAAATTTGAAAAAATGATAAGCGACTAAGACTGATTTCTGGTGGGATATAAAAAAGTAGTGATAAATATATGGTTGGGTGTTGTGTATTTCCTTTGGAGATCATAGTGATTTGTTTTCAGCTCACATGTAGCTTTTTGTGTACTGGTTGATTGTATTTTGATATTGAATACTTTCAAAATCTTACAGCTCACTTTTCTCTGTGCACAAATGTTTTAGACCTACATTGTACAAACTGTAATTACAAACATTATAATTGATTTTACTGTTTTTTAACCCATTAACTCCCGTGATTTTAAAATAAATATTTTCTTGAAAATTTGTTATTAAATTGTTTGTACACATTTATAATTTTATAAAAATATCTCTTACCTGTTATGAATGAGGTGTCCTAAAAACAGGACACTAGGCCAATGAAGTATCATTATACTAATTATGAAAATATATTCAGTAAAGATATTTTATATTAATTATTATTTATCACGTCTGTTTTAAAAGTACTAAAAATTGTTTTCTCAAAATGAAATGATAAACTTCAAATTTGAATTTTTTGTAATTTCTTATTGTGGTAAGGGATGCAGCAGTTGTTGCACAGTTATACTTTACTTTTATGTCAGGCTCAAAATACCCACTGGCCAAATTGCTTCAAACTTCACTAGTGAACTAATTGCTAATAAAGAGGTGCTTACCCACTGTCGCTCTTTTCCTCCTCCTAACAACTCAATAGAAGAAATTGTAATTTTCTCAGACTCAAAATCTGCACTCCAAGTTATACATAATAGTGATAAGAATGACACAAGAAATTAATACTCTTCTCCATTCATTAAATATACCTTGCATTCTTCAGTGGATCCCTGCTCATGTCGAAATTGAGGGTAATGAGTGTGCAGATGCCCTTGCAAAGGAAGCACGCAAAAAAGATCAACCTTTAACAGTCACTTATACAGATGCGAATGCTGTTGCCAAGTGAAAATCTACATCAACCAGCATTTTAGCAAGGCAAACATCCCCGATCTAAACTGCCCAAGAAACCTCTCCTCTACAAAAGCTAGGCGGCATACTGGACATTTCAAGGGTATGAAGATATCACCAACTAGTATGAAATCTTACCCCATTTGCAAGTAGTGTCCCCAATCATAACTAACCCCAGATCATGTTTTTGACTGTCAAGCCATTGTCCGTTCCCTCCTTCAACTTGGAGCACTGCCAATTGAAATGCTTCATGGCCATTGGGCTCCAGAACCGGCAGATCTTGTCATCAAAACTTTTGGAGGAATCTGAACTTTTTTGCACTTTGCACATCAATAGACACGACAACAAAAGGTGAAAGATTTCACATTGCAGTTCTCTCGTTGCCATCGTCTTTGTTTTGTCTTGATATAAAATGGCCTATTCCATTGAATCTGACGTCTGTGATGGATGTTGAAGAGGATATATTGGTTACTCTGCTTGGCTTTCTTTACAAATATGCCATGGTATAATTTTTCTATTTTCATAAAGATTCATGGTAGACCAAGACACCTCCCTGTATAGAATCCAGGCATTTACAATTAACATGTCAAGCATTTGTGTGAATAAACACCAGTACCACTTTTTACCCCAAATAGAAATGTTATACCTCCCAACTAGCCAGTGATGGTGGTCAACTCCACCCATGTATTTGTAGTAACATTTTATGACATTTGGTCGTGAAACAGACACTTGCCCTGATGTCCTGCTCTATCATGACGCATGGCACAGGGGGTAAACATTGTAAAAATTTGTCCAAAGTATGACACACTTATTACTCCGCATTATAAACAGAACTTTATCTTCTGAATCAAAAATTTCCCTCGGTTCTCCGGAAAAATCCTTGGATCCTTCAATGGACATTAACACAGCCAGTTTGCCTCAGAGTACCAGTAGCTCTAAAACCAACATCTCTCAAATGAGCAAGCAAATTTCAGCTGGAAAAGAGATTGTCAAAAAATACCTTTTTGGGCGTTTGAACTGAACCAACATATTTAGAACAACACAAAAAAAAATGAAAATTACACAGTGTCATGCTTGAAATAATACTTCCAAATCAAACAGTTCTAAGATACTTATAAAGGGACATCCATATCTTCAGCAATGCATATTGCATCTTATTTAATTATGTACATCACCCTAACATTTCCTTTTCTAACAATGATCCATCAAAAATGTAACTAAATATGGCAAAATTAAAAAAAAAATTCAATATATTTCCCACTGTTTCTTACAACCTCTATGCAGGAAATAACCTCTTTTGAAAATTTTATAGTTGACATTCATTATACAACTGTATTATAAAATCAGTGCATTTTCAATATTAACATTTTTATATTTAACTTGAAAGTGTACTTCAGGAAATCATAATTTTATTAACATGGAATTCCACTTGTAACTGAAAAACCAAGTACTTTTTCATCTAAAATGACTTTGCTTAGTAATACTTCAACAGTTAAAGTGTAGAAATATAAGATTTTAAAGAAACTGAGATGTTACAAAATTTTAATTGATACAAAGATGCAGGACAAAAGTTTCTTGAAAAGTTGTGGATTATTCTAATGGCCTTTAATAATCCAATAGGCAATAATAATTAAAGACAAATATTGTAAAAGATGATAATTAAACACATAAATAAAAAAAAAGTATAAGTTTATGTCATAAAATACTTATACAAGAGTAATATTAGTATTGGTTAGAGTAATGTTACTAGTTGCATAGGGAAAAAATAAAAACTGTACAAAATTACCATTCAAACTGATTTATTCATTTACTTTTATAACTTTGACACATATAGTAGAGAGCGGAATACGGAACTTCCAACACGAAAATATTATGCTGACAACATTAATTTTTCTAAACGACCCAACGTTTACAGAGAAAAGATGTATAAAAGAAGGAAAATATTCTTAACTGTTTCAAACTTTGATAGAAAAAAAATTTGGCATTTTTTTAAAGATGTGCCTTTCTTGATTTCCACAGGAGTCATTTTGTGTTGTGATGTGCAGAAAAAGAGGTTATACTACACTAACTAAAGTGCTTTACACACTTTTCACTACATTTATCCTCACTAATTAATTAGGTTAACACAAAAGTGTTTTCCTTTATGAGATCATAGAATAAATTTAACACAAGACAAGCTACACTACATAAATCAGAAGTTATACAACTCTCTCTCAATCAACATAGTTTAGTAGTTTACATGATCCAACATGGAATGCAAAAGTGACATCTTTCAAAAATTTTAAATTTCTCTTATGAAAGCACTACACCCACCTTTAGAGGTAAATTAGTATATAAATAAAGTAAAAATTGTTGGT
This sequence comes from Prosapia bicincta, assembly GCA_036971475.1. NCBI lineage: Eukaryota > Metazoa > Arthropoda > Insecta > Hemiptera > Cercopidae > Prosapia > Prosapia bicincta. The sequence continues at coordinate 369,378,249 of JBAIZL010000001.1, forward strand.
ATGAACTTGATATAGTAAAGACATTTTTTAAGCATACTGTTCAAAATTGTATTTGTGAAATGTGTTTTAAACAAATAATGACCAATTAAGTGTAAGCTTAAGAGATTGTTAATATCATTAATTTGGTTTTTGTGTTGTTAATAAATTTTGCTATATTAAGTTTAAAACAAAATTTAAGTTAATATGTTAGAATAAAACTTGAAGAAAAATAAATGATTAAAAGAAATTGCTTCATATGAAACAATATAATAATCTATTTGTATCATTGAAAAAAGGATAACTTATGAACAAAATTATGTATATTTTTAGTGAGATATCTGTCACATAATCGTTCATCAAATACGGTTTATTTTCAAAACCAAATTTTAAGCCTTCTACAAACAAAAGTTCATTGTAAGGTATTTTTAATTCTATATAATGTAGCAGGAGAAATGTTTGTATATTATTAAAAAAAACGATTATAAAAAAGGAAAAGTATGATTGTTGTAATAAATACATTTTGAACGTGTTTTAATTTTATAATTAAAATAAATGAGCTTTAAAACAAACTGCATTCCATGTTGACCATTAAAGTAAAAGATAAGTACATCCATATATTTAAACAGATTACAATCTTGTAAAAATTTCTGTTTAATTTAAATCCTGTAAAGGTAACAAAATTTATTAAATAAATCACGAACATAAAATTAAAAATTAGTCTTAACAATTATGATTTGTGCTTCTCTTTTTTAAACAAAATAACAAAATCATCTAACACTATATACAAAGCTACAAAAGTGTTACACTTATCACAATTTTAGATCCTTTCACATATATGTTTGTACTACTTTATAAAGTAATAATACTTAAGTACATTTAGACCAGTACACTGTTTTCAAAGCATTCTTTTAACTTGATATCTAGTGAAAAATTAAGATACTTAGAAATCGTAAAAATGCATATTGTAATTTTTAATATAATTATTTTTTGGTAAGTAATTCATATACATAGATTTTGAGTTTTTAATCTGTTTGGTTTTTAATCTTAACCATTAAAAAACTAAATAAAATGTTTTCATCATAACAGAATACAGTAAAACTGATAAGTTTTGAATTATTTATCAAGTCAGTTCATATATTATTCTAAGTGAAAATATTACATTACATGTAAAATTAAAAGACTGGAAAATTATGTTTTATCTATGAAAATAAAATTCAGTAAACTCTGGTATAATAATGTAAGTGAAGTTACGGCTACCAATAAAAATATTTAGTCATGTGAAATAAATTGTCTACTTAAATTTGGACTACTTAAAATTTTTCATCATATATTTTAGAAATAATGGCTTCTTAATTAGAATGATAGTAAACTTTGTACCTTATGTAACCATTGTGTGGTAGAGGAATTTAAACTCCTATTCTCTCAAACATTTCATTATGGATTTTATTTAGTTTACTTCTTTCTTTTTGCTTAGAAATGGTAGTTATATAGTTTTAAAAAAAATTATTTTCACATCTTTTTTATGATTTTATATTACAGTTACTCCGATTGAGTAACATTGTGGACGTGCAATATTTCATTTATTTTCTGCATGTACAGGTCTTGTAGTCTGTAGTACAGTCCTGTAGTGTTTACTCGGTCTGGTAGTAGTGTATAATAGGGTAATTGTATTGTACCAAGAAAAAGTTGTAAAATCAAAAGTGATTTAAGACAGTTAAGGAAAAACTTGAAAGCGTTCAAATGGCTCAATGCATGTCTGAACAAACAAAACTCTGGAAATTATGAATTACAAAAGACAAACAGGGTTGTTCAAGAATAATATTATCAATGCGACTATTTATACGTACATTTTAAGTAACAATGTGTTTGTGTTCAAAAGTTACAAGTTGTGTTCAGTAATTTTATTTAGTCAAGTTATTGAATTTTGACAAGCAACTTATGATGAATTGAATGTATTTTACATAATTTTTATATAAAAAAGTGATGCAGGTATAATTTTATTAAAACCAGAATTTACTGGAAATATAAAAAGTAATACATTGTTATTGTTTTTTTAAAAATATTGTACAATAAATAATACTCTTCAGATTGCCCTTTACAAGAACTAAATGGAAGAAAAATGTTCTTTTTAATCATAAAACAGTTAAAATAAGTACTAAAAAGACCACCTTATAATTGTCAAGTTTCTAAAAAAAAACTTCATTATAAAATATTACATTAAAAAAAAATATACTTAAATGCAAATAAAATTAGCTTTCAGATGACTTTTCTCTATTCTGACCTAAGTTATTAAGAAGTTAAATAAATTTATATATTAAACATCGAATTGCCCAATACTTTCAAACTTTTTTGATAAACGTTTTCAAGATACCACAAATAAAAATGTTGTCATAGCCAAATTCAAACCAAAAAGTTTTTATGAATCAATAATTAATCATATTAATAATGAAGTATTGAATTTTAAAATAAGGATAACACCAAAAAATGTGGGTAGAGGATTAAGAAAACTGTATTTATACAAAAATAAATATGATAAACTGCTTCTTGAAAGAAATTTACTGAAAAGAAATTGGACAAAATTCAAGACAGAATTCTGTAAGTATAGTGTTTAAAGAACAGGTATCAAAAGGAAAAGTATAAAGTATAAAATGATTCACTTAAACAAGATAGGTATTTTTTATCATAGGATATCTCATGACTTTACAACCTCAAACCATTAACCAACTTCATTAATGTTTATGGGACATTTGTGAAAAAGCTCCAGGTTGTTTCACTAATCTCTGGCCTCTAACAAGCTGAATAGCGAAGTGGGATCTGTATACAATTTACATTGTGTGAGCAATGAAAATATATTTTAGTATTGTGATTAAGCCTCATTAATATTGGTGCGATCATAATTTTATTTTTCAATCGAACTACAAGAAATACTGTATAATTTTTGTAGAAATTAAATTAAAATTTACATCGGCACACATTTTTGTTCAGTCTATCTGGAGATTTATATGTCTAGAGGAAATGACAGCAATAGTGATGCAATTGAAACAGTAGTCATTGAAGAGTTTTTTCACTTGAATTATGAAAGCAAACAAAGAGGATACAAATTTCTAAATACTTCAAATGTTCACATACAGGCACATAAGCTACACACCTCACACATATGAATGAATTTGTGAAGAGCCATCTTGAATTCAATATAATTGAAATAGATTTATACTTTTTTAATATATCATAGTAGTTTTGCAAAATAAATTGTAGTATATTAAAATTTTCTACATATTAAAATTTGAAAGGAGTAACTTCTTTTAATTTTTATTAATTAAAATTTTAAATTAATATTGTCACTTACTAAAACCATTTAATTTAATGATTTGAACCACATATTTTAAAACATATTATTTCTGTTTACCACCTGAAAAGTCAAAATATTATGACAACTAACAGCACAAGTATTGTCTTGTTTGTAAAATAGGATAGTCTTCAAAATTACGCTTTCAGTAAAATTTAATATTTTTGAGTTTGTCGTTACATTATTAACGACAGAACTATAGTTCATGTGCGAACTATAAAGTAATATCTAACACACTATATATTTTATGAAAAGTTGAAAAAATAGCTTAAAAACAGTTTGAATTATACACAAAACTAGCATTAAATACATCTCTGCAAAATGAATGTACAAACATAAATGCAATTAGTATGGCAGAATTTTTCCATGTATACACTTGCTATTCTTGGCACACCAGCATATGACTCTCACCTATGAGTTAATGTTTTTTTTTTCACCAGGCTTGAAATTTTTCAGACTATAATACTTTTCCTATACAGCGCTATACAAATAAAAAAACTTATTACAAGTTTGTGGCATCAGACAATTGATATTTTTGCACGATGTTTTTGAGAAACTGTATATTACTGTCTGAAAGTACTGTATATTTTTCTTTATTAAATAAGATAAAATAATATATTATGTTCTTTACATATCTGGCTCGATTAAAAAATGTATGGCAGAAGAAACTACAGCTCAATCTGTTCATAACAATGGTAATTTTATCAAACCTCAAATTCACATTTATACGATTGATCCAAATGTCTAATACGTTATGTATAAAATTTTATAAATTTTCAAGATAAGTTTGAAGAAGAAGTTAACTGCGAAAATGATGAACTAGATAAGAATTTTTTTGTTTTTTTCAACAGAAAAAAGATATTGAATTTAATTTAATATTAAACAGAAGTGAATAGAGAAAATAAGATACACTATATTTCGTAAAAGTGAAAAAAAAATGATTACAAGTTCAGAAAGCAGTATACTGGTACAATTATTTCTTCTTTTTATTATATGGGATAAATATTACTTATGGCAAGAACACAAATGTCACTTCACAAGATTGTACAAAGTAGCCAGTCACACTAGTCCATCCCTTTAGCTTTATATGCATGGTTCCCAGGGAAATTAACTTCTTGTGGTCTTTAACATAGGTGTGGTTAATATCTGACTATTCAAACAAAAGTATTATAAACAAATTAAAAAATATACAGATAATTATTCTGTCTGATAGATTTCCATATAAACAAAGTAAAACTCTATGAGTTACAACAATATGAAGTACTTTTACTATTTGCATTATAGTTATTAATAATTAATTAAATGCCTATTAATTTAGAAAAATGTTTATGTAAGTGAACATTAAAGTTTAACTTCTGCAATTATCATTGCAGAAGTTACTTATAGTCTTCCATCTAAGCCTTGTGTTTAATCAGTTATCCAAAGTATATAAATTTATAATGCTGCATTAACATAAAAGAACTAAATATAAATAACTTTATATATTTAAAAAAATACAGAATGTATATAATTAAAATTCTGAAATAAAAATGAGTATATTTAAGTAATGTTGGACACTTAAAAATAACATTCTTCGTAAATAATACTCTAACTTTGTTTTAATTTTTTTAAATCTCTTATTTATATTATAGCATTTAAAAAACCAAGAAAATTACACAGTCCATTACATTGCTTTGAACTCCATAACAGGTTTGAATAAAAATAAAATATGGGAAAGAAATCTTAATTCCATACAACTATAAGGGATCAACCATTGATCGTTTTGGAACCAGTTTCATGAGGCTTTAGTTGAGCATAAAAAGAATTTATTATAGTTATTTTTCTCAAAATACTCAAAAACTGTATTAAAACTTAAAAATTCAGGGGTTAGGTAATTACATTTGAAATTAAAATCTAAAATGGAAGTATACCAACATTATTATAAAAATATTGAAATAACATTTGTTTAACCAAGTTGTTAAACGACCTAAAACAAACCTAACTTTATACAGTTCAAAGAAACAATTCTTAATTCTTGTCTAACTTCTTAACTCAAAAGAAGTAAAATCATTTCCTCAAATGCATTGGTTTTGTATTGTAAACACAATTATCTGTATGTCTTTTTAACACTCATGAAAAGACTATTTAACATGTCCAGATTTATTCACAAATTGTAACTATTTTAACTCTACATTAAACAAATAATGCAATCCTAAAATATGCACTGACATTATGTCTTGTGCTTATTCTTCCATTATTTTCTTTGTTGTAGTATGTACAGGAAATATTTTTGAAGTAGCAGTTTGTTTTACTTGTTACAATTGTTAAGTAAGGGCATAAATATGTTTACAAATTTGTGTAGAAATAATTTTTTTTTAAATGATTAAATTAGAAAAAATTTTATTTTTGATATAAAGACAAAATTAAACTTATCCCATATTTATAAAACTGTAAAAAATTGTTACAAAAATATCATATTAAACATTAATGAATTTTATAAGTGACGAATAATTTTGTAGTCCTTACAAATTTTGAATGGCTAATTATAAAAAGAAGTTGGGTACTATTTCATCGAAATATACAGTGACAGTAATTAATTAAAAAACAGTGTGACAGTCAGAGTAAAAAAACACAATTCAGCTAGTAAAAACAACAAACTAAAAATGTCCACTAACCTCAATCGAAATGGAAAACAAAAATTAGAACATTAAATAGGTTTAGCTTCTAATGGCATGCAATTTTAATAATAAATTGAACTCAAACGATGATCAAGGCTGAGTTTATTATTTTAATATTATATGATATATAAGTATGGACATGAAAATGTAAGTACTGATTGTCATTCACTAACTTTTATCCAGTGCTTCTATGTTTCATATTGTGTTTAAAGTTGTTGAACTTGCAATTTTATTGTGTATCTAAGTTTTGAATTATAATGATTATTGTTTTATGTTTGTAGATTTGAAAGCTTGAAAAGGGCCACCTAAAATGTGACTGAAACATTGCTTTTATAATATTAAAATAATAAATTTCATTGCTCATCATTTCAGTTCAATTCATTGTAAAAATTAGAACAGTTGTAGAGTAGAGTAAACGTTAAAGGAATACTAGTTCAATATCCAGTAGCTAAATGTCATAATTGGCTGTTAATTCATTTAATAAGAATTGCTCATTAATTAATCTATAGGAAGACTTTTGTAACATTATGTTAGGCAAAAGTGTTACATATTACAGCAGCTTCAGAAAACAACACGAGATATTAATTTAAAAATATAAAATTTAAAAAAATTGTAAATTATAATGTAAATTATACTGGTTGAAATACGATATCCACAAAACCTGCTATCGAAAGATGCGCCGGAACGTTGCGCAGAAATTAAAAACTCGCATGGTAGGCATTAATCTCTCTCCCTTTGGTTGGCGGTCATAGACCCATACACACGTAGCAAGATAGCGCAAGCAAAATGGATTTTTTATTTTAACAGTTTTAATTATGTGAAGGTATACCTTATTATTTTATTTTGTTCCAAGAAATGCTGCTACACTAAAACTCAACACCGGGCGAGGTTGTCAATCAACTCAAATCCAAAATGTTGAATGGCGAGATCAGATTCAGGAGCCATGTTCTACATCATAAATTGCAGTTTAGATAAGTTCTAATTTCAACATAAAGTGATGTGAAATCAAAATTTAACTGGTCATGGCAAAATAGTACAAGATTTTATATTTTTAAAATGTGGGAAGTGATAATTAATTTGTATAATGCAATATCAATTTTTATAAATGTTGAATGAAGCTACATTGAAATGTACTTTAATTTAAGTAGAAGCAATCTCTTGTGGATATCATATGCCATGCCATAGATTTTAAAATAATATAAAGTTTTCATAAATTCATGACATGTTAAAAAAATGTAAAGCCAGATATAAAATAGTGTAAACGTTTCAAATGTATTTTCTTTTTATTGTATAATTTTGTGGAGTAAAACTAGATTTATTTAAATTTTGTAGGTAAAATTATTTATTGAATGCACCATTTCTTAAATTCAATTTAATTCTTGACTTTGCAGGTCAATTAACTAGTTATGCTTACAGATAACTGCAATATTTAACATCTATATTCCTTAAAGAATATATCCATAAATATACGTTACAATTTGAAACAAACATACACTTTGATTTTTCACAATTTTTTTTTGCAAATTTATAAGAAACAAAATGTACACAAGAGTAAGAAACAAAAATGAAGACATCTGACAGGAGCTAAGTATTTTCCATAATATGGTAAATTCGACAGCTGTAAACAATCACAGAAATTAGGTACTGAAAGCTACACAAAATTAAGAGACAGTTGAATACCTAAAAAAGAATTATCATACAGGAACAGGTGAGTCCAGATTAAATTTTGTACACACTTATTTAATATGCTTGAGAAAATACCTCTGCTGGGTTTCAGAAGATGTTTAACACTAGGATTAATAAAATCAAAACCAGAATAGGGGCATATTCCAGAAAAAAAAATAATTCTTGAAATCTAAGAAAAAAAAAAAAAAATGAAAGTGTGTTACTGTTAAGAGATGTTATATGACAAGTTTAGATAATTATTTTTATAAGCAAGTATTTTGGTTCTAATTTAGGCATGTTGACTTAATTATAATTTGAGTAAATTAAGCACATGAGTATTTAAGGACAATTACTTTTTGCATTGATTATGTCTTTTTCATTAAATCATTAGTGAATAAAATTGAAAAACAATAAATGTTTAGATATTACTTATTTTCCACTCATACATAACAATATTCAAAATCATCCCTAAAAATGATCAGTTATCAATGCAGATATTTTAAACAAATGGAAAGATTATTTTATAATTATACTTTTAAGTAAGCAATTTTATTTTAGACTTGGCTATTTGCAATTGTTTATTTTAATGTATTGTTGTTTAGTAAATGTCTTGTGAGATGTCAGAAATTTCATTCCAAAGGTGATAGGTATTAAAATAGTAATTTAGTATTCATATTTCATACTCACAAATCTACTGTATATGAAATTGAAAATACCCTGAAAGTAATTTTGTTCCCCAAAATGATAAATTCCTACAGTAACCTGATTCCAGCTCGATCTTAATGATGGTTTATATACTATTTTTGTGAAGATATTCAACTCATCACTTAAAACAGAGTTTCTTTTAATCTTAAATGCCATAAATTATTTTGCCACAATACATGTCTGTGTAACTAATATATTCATAAACAAAATAAACTTTAATCAGACAGAACACAAATGACAGTGTTTACAGATTAATGACTAGTTCAAGTATTTTTAAAAGTAGCAATACATGGGGCTGACACCAATTGTAATTAGCTTTTTACAACTTAACTTTAGATGTAATTAACTAAATAAAGCCCATTATTTAAAAACAAAAAGATGAACATTTTCACTTCATTCTAGAAATGATTTTCCAAAATCTTTTAAAAATGAGATTCTTAAGATACAATTCCTATATCAAATAAATAAATACAAAGGGCATTATAGATAGTTCTGTCTTAACATTACTCTAATCAACTGTTAAATTAAAAAGTAATTGAAAACTACATAGTTTTGTAGTACTAATGATATTAACAATCACAGAAACTGCAAATCATTATTAACAACTAAAGAACAGCAAAAGTGGACATTTTAGTAAATAGGTCTATAGTTCTGTTAAGATATTTCCAGTTCATAGCAAAATATTGCATATGAAGTCTTAGATTTTTGAAAAATATTTCCATTACCTTTTAAATGTCAACATTTTCACAGAATCAAATACTAAATAAATTTATAATCTAACCTGACGGAGTTATGTAAAGCAATATTTACTTTGAGGTAAAATGTTTACAAATTAAAATGTAATTTTTGTTATGGTTTAACAAGTTTAAAAATGATTAATTTTACCATTTAAATATTTGACCTCAATGTTATACGGAGTGTTATACTTGACCTTTTTTCATCTTATTTTCAGATACAAGCTTCTTTTCCACAATGTACAAACTATATGTAAATAATTTTCAATGTTGTTCATATAATGAAATTTAGTTTGAGAACAAAAATAATGGTCTATTAAATTTAAGTACCAGATAAGCACAGCAGACAAAACTAAATACATAAAAAAGTTATAAACATAAAATTTGACATATATTTAAAACTTTAGAAAATATTAGTAAACTTGAAACTAAAGTAAACAAAAATATATGAGTATAAAATTAAGTTCAGTTTACTTATGTACTGCTACAAGCTAAATACAAGACTAACACTAACCTCCATACAGTTAAAGTATACTCAAGATCTAGACCACTTGAAGTTCGTTCTCATTATGTCTTGACCAAGTTTAAATATTTTATAAACGTGAATAAATAAATAAGTTAATAAATTATAAATGTCAATTGTTTACAGCACACACAGTCAATGAATCACAATAACGAGAAAGTAAAACAGATGTGGACCAGCCAGAAAAATGCTTCTTCCAAGTCCTAAAACACAAATAATTTACAATAAAGATATTATATTCACTAGCTAAGAAACTGTAGGGTATGGTAAGTGCATGAATTTTATTGCATAATGTAAACTGTATTGGATAATATGGTAACTCTAAAAAACAAACCCACTACAAGCTTAAAAAATAGAGAAAGAAAATGTTGTTTAAAAATTATTATTAATTAGGCAAAAATTATCTTTAAACATTTAAAATTTTCAAGTCTTTAAATCCAGACAAATTCTCAGGTATATAAGCAGTCAAGAGAAATAATAACAATAACAATAACACTATTTAAAAATAATAATAATGAAAAACGGAATGAAATTTGTAATTAAAAAAGATATAAATAAAGTAAAATAATTAAAACCCAAAATATTTCAACTCAACTAATATACAGGGCGATTTATGACAAAAAAGAATTTTTCAGAAAATTAATCTACAAGGAAAAGTAAGTGAAAAAAAGTTTGTATAAACGTAGGAGTTGTGGAGTTACGGAGTTGCGGCTAGGGAAAGTTTTTGCTAGATCTCAATTCCTCACATAAAATAATATCATACTGAAACTTTTGGAGTGTTAATTAAACGGGATAAATGATGGTTGTTGTGACCCTCACATAATGATTTTTTACCTTTAAAGTGAATAAAACAAGCATCCAAGGCTTAGAGTAATTTTTGAAATATTGGGTATAAAAAGGATATAAACTGTATGTAGTAAAACCTTTTTTTTATGTTTAACATACAACTTTATAAAATCAGTAAATTTATTTAATTTTGAACAAATTGATATAAATAAAGGAAATAATAAAACAAAAACAATTTGAAACATATAATTTTCATATAAATTAAAATATTTTAATATCTTGTTTTGTAAACTGAAAACAAGTTGAATGAAATCTGTAGTTTGGGAGTAAGTACTAGAGAAATTTCAAATCACAAAGGTTATTGCAGATTAAAGAATAGAAAATTCTTATAAAAGAAAATCTTTAACCATATCACTTTGAAAAGTTTAAAATTTGCTGTCTGGTGACTTACCACTTTGATAAACATTTTGTTACTGGTTTCAAGAGTACAGTGACAAAATACGTTCTATTTAATTTATTTATGAGGCAACATATTATATAAGCGATGGATTAATAATTTACTGTATATATGCCCTGAAAACTCAAATAAACATTCTTACCACTTTGCTTTCTTTATATTTCTCTATCTTGATGTTGTCAGATTTGATCTACTGTTTGTAAATACACCCAACTGTAACATGTGAGCCAGTTGAGGGGAGTCTCAAGCTTGACCCAGGAAGGCACCGAAAATAGCCGATATCATTCAAACTCTTTGTAGTTGATGGGTTGGCGCTATTGGTTCAGTCTTGTTGGAGCTAGATTCTATTTTAAAGATGCCTCGTCATAGTAAAGCTAAAACTAAAATAGCTGTTTCTTTGTTTTCAAAACTCATGTTGTTCGAGCCATATTTTTTGCCCATACACACACGCACACACTTGAACTCATTGAAAGACTGGTGCGGCTAACCTCAAGCTGACCCACTTCCACAACCTCGGGCCTCTTATATCCAGCATGAAGCTTTTTAATCTACTTAGCTTTATGTTCCAAATCTATTATGTGGCTATTTAGTCGCACATGACAATGGCAAATACAAATTAAAAATACAATTTTGTAGCATCTCCTAAACACAACAAATCCTAAACCAATGAAAAGGTAAGATTATATACCTTCAGTTTCATGCATCTTAAACTATTTAAGACTTTTTATTAACCTGCAAAATATCTTCAAATGTATTGAGGTTTTGAGAATCTGTGAAAAATGCAAGATGCTTCTCTCTAGAGACAGAAAAACTACATTACAGAGTCACATGAGGATTTTCAGAACTCCAATGATGACCATTTGAAAAATTATTAACTCTGTATAGTAGAGTCTTGATAATTCAAGGTAGATGGGACCGAGGCCCCCTCGAATCACTGAAAACTGCGATTACACAGAAATTCGTTCCTGTGTATAAAAAAAATAAAACTTTCAATGAACCCTAATACTTATAGGTAATTAAAAATCCATTTCATTGAACTTTATATGAACATTCCTTGGAAGCCCGACTCATTTCCATTGCATACCGTAATGATATAAACATTTCTTGGAAGCCTGACTCATCATTTTTTCCAAATAGATAAAATAGGCTGAAATAGAAATAGCCTCAAATTTAACGGAAGCTTGAATTATCGGGACTTGAACTTTACTGTATCTTGTAAACTTTGCTTTGTCAATAATTAAAATCAAACTTATTTTGTGATTGCTCTCTTAAAACCAGTGACACAAATTCATAAGCTAAGTAACCAGAGTCAAATTTTAAACCTTCTGAGAGTCATAAGGTTAGAGATTTTCTTTTGTAAATATTTACATTACTATACTCTGCAATAAACTATAGTGATCTGAAAATTTTCTATTACTTATTCCCAGACCTCAGATTTTTATTATGTTTTTCAGTGTGGTACAAAAAAAGGAAACTATCTGTACAAACTTTTACAGTAAAAACTACTATGTCTTTGTCAGTCATTTAGCTATCAGCTTTAACTAGTCGAGATATAACCAAACAAAAAATGTTGCTAACCACTACCCTGTCAACCTCTGGAAGTTGATTTTAGGAATGTTTTGACTCTTTATCTGGATTGCATGTGCTGAACAAGAATTAAAATATTGCTAATTAATTTGTTATATTTACTGTTATAAAAAGTAGATGTATATACCTTATTTATCATAAATATGATACTGAGAACAAAATAAAATATTTACTATTAATATATACTATTTCATTAAAACTTTTCCTACAAGAATGGTGGACAAATTATCTACTTTGAAAAACAAATATTTTTCATCATAAAATACATTTATTTTATTAATCTCTTTGTTAATACAAATGTTTTAATTATACTATATTCCGACTATAAGTGAATGTTTAGTTATAAGCAACAGTCTACAGAAATTAAATAAATTTAGCAAAACAATGAAAGTTTCTTACTTCATTCAAGCTTCAGCTGCAGGAGTCAAATGAGTATGAGTAGATTTAGGTGTATATGCTGTAGCATTGGGGTCCAGGTTAGACTGAGCTGTTGGACTAGGACTTTCTTCCAGTCGTAATTTGGAAGAATGACAACTTGGGGGAGAACAAAATGATTCTGTTGGCATTATTGCTAATACCTGTGCCATTTTGCTCTTTATATCTTCCATTTCTCTTTCTTGTTGCCGTATTACATCTGTAAAAATGTTAATAACCTTCATAATATCAAAAATATAACTCATAATACAATTATTATGAAAAATCTGACATCAAAACAATATGTTGAAGAAAGAGTTGTTGGGAGTAATTTAGGAAACTGAAAATAAAATCTTAACTGGTCCAAAAAGATGAAGTTAATTCAAACTGTTATAAAATAAGAACAAATAGAAGAAGAAACCAGGGATAAAGAAAAAAAATTCATTGGAAGAGAAGATAGCATTGGAAAAAAGCCATATTATGCATTCAATTAACTAAATAAAAATAGAGTTATACATCAACAGATTTTTTTAATTGTATTTCTAAATGTTTGTAGCTTAAGTATTTTATTAATGACAGAATTGTTACAACTGACAGGACCAAAATGGTTATTTTAGAAATAGAATTACTCCATTGAAATCTATTGACTGTTTTTGTGTTTGTTTTAAAAAAAAAGAGTATGTCCAAGCCCGTAAGTGCATTGTGGTAGAACTCAAATCTATGAATGTTTTTAAATCTTTAATACAACATTTACAGGTGCCACAAATACTAATGAAGATTAAAGCAACCTACATTGATTAAAAATTATTTTTAATAGCCTATTAATTGTCTTTTCTTTCATGTAGCACAGATATTGGTCCTACTGAGCATGAAGACAAACTGTTGTCTTTTTTTTTTTTTTTTTTAAATTGGTTTTTGTCATCCCATCTGGATTGCAATTTCTTATGAGCTAGTTAAAAGTGTACTTACTGTAGGTAAATTATTGTTTATCATATATCAAATGGCTACGTGTTGGCCATTTCATAACCTTTAACCACATAACTTGCCAAAATATTTTATCAATTAGAAAACCTATTTACAGTATTCAGATCATAATTTATGGTTTTCCAAAATCGCCCTCTTCAGATCAAATATACATATTATATCATTTATTAAACAATACGAAACATATACCAATGAAAAGCTGAGATGCCTGATTTTTATTTCTATACATAATGTATTTATGTAAGACTTTTATAATACCCTATAGGATCCTACAAAATTTCCTGTAAAATGATGATGTTCACTGAGCACCATGAAATGACAGCTGGAAGACAAAACCTTTAATTCAAACTTTTCTCTCGAGGGAAATTTTGATCATATGACTAAAACCTGTTAGTAACAAGTTTCTTTGTTGTTAATATATGCTATTAAAAGTAATATTATACATTTTTAAATAATTAACACATTGACTACGGGTTAATTCAAAAACAAGCATCAAACAAACCCACAAACAAGCACCAGCGACTGATCACCTGCAAGCAGATCATACAAACATGTTCGTCTTTAAGAACAAAAAATTAATTTAACTGTTTATACAGGTAGGTGATTTCAGGCCATTGAGATTGATACATCTGTCTCCAGCTTCTATCAGACACGTTTTATAAATGTTTCTCTTCATGTACTGTTTATTTATGTAGTGAAATGAAATGTAAATATTTTCTGTGCAAATATTATTTTCGTGCTTTTATGATGGGCAGATAGTAATAATAGTATTGAGGTGGATTATGAAAGACTTATTGATAAGGACTCTCAACAAGGTGCCTTATTAATTTACTTCACAAAAAATAGAAAATAGAAGACCGAAACATCTATTCATTTTTATTGTATTCAGGTTTCAATAGACTTATTACCGTGATACTATCAGCAAAGTAAATGATACAGATAATAAATACAGGTAAATAGGTAATTACAGTATTAAAATAAGGCCAAATATTAATTAACATAAACAAAGCTCAAAAAAGAGAATTTAACTAGGAACAAAAACTTATGTGGATTATAACTTCATTTAATATGCACTTAGTAATAATGAATTTTCTTTCTTTTTAAAATTATTTTCTTAAACTTTGCATAATGTATGCCATTTAAAAAAGTTTTAATCATGAGAAACTAAAGCTTAATGAAAACAGTTAACATAATGATTGATCTCTTCTTACTTTCACGTAGTTTCAGTTGACGTTGTGCTTCCCCAAGAGCTACAAAAAGATCCAACTTGATTCTTGTTTCTTCACTCAGACTGTTTTCAAGATGTGCATTTTTGTCTTGTAACGATGAAACAGCATTCAACAGTAAATCTGACTCAGTGTGGTTTTCTTTATACTGACGTAAACACTAGACAACAAATGCAATGCTTAATTGAAGTTTCACTTTATTTAGAGTAAAACATTTATACAAATAAATAAAAATGTTTATAACAAAACTGAAAAAAATCTGAGTAAAATTTCAACTTCTTAAAACGGCGGTAATTGCAATTACAATTTTGACAGGGACGAACTTTATAGAAGTTAAAAATAATATTCGAGCTGGCTTGTGAGTGAAAGTTATAATTAAAGAATAAAAATATGGTACAACTCACAAATATACAATTTTTTTATTTCAAACGCGTTTCAACGACTAATTTATCGTCATCCTCAGTGAAGATACACAAATGAAATTAACTAAAAAAAAAATATATATATTTATTAAACATAACCTATAAAGTTTTAGCAAAAGTAAAAACAAACCTTTGCTAAAACTTTATAGGTTATGTTTAATATATATATATATATATATATATATATATATATATATATATATATATATATATATATATATATATATATATATATATATTCCTGATATTTAATATTATCCATTGTTTTTCCGTTGCACTGACTTTATGAACTTCATATATATATATATATATATATATATATATATATTTTAGTTAATTTCATTTGTGTATCTTCACTGAGGATGACGACAAATTAGTCGTTGAAACGCGTTTGAAATAAAAAAATTGTATATTTGTGAGTTGTACCATATTTTTATTCTTTATTTATAGAAGTTATCTCATAATCAAAACTGTATAAGATTATTTATACAATTTTATTCCAATACCAGAAAAAAATATTGTTAATGTGCTATCGTTATAAAAAAAAGGTATGCAGCCACAACCACATGAAATAGCTTTAAAATAAAAAATTACAAGTAAAACATTTTGTTATCTTTATGTACTTTCTGATGTCAGTAACTAATACCTATGGATGTTAACATACCTTTTTGTCAACCTTGTCATTCAAAAGAAGTTTTAAAGTAAAGGATGATAATTAAAATGTTTCACATTGACTCTTGTTGTTTAAATCGTTATTTCATTATATCATTATTTCACAGTACCCAACATAAGAGAAAATGTAGCAGACAGTGGGCGAGTTTTACTATTCCAATAATAATAACTATATTTAATTTGTTACATTATCCTCTCATTATAATTCTTTTATTTAATATTATTTATGACTACGGTAATAGTCTGTCAATGATTATAAAAAATAAAACACTGTAATATATTCAGTAATGTCTCAGTTTTATAAGTAACCCAATTAATAAGTTTCTTACTTTGCTGTTTTATTCCACAGTTTTGTTCTTAGATGCATTTTAATTTGACTTAACTTATTGCACTTCATGGATTACCTCTGCTAGTTCTAACAAAAATTGTTGCTAGCGGATATACAGAGGAGCCCAGCTTGTCATAAATCCCATCATGGTTTCTTTCTTTCAAGAAAGTTTATTTTCTGACATGTCAGGTACAAGACTATATGTCTGCAGCGAAGGCTGTATAGGGCATATTTATCACCTCACCAAATTTGAAGCATAGAGAGGGATAGATGTTTATAGCCAATAATTTGTCATTTTATCAAACGCTTTAGATAAGGTAGAACCTTTTATAAGTTTTTATATCAGTATAGTACAGGACTTTCTTGTTCAGTAAAGTTTTTACCCTGTGTTGCTCACTAGCTTATGTTTGTTGTGTGTCATATTACTGTAAATATTTTTTTAAAATAGTGTATTTTTTTGTATATCCAAAGTGAATAGTGGGAGCCTAGAATCTTATGCAAACTTCAAACAGTAAGAAACTTTTAATTATTATGATTACAATTAATAATCAATCAACAATTATTAAACTAAGGTATAAAGAGAATTTTAAATTCTTTTTTAAAAAAGTGTATCTTGGGATTAATGACATTTTTGAGACAATTAATCAGAAAAGAAGGCCTGAATCAAACATGTAGCTCAAATAAGGCACGAAGAAGCTAATCAAACACTGAAATGTATATACACACAGACTCCAGCTATGCATTGTCCCTTAAACGATATCATTAGTAATATTGCTGTGTAATGTTTATAATGTCAATTCATAATGTGTAAAATAACAGATTAGCCTTCTTATTATGAAAAATGTTCTATGATTCCTGTTTTTGAGAGCAAGGAATGTTTTAGCAGTAGAAATTCATCTACAGTTAAGTCAAATCTATGGCCTCATTGTGATGAGTGACAGCGAAGTATGTAGGGTAATGAGACTTTACAAGGACAAACCAGAAAATGTCCGTGTGATGAGCCTGATCATCCGGAATCACAGAAAATTTAGTCAGTGTCATTGACAAAAACATTTGTGAAAACCGACGATTCAGAATTTCATCTTTAGGAGAATCTGTAATATGAGTAAAAAAGCTACCCAAAATTGTCTCTGAAAATATTAAATTTCACAAATTATGCTGATGTTGGATTCTCAGGCAGCTTACTAAGTAATACCTAATTAAATAAATGAATGTTCTGTTGAATTTTCAAAGTGTACGATGCATATAATTTTACATTATATGTCCAGATGTTACAATGTTTTCAGAAAGATATAATAAACTGACATATTATGTGTTAGAGAAACAAATCTGAATCTTGTGAAGCTGATAATTAGCCAAATGTATTCTGATGCAATAATACAGAGGGGTGCTTGCTACAAATAGCCTTAGGTCACAAAATTTCTGAACCTACTCTATACTTATGATGATATCTACTCTTTAAATGCCACATCCCAAAAAGATATTTCCATTAGACACTCTGCTTAATTAATTAAATTTCAAAATGCATACAGTTTTTCTCAGTCGAAGGTAAGTTTTACATAGGCCAATAAAAGCATTCAATACTATTAAGGGATTACTTGTATCTAATCTAAATTTTTAAAGAAATTACTGTTTTTAAAGCATCTTAAATATCACTACAACAATCTGAGGTGCATATCAATGCTTAGCATTAAAATGTAAAACTTTGTTATATGAGAAAATTCATAGGTTTATAATCTATTTACTTGTGGAAAACCCTTTTAAAAACAGCTAAATTAATTTTACTAACCTTCTTTAAATTATTTCATGAACTATTATTATTCTTTAACACTTTCAGATGGTGGCGATATTGGTGATCTCATCAAACTACTGTCTGTTTTTAGTTAACTTCCACATCTGACGGCAGTGGAACACTATGCGGGTTGCATAGCTTGTCAAAGCATCTAATTATCGAGCCCGTTGTTTTATCTCAATAATTTTATTTCCAACATATACATGTTTATTGGGGACATCAGAACAGTGTATTAGACACTAAAATATTGTTTTATTTATCGTGTCACAATTAAAAAAAAAAGAAATATAAATGATATATTACTGTATGACAAATAATAAAACACAATAAAAAAGACAGAGAAAACGATAATTTACATACAAAACTAAAGACCCTGCTACAAAAATATACTACATACTAAAATAAACACTCAACGTTTAACTCGGAATGTTTGTTTCTGTTTGTGCCACGTGTTTCACAAAGCCATAGAGATCGATAATGTAAACGGAGACATAGATAATACATATGTCACGTCCGAGACTATTTATAGATGAGATTAGCTAAAATTTGTTTACTACAATCTTATGTCAACACATTAAGTTTTTGGGCGTCCAAGCATTTTGTCAATGACTCATATTTACAATAGCCTGTTTTCACCTCGAGTTGGTTCATTCACTCTAATAGGGCAGTTATCGTTTATTCTTGCGTTAGTTCAGAAAGCTTAGATAATTTTTAAGATCGTTAATTTTACTGGATATTTTGCCGGGTTAAGTGGTTCAAACTAAAAAAAAAAATCTAAAATATAAAAGTTACACCAAATTAAATCTGTTCATAAAACTGCCTGAAGCATAGTTTCAGTTGAAGCATCAAAAGTTAACTTGGGATGGTCGAATTTAAAAACGACTTAGGCACAATGTTCTCCAATCTCTTCTGAAGCACTAACATAAAAATCAAACCTTTATACAAACACATATCCGACACTAGAGAAGTTTCAATTAGCCTGGGAGTGAGCGTGCTGGTGAGCTCGCCGTCTCTAAGAAAATAAGCTGGGAGTGCACAGACACGCTCTCTGTGCCTCATAATGGAACTCAGAGCATGCCGGTATGCTAGTCATGCTGAATAATTTACCTTTAGCTGTAATATATTTCTGCAGCAAAATTAAACTGTCTCAAAATAAATCTGTATTAAAAACTATTACTGCTTATCCTAAAAAAGAAGTAAGTGTTACCTGAGCTTCTCTTTCTGCAGCAAGCAATCTTTCTTCTTTAATTTTCAAATCTCGCCTTAACTGTTTTGTTTCTGCTTCAAGATCTCTCCTTCTTGCTCGACAACTTTCTGTGCATTCAATTCTGAACAAAAACGTCGAATTTAAAAACAAAAACTATGGTAAATAATAAATTATATTTACATTAAAAATATAATTTATAAAATTATACTTTACGCAGAAATTGTTAGTTATTAACCAAACATCAATTATTAATTCACCTAATGAGTTGTACCTGAATAATACTATCTATATTGTAATAACTTTATTTTTTTGTAAGGTGGAGCAGTTTTAGAACAAGAAATAAGGTCATCAATAAGTTTAATAATCTAACGAGATGTTACAATTACGCCACACTAAATCATAACAAATTATAATGAAAAAAAACGTATAAGATTTCAACACATAATAAAAAATGTATAGGATGTTATTAGGTTTTTTAAAAATTTATACTTAAATTAAATGAGAATAAGAGAAAGTTTTTACTTAGTTTTTTTAAATAATGGTTAGTATAAGCTATGTTAAATAAACTGTACTTATCGGAAGCTATTTTAATAATCTGAACCTTAGGAGTTTGATGCAATCACAAAGGTTAAACATTATGAAAATGGAAAGTATAGTAAGTGAATTAAAATATGCAATAATATTGCAGACTTCTACAAACTACGTAATGTTCTGTTTTATTTTGAAATATTAGCTTGTTTTAATTGAAATATTAAATTCATAGTTTTGATTCTATGTAAGATTTTAATTAAATGTAACCTTGCCTCCCCTTCCAGAAGAAGGAGTTAAAAGTGGATAGGTGGTTACCACCACCTGAGTCTCTTTATAAGAACAGTAATTTTTCATAAGAAAAAATGACCCTGGTGAGAAATTAAAATTTTTTTAGGTAAATAATATAAAAAAATTGTAAATAACTAAGTAGTTTCCTAGTGCAGGGGTTCTCAAACTGTGGTACGCAAAAATTTTCAGAGAGAACACAGGGAAGGTTAATAAAAAAATAAACTATTTTTATTTATTTCTGTTTCGTAATCAAGCAAGGTTTAATTTAATAATGGGATCTAACTGAATACCTGTATGGTTGAAGTACTTTTAACTAACCGGTGCAATAGGTTTATCTCATGATTTCGTAGAGATTTTCAAATATATTGTGTTTTTGATGTAAAAAGTGTTATTAATTTAACCGCCACCCCCCTCCTTAACAACACGGAAAATTAAGGGTACGGAAAATTTTATAATTTTTTTTGTATTAAGGGGTCCAGTCTTTGAAAAAGATTGAGAGCCCCTGCCCTAGTGGATAACTCCGACATAAAAATTGTTTTTCTTATTAAAATGTAATTTTAAATTTCTTTATATGATGCAAATCTAAATTAATTCTTACCCATGGTGATTGCTGAATGTGTGTTGCAACAGTCAAATGAACCGTTGCAAATATCGGTAATTGTATAGAATAGGTATTTAGGGCAAAGCGTTTAACATTACAAGAATTCTAACTAATTAAAACAAAAAGTAGTGAAATTGGACCAAATAACTAGAAGGAGAGATACTAAGTAAATTTAATAAATTATAATTGTTAAAATGTTTAAAAAAACAAAAATAATGTAAAATTCATAGCCTAAAAATAGGCTCTAGAAGTATAAAGCTATATTGGGATGGTTAAATTCCCGAGAATAAGATTGTTTTAAAATCTTACGACAGTGGCATAAAAGCGCTGCAATGAGAAAATGTGCAAAACTAGGACAGTGAATTAAATAAATTTGGATAGATAAATAAATAAATTGTTGGAACAAACTTTGAAATTCAAATCTAAACATCGAGTAAAGTAAAAGGTTATAAAAGTCAAGACAACATAATTAAAGAAAAATAACTTAAAGGAGTCACCATTAAAAAATAACAAACTGCTTGCTAAGACGACAAGGCTCAGATTGGATGGTTTATACAAGAGGGTTTACACAAAGACTATGAAAATTTTTCCAAAGGAGGCATCAGTGGGAAGCATTACTTGTACCAAAGCCATTGACCAAGTCAGACATGAGTTTTGTGCTATTGAAGATATAAGTCCAAATATGCTGTAAGGACCCTAAAAAAGTGCAAATATGTGATGGGAACGTGTTCAGATATTGAGCTATATGCTCAAACATCAAATTCACATCATCTCGTCCAGTAAAATGAGTCAATGTAGAACACCGGACTTAATGAATAAAAGTGAAACGTTATAACTAACCAACAAGTTTTGAATGATTCTTAACAAAAAAGAACCAGATGTTTACTAAGCCTACTGGGTGTGAGGAAGTTGCATTTAAGACAAGATCCAGAGAAACAAAGCAACAAATTCTTAAAGTTATATAAACAATATATTTTTCTTTTTAATTACACTTTATTTCGATCACTATTAATTCAAATTAAAAATTAAATAAAAAGAAATAGGTTAAGAAAAATAAGTCCTTCTTAGGCTAACTGAATTAAGTTTTAAATTAACAAAATTGACTCCTTATTCAATTGTTTGCATGAAATGAAAAGTAATTGATTAATTCAGTAACAAAAGTTCAATATGGCTTTATTTCTTGAACAAATGATCAAAATTCTTATTGGTTATATCATAGAATTAATAATAATTGTATAACCAATGATAATAGAGAAGTAACCCCACTTTTGGGTAAATGTTAAGCAGAAACTCATATAAGTTGATTTTAATTTAGTTAAAATATATTGTACGTAAATTTTAATTTGGTTAATTGTAATTTATAAGAAATTATATGTTGGGAATTATTAGGTTCTTGTGGGTGAAATAATTAAGATAAGAATATATAACCTAAAGTTAAGGCTAAATGGATAGCAGATAACCTAGTCTGAATGTAGCTTGCTAAATAGATAAGGGTGTAAGGTTGTATACATGATAATACAACAATTAATATACTGTGAATGCATGCATATTGTACACTAATACTTGAGATTGACTGAGATATGAGCTCATGATAAATATAACATAATACAAAAAAAATGTGTAAAAGTACTTCATTCCCAATGTAAAAATGCAAAATAAAAGGGCATCGAAGTTAAAAAATTAATTTTTTTTGTGTTTGAAATACAACATATTACAAAGTATGAGATTTGAAATAAATGTGGCATATGTGATATTGTAAAAATAATAAATAGGTATATTAAAAGAATTAATATAATAAAATGGGATGTAATAGTGTACAATTAATAGGACTTTGATTAATAATGAAGTTATTAAGTCTTCATATTTAATAATAAAATTCATTAAGTTAAGAAAACGGTTTGTTAAATATTTGAACTTGTGAGATTGCAGTACAAGGTCACTACCTAGCAAGTGGTAGTCTATTGGTAATATTTCGGCCAAAAATAGTTACCGCACACACCTGCAACCCATAAATATTAATGTACATCAAAAAGTTTCATTGTAGGTAAAGACATGACTCGATCACTGGAGAGGCGCTTTACTTGGACATCGAGGGGCCATGCAAATTTATGGCGATGCATCTCTAAACAATGCAGAAAAAGCATGTCCAGCTAAACACCTGCACATTGGGAAAGTTCGAGCAGTTCCCACCCAAGCCAAGTGAAAGCGAAGACAAATGTCATTCTGATAGGCTGGAACAGATTTGAGCGCCATAAGAAAGGCAATAAAATTTGAAGAGGGGATGAAACCCGTATGGAAACGATCCAGAACGAAACACAAATGGCAGTCAATTTTCAGGACTCGAGGGAGAAATACATTAGGTTTAGTAAGAAATGTTAAATGCAAATAAAGTTAAGTCACAATGTAAAGTATTAATTGAGATAATTAAATAGAAAGTGATGTTAAACGAGGGAGATAAAAGGGTAAAAAGTGAGATTAAATAAGGGAGATTATTAAGCAATGAGTTATATTAAGTGAGGGAGATAAAAAAGTAGTATGAGAGATTAAATAAGGGAGATAATTAAATAGTAAGTGGGATTAAATAAGGGAGGATTTAATAAAGTCATTTACGGCATAGAAGCATTTTGAGTGAACAGAGAAAATGAAATCGAAGAGATCTGGTAATAAGTGAATTTTTTGTCAAGTGAAGTGAAACAAGGAACAACTCAAGTATTAAGCATTAATTTATCTGAAATTTAAAGCCAATTTTTTAAAGTCAAAATTATCAGGAACTTAAACTTTTATTAATTCTTTAAACAGTAATAATTCATTCAATAAAATTTATCAAACCAGGGGCAGTAACCTATACACGCCCTGAGATAATTAAGGACAGTTTAAATAGAATTGTTGATTTTAATAATTATAAGAGTCTTGATGCCTACCGGCAAAAGTAGAGTTAGTTGAAATTAATCTTATGTAACTACATATAAAGCTAATATTTGAATTCAGGATTAAAACAAATCAGTTATTGTAAAAGCAAGTAGCTGTGTTATTAATTGATTTCCTAAGAGTCAAATACTCTGAAAGTGAAGGTATGTTATAGTATATGTCATGGTAGAACATGAGAATACTACTGAGAATCCAATCAGTGCTAAATAGTTTATTGGTAAACCAACACATACTTTGAAAAATGTAGTTTAAAAAATATGAGCCCTCTATAGTAAGTTTCATGTGTAATGGAAGATTGCACAACTAGGTATAAGAAATTTTAAAACAAGTTGTTAAGGTAAGCAAAAATTTTTTTTCATGCAGACAAGGGAAATAAGTAACATATAATAAAAATCTGAAGCATGTTACCTAGGTTTGTAACACCACACAATATATAGGAAAATTAAAATTGTTTTATTTTGAAATATTAAGTTGTTTTAATTGAAATATTAAAATCTTAGTTTTAATATCAAGTGCAATTTTTATTAAATGTAACCGTGCCTCCCCTTTCAGAAAAAAGAGTTAAAGTGGACAGACCAATGCCAGATCACTTAATAATGACAGGAATTGTTCATAAGGCACAATTAAACAGGTGAGTATTTAAAATTTTTAGGGGTAAAATAATAAAATCAGGTTTGTAAATAACGGAGTGGTTACATGTAAAATTTAAACAAGTAACATGTACCTTAAAAAAAAAAAAATAACCAAGTATAACAATCACATTTATTTGGTAATATAAAACAAAAAAGTAAAATTAATGTAATATAGAGCTTTAGAATATTCTTAATCTATTTGTTGAAGTATAAGTTTTGTTTGCCTACTGAAGACAAACGGGAATTGAAATTTTAAAACAACTTACAAAATTCTCTAAATGAATGTTAAATAGAGCTTTATTGACATTTAATCTTACTAAACTGATTTGCTGAAAATATATGACAATTACGACAATGAAAAATATTATGTTAGACAATTATGCTAATTCTGCCTTTACTAGAATTTTTCATACAAGTAAATTTAAAAAAAAACATCCACTATAATGAAATCAACGTTTACATCCAAATTATTCTTTTAAAATCAACAAATATTTATATATTTTTAATACCATCATAATAAAATAGATAAGATGTGATATACATTAGTTGTCAAAACCAAATCCTAAATAATTTTAGTAAAGAGAAGTTTGTAAATAAGTTGACAAATACCGAAACCAATACTTACTTTGTGTTAGCTGCAGCTGTAACTATTGCTCTTGCAGCAGCAGCTTCCTCTGCTTTCTTATTTTTACGTTCTGTGCAGAGTTGCGACTCTACCGTTGAGCGCAATCGCCTTTCTTCTTGAAGCCTTCGTTCTAGCTGAGCCAAAGATTGCTTGTCCATTTGTCTTGCTGACACAAGTCCGTGTAATCTTGGATAAGAAAAATGTATTCATAGTTAAAATGGGGAAAATCATTGTATCTCTTTATACAGACACATCTGAATTAAATTTTACAAAACAAAGCATCTTTTATAAAAACAAGTTAAATAAATGTTTTAGTAGAATTAAATGTGTAAATCGGAGTATATTTTGTTTTAGAAAAAGATTTTACTAGCGTATAAACCCTCCTACTCAGGTAAAATAGGACAAAGATTTATTCATACTTATAGGTTTCACAACGCTATTACTTTGTTAATTTTTTTATGCTTTAGCCAGCAAATGAAGCTAATATATAAATAAATATCAACACATTATTTTTTTAATTGAATTTTTTACATATTTCTGTTACCTAAATCAATAAATCAGATTATTCACAATTCTTATTATCGCCATAGCCTAAATAGAGCCACAAGCAAAACCTAATAATAATATATAGATGTAATATGGTTATATTTAGCTATAGAATCAAAATTAACCCAATTTGGTGACATCATAGTGTACTGGTTGAATATGATAGTCAGACTGTCAAGACATAAGTGTACTTCATAATAATAAATAAGATTTTTTTAAATCATAAAAACCATAGTAATTGTATAAAATCGTTACATTATACAAAAGACATGGTTTTAAGTAATAAACCTATAAATACTAAAGTCTCTAGCAATCTAGGAATCTAAATAAATACTGTTTATACCACTTTAAAGTTTTACACTTTTTAAAGAGTAATACAAATTACTATTAAAATTATCCAGAACTGAGAATAATTGTCAGAAATGTTTTTATTAACTTCTGCTTTTAAATTATTAAAAAATTATTGTAATTCTCAAATTAAATTTTCCATGATGAACTTGCATAATGAATTGTCCATAGTTAATAATTGTCCTTGCTTATTTTTCAATTTCAAACATGTATATTGGCTAGTCTATTGAAAAGGCTTTTTCTTGTACAATTTGTTCATTAGGTAACTGATTATGTAAAAAAGTCATCTTGGCCACATAATTTTATCCTTATTATGATTAGACATATTTATAATTGAAGACGTTCTTGTTTCAGTACACTTTGATATTCCTAATATAGATTTAACTATTATAGTTGATCTCTTATTCTTATCTTATTTTCAGCATTGTTTTCTCTCTTTTCTCAATTTTCTTCGCTATTTTAAATATCTTAGTAGGGTTGAAAAAAATTTATATTTGATCTGGAAGAAAGCCTATCAAATAAAAGGAACACATTCACAGAGTTTTAGTTTTACTGTCTTATAGATTTTAAAGTCCTGTAGATTGTTCGTAGAAATTCTGTTTCTTTTTTTAGAAAGCTACAAGTATGGTGCCATCGACACAATGTGTCATGGTATCTGTCTTTGTATCCAATTAAAAAGAACCCACTATTCCTTACATGGAATGAAGAATGGCAAACTGTGAATGGAAACAAGCTGAAGAAAATAAAAAATACTGCCTATCAATTCATTCAAACAATAGAAAGAAGGTGGTGGTTACTCGTCTTCGCATCAGCCACTCTTTGTTAATGCACGACTGGATGATGCAACATGAGGATCGGCCACTATATCATTTTTGTGGAGGTACACAGTCAAGCATATTGTCCAAATAAATATTTACAGAATCTTGTTTCAGTTCTGGATTTGACTCTTTATTTACTAACTTTTGTTATTTAGGATGGTTTAGTCTATGGATCTCTGGACTGCTGTCATCTTCTTACCTTTTTCTAAAACTAGTTTTCTAATTTCTACTGCGTATTTCTCATATTGATATAATTTGTGTTTATATACAGCAGTTTGTATAATCACCATAAACCTTGCAGTCTTTGTCAGTTGCTCTCCAATTGGACATCTAGTTTAATTTATCTTGCTGTTCATGTCTGAAGTTATCTGTGGTTTTGTTCACCAAATATAGCTAAATCTTTTTCTTGATTATTTTTTCCCCAACGTTAATATCACTGTTGAGCAAATCCACATTTTCTTCAATATTCATGAAGATTGTTTATACCTTTCTAGTTATGAATAAATAAACAATTCTGGCATTTTATTCACATTTGTTGACCAGAATGTAGGTTTTCCTGTCATATGAAAATGATTCTTACTTCCGTACCCTTAGTTCTTAGTTCTTGAGAAAATTGCTTCCCAGTTCACATATTTATAAACGCCAACCAGTATAAATCTCACCCCTGTACTCCGGACGATTTCCTAATAATCAGATGTTTTTAAATTATGTAGGACAGTATACAGTTCATATTATCAGATTTGGCTTAGTAGACTATATACACACAAAGGCTGAGACGAACTTAGGGTGTAGCAGCTACTCCAAAGCCTCATGGTGAGGAAGGCCTTTCCGCGTGAGTTCTTACACATCAAAAAAAGGTGTTCAGCAAAACAAGCAAACCACCATTACATCTTTTTTTACCAAAATTGATAAATAATGTTAAAATGTATGTACAGTACAGTATTAAGGAACTTTACTTATGTACCTAAATAATTCAGCCATGTAACTAAATTGTATATTCAGTTCTATATTACTATTAAAATATAATTACAATCTTCAATAAATATAACTTATTTACTTAATTATACATCTACTTCTAATTGAAATGGTTGTGATTACGTAATACAAACATACATCATTACATAACCCCTCTCATATCCGGATTGGGCCATTGCCACATTAACTAATATAGGTAAACATTTTAAGACAAATTTCACTGGTTTACAATTAAAAAAAAATTAGTAATGCTGCTGTTTTGTGAGCACCCTACCTCATTTAAATGTGCACTTAATCAAGTTATTGTTATTGTTACTGTTGTTCTATTTTTACGTTTGACTGTAATTTAACTCTTTAAAATATTTAGTTTAATGGGCAATTTTGATTAATTTTTAAGCCCGAGGTTTTGTAGTATTTCAATATTTTAGAACTAAATCAGTTACTAATAACTTTTCTAAATACCTTCATAAAAATTAAGTATTTTCAGTAGTTTAAAGGGTTGATATTATACATACTTGGATTGTAAGTCATCATTGTCTAACTGCAGCTGACAAATTTCACTTCTTATGCTTTTCTCTGTAACCAAGATTGAATTCAACTGGCATCGAAGATCTTGTTCTGTTTGTCTGCTAGCTTGTAAATCTATCTTTAATCGTTTCACATCTGCCTCTAGTCTACAATATTATATAAATATGTCCATTAGATAAACAAATTTAAAAGATAAAAATCTTGTTTGTAAAATGAACAAACAATACATATACATAACTGTGGTCTACAATATTATACAAATAGGCGCATTAGATAATTAAATTTAAGATACCCATTTTTTTCACTTTTTAAAAAGTTCACATAAATAATTATCATCTGCGGGAAGAATGGTAATGATTTGCCCTTGAAAAGCATTATTTAGATGCGTGCTACAGTGGTCCTCCACATAATGAGGACTATCATATTTATAAAAACCTTGAGGTCAACTAAATATACAAGTAAAAAACGCATGAACAAAAAATTGCTATCTGTTTGGTTAGGACAAATAAATTATAATATATAAGATTATATAAGACTAGATAAAAGACTAAGAGACTCACTCTGTAATAGTCCAATCTGTAATCTTAAAATAGACACACACAAACATCAAAGCAATAAAATAATTATATATTTTAAATATTGTGTTCTTTGTCAGGTAAGGGAGAGAAACTATAAATCAGCCACAGTTTTATATAGGAATATAGATTTCCAAATATCGTAGATTCACAGTTTTAGAGTTTAGAAGATACAGTATATTGTTTGTATAAATTTATATATCTGTGGTTAGCCGTTCTCTAGACTCTTTTTTTTACCTGTAAATGGTGAAGAAGTACTTGATAATATCAATATATTAAATAAAAATCTTTCAAGCACTAATTTAATAAAATTTTGTCTCTATCAAATGTATGCTCATTGATAGAGATTGGTAAAACAAACATGTTAGACTATTGGTAAAACAAACTGTACAAGGAAAAAATATTATTTAATAGAGAACAGAGCTTTATTGTATTCATTTAGCTGCCACAACTGTATGAAAACTCAAAAACAAAAGTCCAAAGTTAAAATAACAACAATGGAAATTTAGTTCTATACGATGTAGCCTATATCTGGATTAAAACTGGATAATTTTAGTCTAAAATGGTGTTATATCAGTGGTGTTGTCTAAAAATTGATTCCAAGATTTAGTCACACGATACTTCAATTTAAAAAGAGCCCTTTTCATTTGGAGATATTTGTAGGATATCTTCCAAGTAATTTATGATGCACTGAATTTATTTTATAAAACTCAAAAACAAAAGTCCAAAGTTAAAATAACAACAATGGAAATTTAGTTCTGTACGATGTAGCCTATATCTGGATTAAAACTGGATAATTTTAGTCTAAAATGGTGTTATATCAGTGGTGTTGTCTAAAAATTGATTCCAAGATTTAGTCACACGATACTTCAATTTAAAAAGAGCCCTTTTCATTTGGAGATATTTGTAGGATATCTTCCAAGTAATTTATGATGCACTGAATTTATTTTATCAATTTTAGGAATGTACTTCCTAAAAATGATTTAGGATGAGACATGTTACCGCTTTATTTCTAGATAATATATTTCTCTTTAAAAAAAATTTATATTTAAAATTAAAAAAATTAATTAATTAGTTTAAATTGCCCGAGATGGGAGAACAAAAATTTGAGCTGGTCTCAAATTCTGTCTTGCATAAAAACTTAAGAATGCCCTTACTCTGCAGATGGTTAAAAGCAACAAAATTAACTACCAACAGTTTCAATCAGTTTTCATTAATCACATAGTCTAAGTAGACATTTGTAAGATTTCCATCATAATTCTTTCTTGATACGGAAAACTCTCAGTTCATCAAAAAGTAAAAAAAATCTTGACAACATTTCAACATTGAAGAGCCACTAAACCTTACAGTGAAGTATTTACTTTTTGGAAATACTGACCAATTTCTTTATCACAAACACAGTCTAGAGGTATCAGGTTTAAATATTCAACAATTTTTCTATTTATGCTCCAATGTTTGTATTAAACCAGAGTAGCAACTGACATGAATTTTTCAACTAAAGCATGATTCCAAACATAGCATATACCTCATCAGTTGTACCTAAACATTTGATCAATCAAATTAATTTTGTTTTATAAACTTGTCAACAAGATTGATAAATTAGCTCAACCAGCAATGTACAAGGAACTTTGTAATTAGATAAAGCCATGGATTACATTAAATCATTGTCAACCCATAGGAACTCTTGGAGTCTACAGAGTTCTCTTCAGCCATAATGGATGATCATAAGCCAATTACATAGGCTTTACACTCCCAATAATATCCTAGATCAAAATTTATCAAGCACTGACCCTTTCAGAACTCTAAACAGTCATGATCAGTCTAAACGTTATTTAGGAAGAAGGTGGCAGATGAAAATTAATGGAATTAAGGTAAGATTAAAGGAAAGGACATAGTGTTTTAATAGAACTAAAAATAATTATGGGCTCTCAAGGACAGGGAATCAAGTAGAATCACCCTCAATCGCTGTGCATGAAAGGTATGTATTTGCTGTCAATAACCTATTATTATTATAAATTCATAATCAACTTTAAATCAAGTAGATATACAACATACCTTTGATAATAATCATCTTTTTGTGTTGAGCTGTTTTCAGTGTTTTCTTTATTTACTTTATTTTTTCTTTCGCGTTGGAAATTTACAGCATTTTCTTTTGCTTGGTGATTGGTCCACTTAGTATTACTTTTTATATGTACATAGGTCTTTGCACTTTTGTCTTTTTCAACTTCATATTCATCAAAATCATTTACTGATCTGTAACAAAAATAAAGCTAATTGTAATGGAATTTTCACATCCATATTTTATACAGTGAAAAAATATAAAAAATATTTATTACAAATACAGTACAGTCTCGCTAATCCAATCTCTGATGATCCGGACTGCCCAAAATTTTTGTTTAGTTATAGTATTTTAGTGCACAATCAGTCTGCCGTCCGCAAAAATATTTATTTTTATATGTCTATATTTGTTATTTTTCAAAGGGGTTTTCCTACTCTAATAGACAAATAATATAATTTATACATTAAAATACAGTATGAATTTATCATATTATTTGTTTCTTTTGCCTATTAAAGTAG
Source organism: Prosapia bicincta (assembly GCA_036971475.1). Classification (NCBI taxonomy): domain Eukaryota; kingdom Metazoa; phylum Arthropoda; class Insecta; order Hemiptera; family Cercopidae; genus Prosapia; species Prosapia bicincta. Next base: position 369,409,705 of record JBAIZL010000001.1, read on the forward strand.
GAAAAACTTCTTTGAAAAAATATATTCACATTAGATCTCCCAACACTAAAACGCACGTGACATCAGACACATCTTGCGATAAACGAAAGATAAAGGACCGCTGACTAAACGGATAGACAGTCTATCCGTCTGGCGTCAGGTCAGTTGTGTTGTCGGACGGATGCCAAGTTTACTGCTTCTCGCAAGATATCTGCTCAGTTGTCATTTAATTCTAGTGTGATATTGATCTGTGTTTTTTATTTACGTCTCGTTCAGTGTTCAGTGAAAATGGCGACCAAACGTAAGTCAGTGACAGCGACAATGGAACAAAAACTCTAAGCTTTGTTTCGTATTGATGGAGGTGAATCGCTTACTAAAATTGCAAGAGTTAGGCGTGGGAAAACAAACTGTTTCAGATTGGAAAAAAAAGACAGGAAATTGAAGATTTTTGTGCAAAAATGGTTAGTAAAGACAGTTTAGGCAGCAGAAGCACTTTAAAAAAACCAAAAAATGAAACCCTAGATGATATTTTGATTTTGCCAACAACGGGAACAGGCTGTTCCAATATCGGGTGTAAATTTGCAAACGATCGCGCTTAAATGAAAAGTTAAAAGGAGACCCTAATTTTACTGCCAGCGTGGATTGGCTGTCACGGTGGAAGGAACGACACGGCATCCGGCAACTCGGAATAAGTGGTGAAATTTTGTCAGGTGACAGTGATGCCAGTGAAAAATTCAAAGACAAATTTGGCAAGTTTCTCAGAGATGAAAACTTACAACCTTGTCAGGTGTTCAACGCTGACGAAACAGGATTAAATTATAAAATGTTCCCAAAAAAAACTTTAGCTTCCAAATTAGATTCAGTAGCAAAAGGCCCATAAAGTTAAGAAAGAACGTATGACTTTGCTGCCCTGCAGTAATGCTTCTGGCGATCTAAAATGTCCACTTTTGGTGATAGGGAAACCCGCAAAGCCTAGGTTTTTTAAAAATGTAAATTTAATTGTTCTACCAGCCCAATACAAGTTCCAAGAATCAGCGTGGATGAACAGTCAAATTTTTAAGGACTGGTTTTTTGAAAACTTTGTTCCAACAACAGGAAAGTTTTTAAAAGAGAAAAAACTCCCTCGAAAAGTGGTTTTACTAATTGATAATGCCCCATGCCACCCAAATGAAGAAAAATTGCATCATGGTGACATTTGTGTTAAATTTCTTCCTCCTAACGTCACAGCTCTCATTCAGCCGATGGACCAGGGCGTGACAGAGGCGATAAAACGGCGATATAGGCAAAAGTTTATTTTATCGTTTTTGGAACAACAAGAAGCAGATTCAGCTACACAATTTATTGAAATTCTTAAAAAAGTGACTATAAAGGATGTCATTTATATGGCTGCAGAATCGTGGGAGGAAATTCAACTGTCTACACTCCAAAAGAGATCGAAAAAATTCCTGAAATGCCACAGGAAAGTGAAAAAACCGACAGTCAACCTACTAGTGACGACGCTGAATTTATTCGGATTTTTTAACAATTGGAGGGTTGTGTCGAGTTGAAAGACACTGATATTTCCAAGTGGATTATCAGTGATAATGACATTGGTCATCAAGTGCTCAACGAGGACGAAATCATCGCGGTGTGCACTGCAAACGCAGAAAATGACAGCTCGGAAGAGGAAGACTACACAGACGAACTGGTCAGCCCAACTCATGATGAGGCGGCTGCAATGCTGGAGGGGTTGATGACTTACTTTGAGAAACAAAGTGATACGTCAACTGCGGAGCTACTGACCTTGAAACGCCTACGAGATTGGGAAACGACGTCATTCATCGTTAAAACAAAAGAACATTACGCACTTTTTTCACTAAGTTTTTTAAAGTTTATTTTTGTTTCAGTTTAATTTTTGTTTGAGTTTTTTGTGCGTTTATACAGTATAGTGTAAATGACTTTATGTGAATACATTTATTCAACGAAAAAGATGCTTCGATATTTATTCATGTCATACCTTTTCTGTTACAATTACAGGATTTTTTGCTAAATAAGCTATGAAATACTGTACTGTAAGCTATATTTACGCCTCAATTTCACTAAAACTACAATTTCAATAAGTTTCCCCGCCTAAAACACATATTGTATGCATTTGTTTGGCTTTTTCCGTCTAATCCAGACTTTTGTTGATCCGGACAGGGTCCGGTCCCATCAAGTCCGGATTAGTGAGACTTTACTGTATATATTTTTGATTTATTTTAGTTCATATATTTGTAGCAAACTTTTGTGGAAACCATACCTACAACTAAGACCTACCAGAAGTTTTTAAAAATGATTTACTTTATAATATAAGGAATTATTACAGAAAAGGTACATCTTCTATTTTTTAATAAGCTATATGTTTTGACAAATGTTTACATAAAATACAAATTTCAATTTAACAGTCTCATTACAAAAGAAAAGAAATAAAAAAGAAATAAAAATTACTTAAGTAAAATCATATAGTAACTATTAAATGGAAAAATTAAATAAAAACAAACCAATAAACGGCCATTAAAAAAAAATTTTCAAGTAAATTTTTACTGAGGTCAACAAAGAAAAAATGTATCTTACTTACTTTTTATTTTATAATTACATATACGTCTTTTAGAAATTCTACTCTACGTATTGGAAATTTGGCACAGTGCCAAAGCGAGCCAGACTTTGAACATGAAGATTCACAGTTAGAATCTGGCTAGACTCCTCAAATTTTTATAATTTAATTATAGAATAGATATTTGAAAAAACTGCATTAACATGAATTGTCAATCACTATAGGTTAAAAAAGTGTATTTGAACTTGATTGGATGAGAGAAACATTTGATTAACGATTGAAAATGTTGAAATATATATATTAAGAGAGTGTGAGCTAATAGAAGGAATTTAAAAAAAGTCTAAGTAACAGTAAGGACTTAAACACCAACTTGAAAAATCAAACTAGAAATGTATTAAAAACAGAAACATAAATGTAATATTATACAGGACAGTCAATAAATATTGGTTTATTATTACTATTATTAACACTGTGACTAGAACAAAACAGAAATTTAATAATGACCCTTATTCAAAATCAAATAAGAATAAAAAACATCTTGCACCAATTGTAACAGAGAATGTTTTAATTATACGGGTTGCTCATCCAAAGAAAGCCACAAAGATCAAATTTTCTTTTAATCAAACAAGATAGTAGCGCTTTAGGTTGTGGAATGTAAATTCACAGAATTTTAATAAAGAATGACCACACAAACTTTAGTGTTGATAATATTAAATATATTAAAAAATCCTATACATCAAAACTAGAAGAACGTAAAGTATATTGCAGACACAACAATTTTTCAAGCCCTTCCTAATGAAAAGTTAAACTCTTTAGCAAAACAATTACACAATGCAATCCAATTGCTAATAAATAAGCAATAGGGAGTTCATAAATATTTTATTCTAAAATGACAGCACAGCAAAGAACAAGAAAATACAACACAGTTGTTCATCTTTCTGTATGTTGATGTACCGGTACACAGACACTTAAAAAAGTGATGCAATTCTGAGAGGGAGGAAAGTAATTAGAGATCAGCTGACGACACAGAAAATAAAAATAATTCCATTTGACTAAAAAAAGTAGCAACAAAATTACCTTTATCTAAACAGTAATATACTCATGTAAAATAAAACCAAACATTAACTTATTCTTTTTTCTGATAATATCATGGTACTACCAACTTATCAGTGTTTCCAATTTCGCTTCAAAAAGTTATAAAATATTTTGACTTTTATAAAGTTATAGAATACATTTTATAAAATACATACCGTTAATTCTTATTTTTCTTAAATACACATTGTAGTTATTTTCTTTGTAACTTATCAACTGTTAAGTTACCTCTACAGCACCCACTTGCTCACATCACAACACATACACCCACACACAAATAGGAATTAAAAGACAACATGCAACATTATATAGTAAACACTTATTAATTACCCAATTCTCTCTATAAATTCCACCTCTGGATGTATGTCACCATTTGTATGAGTGTAAGACTTATTATTATTAACACTTTTATGTTCTGCTTCTGAGCTTATCTTTTCTTTCTCTCCTTTGTCCAAAGATTTTCTGTGGTTATTTTTGCTATGAGATGAACCCGAATGTACAACACCATTGGATGTAATATCATTATTTGTTCCACCTACAAAATAAATAAATATTATTTACCATTTTGTTATTTGTATGAAACTGTTTGGAATAAAAATACAGCTGTTTTAACTACTCAAGAATGATTATTTAATAGAATGATAACTCTACAACTAATTTGTTACCCTTTTCAAGTCATTATTAAACTTATGACTTTAAGAAAGATTACTGATAATGCCTCTGACAATACTAAATGTTAGTATTGACAGGGGCACTGTCAATATTTATTTTTAGGCTATAAGTTTAATAAAGACTTGAAAAAGACAATGAATTAGTTATAGAAATATCATTCAGTTAAATAATAATGCTTGACTTGTTAAAACAACACTCTTTATTACAAATACAAAAATTAATTTAAATTGTGTATCATACATTATAGATTTGAAGTTTTATTACTTAAAACGGTATACAATATTGTCTAGCTCAAAAACCATGGGCAAGAACCAGCCTCAGACCTGTTTTATTCAATTAGACAATGAATGTTACATCTCAATTAAGTCATTACTAATTTTTCAAGATAGTAAGTTACTAAGAGTTAAGATAAATAGTGAAACACTAATCTATCACTTCAGTTATCCTTTTATATCTTACAAACATATTTTACAACCACATAATAAAAAAAATATATATATAATTTCAAAATAAAAAAGTTATGCAAATACACATACACTTAAACAGAGTCCCATGCAGGCAGTTTGAAGTCCTTTAACAATACAGTAGAGCTTCACTAACAGACTAATTGCGACACAGAATTTTCTATTGGAATAAAAGTCTTTTATAAAGCAAAAAGTTATCTTATTTTTAGTTAGGAAGTCTTCAGATTGATATTGAAAGCATTTTGAGGACCAGAAATCATGTTTCAAGCCAGTGATCTTTTGGTGAAGGGAGAGTCTATACTTTTTTACAAAAACAATTATCACTACTTGATAAATCAGTATTATATTACTGATATGTTTACACTATTTACAGTTCTTTTGCATATTTGGGGGGGGGGGGAAGGTATAACACTTGCTAGAAAGTAAAAACGATGTGTCAGTGGTACTCTGGGGCAATGCTGTTTATGTGGCTGTTGGATGGTGTGATCTATCCTCAAAACATATTCTATTATCAAATTTATGTAGGAAATTTAGGAAATATATATTACAAAAATTAAACTTAATTTTTTTAGCACAACATTAATATTAATGACATAATGGCAATGAAATAGTTATATTACTTTCTCCAATTTGTTAAGTAGTGTAACAAATTAACTCTAAGTCATAACCAACCGAGTAATTACACAATAAACCTTATTACCACATGGACTTGAAGGAGCAAAATCTACTTGTTTACATGTTTCAGCTGGAACGATGATAATTTGGAGCCTTACTCATCTACACACTTCACTTTTTTTTTAAATGATAAACTTGCTCAAAGACCATAGAGTAGGAACTTCAATTTTCATCACAATCTTCTATTCCACTGCCTTCAATGTCTCTCATTTGGTCAACCCTCAAACATTTTAAAGTTCATAACATCTCACTAGGCTGCAAAGAAATCTCCTTTCAATAACTAGACGACTGGAAAGTGGGAAGTGATTAATTTATTGTTTTTGGTACCATTACATGATAGCTTGATCCGTGTTCTTATGTTGAAGTTTCCTTCATTTCTTTTTTTTTTTTGCTTCTCAGTACTTTTCTGAACTTATCAAATTTTTCCAAATGCAACCATTACAGATTCATAAAATTCCCATTTCCTTTTCCACTTTATTCCTCCTTATAGACACATCGATATTACAAATTTTTCTGCACTTTACACTTATTTAAAATAGGATGACTACCAAGAAACAATTGATCATCAATGAGAATGGTCAACAAAGGGCAAACAACAAAGTACAATCCTTATTGTACTTTGGATGTGACATTTCCATAGGTCCCAAGTTAACATTCTTGGTGCCTGCAGTATAATCCATTGTGTTTTCTAAATAACATGCATTTTCTTTTTGTTTTTTTTTTTCTATATAACATTTAGAACATAATGTGTGATTATAACATTGAATAATAATAAAGTGTAACATTTTGGAATAGCAAGTAAGAAAGGCACTATATATAATATAATATAAATATGTAAATAAATTCAAACCATAAAATAACCAATTATGAAAAAAGAGAAAAATGTAAACATAACCTAAATTAGCAAAATCGTAACATTTAATCACAAGTTTAGAACAATAACCACTATAAAAAAAAACAATATAATAGAAACAATTTAATGTGTAACAGTTTGAAAAGAATACTAAAACAATGTAAATAAAAGTAAAAGCCTTTAAGTGTTAAGAAAGTGAAACCAGTTTTAGATTACAAAAAAGAACCAAGACGGGCTGGCTAATGTATTAAGTGAAGTGTGCGCGCATTGTGAACAGAACAGCTGATAATTTAAAATTAGTCGGGAGATATAATATTTAAATGCAGTTACCTGCAAAGAAATTAAAATCTAGTTATTAAGAACATGAAATGTACCAAAGGCAGAGAATACAGCATCCGTAAAGCCGGCAACAACAATTAAAAAAAGGAAATAGTTGGTTTAGCCATTTTTAAATGTGTGGCTTAGCGTCGCTTCAATTGCACACACCTCCTCAAACAAGACAGACGTACTTCAGAATTGGCCAATAAAATTTAATGAATTTAAACTTAGTGTGGGAGTGTTAGTCTCGAATTCAATTAACAGTACAAAATACTTTCAAGAAAATTAATTGAAACTATTTATTTAAAAAGATTTCATTAAATATTTGATAAAGGCCGAAAAGTGGAATCTGCAATCTAAAGCACTTAAGTATCTAGGCTAGATCCATTACTACATTTTGAAATTTTGCAATCAGACATTTATAAAAGAAAAGAAACCAGTGAATTTATTATAAAATTAAACTATGAAAGAAAACATTTAGAAAGAATATTAAGGGACAATTTTACTTAGAAATAAATTAATTTATAACATAGTTTATAACATTTATAGCTTAGATTTTTTTTTGTTCTTGTACTTTAGAGTGCCAAATAAGATTTCATTATTCAAAATTTAAAACCTACTAGATAACCCGAGATTAAGAGAGCTTGTGCTAAACCAAAATTAAAATCAATTTAGGCTAAATTAAATAAAAATTGTTGCTGCCAAAAGAGAAATACAATTTAGAGTAATAAGACTTATTATAGTAGAGGACACTTATAGTAAATTTGTAAAACTTTAAAAAAAGGAAAAAAAATGTAATTTATTAATAGAACTTATAAGTGCTAAGAAATTGTTTTAAATGATACATTAAACTTGTTATTAAAAAAGAAAGCTCTAGAACATTTATTTATCTTAAAATAAATTAGAAAATTTATAAACCTACCTTGAACTAAATAATTGAGAAATTTTATTAAAGAAAATTTTTGAAAAAATACATTTTAAAGAAAAATATCATTCATAATTATAATAAAAAGAAAACTTACAAAAGATATACATCTGAATAATCCCATACAATCGCAATCAAAATATGACAAACAATAAATGGGAAAAAATCTTAGATAATGGAAAATTTCATTCATTATAGAGGCAAAATCCTCTCTAACATGAATCAAATAACCTTTGTTCAATTCACTGATATAAAAGGTTGCCATTTATATATAAAAGTAATAACAAAAATTCAAACCAATTCCTACTGAAGTCAATAAAATAAAATCTTACTTGTTACTTTAAGATTACAATTAGTATAAATATTTATATACATATGACAGAATAACAATATTAAGTGGCAAAGAAAGCGAATTTCCTTGCAATTTTCCATTTCCCTTTCTATACAGTATGTAGTGTTTATTCCTCTTTTTTTTAAAATTTTTAATTTATGAAGCTGGTGGTAGTCTATAACTTCTCATCCTATCCATCTCTTGTAGTGCTTCATTATTACAAGGAACCTTTCTTTTATAATTTCATATACAACTTTAAGTAACTGAATTCTAGGTGGGAAAGTTGAATCAGTGTCAAAGTGCTGTATTACAAACAATTAGTTCGAATCCGACTGAAACAAACTTTTTAAAATTTATTTTATTAATAAATATTTGAAAAAAACTTGTATTAACATCAATTGTTATCCACTACAGGTTTAAAAAAATGTATTTGAACATGATTGGATGAATAGAAACGTATTTTATTAACGATTGAAAATTTGTACAAGATATATATTAGAAGAGTGTGAGCTAATAGGAGGAATTGAAAACGAGTAGAATATTTCCTTCTACATATGAACATAGATTCTTTAATACATTTTTATTGCTTAAATCATTTAATTACAAACCTGAAATATTTACTACAATTTTTCTGAAAACCTGTAATTATTAAATAAGTGTAATGTATGCTTAAGAAAACTTGTGTTTTTGACTAGGTCATAGTGTATATTGAAGTGTAAAATGTTCCATATGTGTAAAAGGAAGTATTTTATGGTTCCTGTTATAATTCTTCTTGTAAAAAAAAAACAACTGCAATTTCTAGTAGTTTCGGGAAGAATGTCTCTTTTAAACCTACAGGAATTTTTTTTTAATTATATGACAATTATAAAATAGATATAATTCAAATGTTTTAAAAATACTACTTTTCAGTATTAATTTATTATAAAAGTTTACACTTCATAATAACTTTAACCCACCTTTACTTTTCTCTGGACTAGTACTATGGCACACAGTTTGTGCTTGGTCCACTATTGGTAATGCTTGCTGTAGAAGCTGTAAATAGAATTCATTTTCTTTTGCTACATCTCTTTGCTTCCTCTGTTAACAAAATATATTAAAAATTAATCATTTTCATGTACATCCCAAGTAACAACTATAACCAAGTTAAACAATTTTTGATAAACAAAAAATACTGAAATTAAATTATTTTAGTAAAGATTATGTTTCTAGGATTTATTTTGGCAATTATCAAAATAGACTATTAAAATTCTAAAATATACTATCAACTTAAACTCAAACCTCTATTATTTAAGTAATCAATATAAAAACTGTTTTAAGATATACTATAGAAATACCATCTAAATTAAAAATGTTGACAAAGATATTAACAAAATAAAATTAATAGTTATTTTTTTAAATTACAATTACAAAAATTAATTGAGACAAAAAATAAACCACGATAGTTTTAAAATAATCATTAGTGAAGCATAGTTTAAACGGTAGGAGCACAAGAATGATTTAATCTATATAACAATTAAAAAGCTTACTTTGAAACAAATCAGTAATATATTTTTTAGTGTGGCAAATATTCAATAAAAAAGTTGAACATTTTATTTACTTTTGATGTTTTACAATCTCAATATTACAAGAAAATAACAAATTTACTTGCATTTCGGAATTTAAGTCCGTTAATTTGGAATAAAAAGGCAAGATTTAACAAGTTATTCTGGAAAAATTAAACACAAAACATATTTAAATTAGTCTGAGTAATAAAACTAGTAAATTATAACTAACCAAATTAAATTACTAAAATTAATTTTTTAAATATAAAAAAACTGAAAATAATAAGACGTCAGCCCTTTCTCAGTCATAACTTCTCGGCCTGTTTCTTGCCATCTTGCAAGCATTTGGAAAAAAAATCATTATAAAAAAAAACTATCCAATTCTTTTTCGTAATTGTTCTTTTACCTTTGTAAATATCATGTATTACAATTTAAAAAATATAAAATGCATTGCTCTTGCTTTTTTTGAGAAAATAAGCTACATTTAAAATTTTTGGTTTTTTTGTGTCCTCTATCTTTAATTTTACCAGAAAATGTTTTTTTATACATGGACTGAAAAAACTGACCATTCTTAGCCTAACTAGGGGTGAACCTTTAATTAATATGGTATTCAAAAAATCTGAGAACTAAATTTTAAGAAAGGAGTAGTAGCATTGTAGAGAAATAATTCTTACAGTGTTATATCTTAATTGAATATTATTTTTTAAGAAGAAGGTTGAACAATACTAAGTGGAATCGCCTCGGAGAGCCCACTGAATAAAAACTGTCTATTATCAGGGAAAGAACAAAGATCAGCCCACAACTGAAGACCTGGATATGGAGGGTTAAAACACTCCCCTCCCTGCTCGACACCCATGGGGTAGATCTTATCAGCCATAGACGGTAAGGTGCCTTAGGGGCAGCCTTAGAGATACGCTTCAAATATTCATTAATTTGACTCCTGCTAATTCTCAACTCTTTCAGGAAGAAATGGACAGACTTCACTGAAAGACCCGTGACACTCCCCTCAACAGGGAAGTAGTGACATGAGAACCCCTTCCGACGAATAGAGGAACACAAAGATTCATACTTTTGGCTTCGTACAGATGTTGTTACGAGATATTAGACTCCTATAGGACCATCAATTCCACCATCACCACTATATGGAATGTCAATGAGTATGCCAGATGATCCTGACACAAAGATGTAATGCCCAAAACAGGGGGAAACTCATACGTCTGTTGACAGGATCTATAGATATAATCCAATTCGTAGCTTTTCCTATAACAGATGCATGCTGGTCTCCTGACTTTCTCACCTTCCCTAACTAAAGCAACAGGGACTAGGCCCTTAAATACCTTCCTCTTGGCCGAAACAATAACATAACTTACGACCTCCCTCTAAATCACTAAGACCCTATCATGGCACCAAATGAATCGTCTTTCCTGCAGCGTCCTACAGCAGTCAACCCATATGTGGCGGGCAGTAGTAGAAGTTGCCAACCACAAATTACACATGCTATCCAGATGTAAGGCTCCAGCCACACTTATTACTTGGATCTGGAAGTGTTCGTTGCAAGACGTACACATAGAATTTCAACATTTCAAGAGATCAATCATGTATGAAGACCCTCCATTACAAGTTCAGAGGAATACACTAATAGTGTCCAATTATTCTGCAATACCAGAGGTTGCGCCCTCACCTCTGGATAGCATGCTTATCATCTTCTTTATTTTTTTCCCTCGATGTGCTCCACCTCTGGGCTCGGCCGGATGACTGACTCGGCCCAAACTTTGCCTATTATTTCTGATACCAGTGATGTATCTCTTCTCAAACTCCACCCGTCACTGGAGACAAGAAAGATCCTGCCTCGCGTCCTGCGTCACCTGAACAAGCACTGGATCTCTGGAGGCTGCTAAAAGGTTACTTCTTGAAATCAAGAACTGCCTGTATACCGTAGATGTATGCTTCAAACCAAAAACCAAATTTTCCCTCACTTCTATACAACAAACTGCAGTCCCAGCCAGCTCTTTAATGCTTTTTTAGCTTCTCCATATAAGCTATCAACCACACTCTTAGTAAGAGAGTAAACAAGAAGGGGCCAGCTCAACAATGAAATGAGCACATTATTATAGACACAAATTTTTCTTGGACCCAAAAGGGAAAGGCTGTTCACCCTTTCCAGACCGGATCAGAAAGAACAATCAATAGCTGTATTTGTCCCCTGTTACTGGACAAATTTGACAACGAATTTGAAGACAACCTCCTAATCAAATGAAATAATTCTGGCATCCCCCACCCACAAATCCATTGTGGTGAGCCTAAATACATTTCATCTCGTTGCCAAGGCCAAATACCTACACTTTGATGGTTTTAAGTAGACACTTGCTGGAGTTGTCCAGTTGGAAAACTCAAGCACCCATCCCAGAAGCCAAGACATAGTCTTCTCTGTATGGCATACAAGGTAATAACAACAATAAATTTTTTATCAAATAACAAAGGTTTTTTTCAATAGACGGTATAAAACTTTCTAATTAAAAAAAGGTTATTTCTGCCCATAACAAATTATGATATACAATAAAAATAATAATAAAATTACAACTAATACAATAAAGTGGAAAAGTAAGATGTTAAAACTAATAACAAAAAAAATTTAAACTGCAGTTAAATCGAACATACAGAAAATGAAATGCAAATATGTATATAGTGCCAGAATGGCAATAACAATGTAATGGTATATAGAGTCCCAGAAAGGCAATAACAATGTAATGGTATATATAGTCCCAGAATGGCAATAACAATGTAATGGTATATATAGTCCCAGAATGGCAATAACAATGTAATGGTATTAACTTTTTCCCTCTACTTTGAAGTGACTAAACTTTAACACCACTCACTAGGAACCACAGAAACTACACTTTATTTAGTAAGTGTAACAATCAGTATGAATGTAATGACTAATCTTTACCTATGGCAGTTAACCAGAGATTGAACTAAAACATTGTAATGAAAATAATGTGCACATAAAAGCAAGAGAAATAAAAAAACACACATCAACTAAGCAGAAGAAGAAAATTTTAATCTCACTTTTGAGAAAATACTATTATAAATTGTAATCAGAATATTGTAATGGTAGAAAAAAATACATCTATGTGGGCTGTGCTGAAAATAACTTATTTTTAAATTAAAAAACCCCAAGTTAATGGAGAAAAAAGTAACATCATTCACTTTCAATCCTAAAATAAATTTTACTAAATGAATTTATAGAACTATAATAAAAATTTATACTATTTTGCATGAGTTAATGTATTATTTGAATATAATAATTAGATTAAACTGTTTCATTTTAAGAAACATGAATCAGGTCATTATTTTTATGCTTCAGATTTAGAAATACTGATTGAAATTAATTTTTCAACAAAACTTAAAAACAAATGAAATGTATTGGAAGATGTAAATATCCATAAACGTTTTAATAAATTAAAAGAATTCAAATGAAGGTATGAAAATTTTCCCAATATAAATAAATTTATTGTCAATAAAAATTATACAAGTTAAATGGAATTATTTAATAACAAGTTTCCTTGATATTCTTTAGTTGTGATATTGCAGCAATAAGTGATGGATAAGCTTGTAATAAATTATTACATAAGTAATAATAATTTGTATGTAACTTTCCTGTACAAGAATTAACAAAAAAGAAAGTATTAAACAGCAATGCATATCGGAGATTCTCGAAATTTCGTTTGGGTGCAATGGACACTAAGCAATTTTTAATCTTTATGCTAGTTGGTAGAGATGTTAGAAAGAAAAAAGTTGGAAGTTCCAAGTGTCTGTCTTTGTCAGCACAATGATAGAGATTCACAATGACAACACACTGCTACCATCTGCAGCCAATATGTTAAACGTAAAATCTACTATTAATATCAATGAATCCCCTACATTATTTTGTGTAAAGAAACTTCTTTTTAAAGTTTCAGGCAAGTGATGACAAATTTTGTATTATTTCAGTAACAGTTTTTTCAAAAAACAGGTTTTTAATTATTTTTTACAATTACATTAAAATTTAATACTTCTTTGTTAATTTTTGTTGAATTTCCTTGTAACAAGTTATTTACAGTATTTTTAAAATCTTTATACATAAAAAAAAACAAAACAGAACCGACTTAAACAAATGAACATGTGTATATAATGTTTACTTACTAAAAATTAAAAATAATTGTACGATAATGAAAACATAATTTATCATAAGTTTATTATCTTCTTAATTTTTATTAAACTTTTTTGTAACAAATTATTTAGATAATTTTTTATCTTTCTTTAAAAAAAATGTTTTTTAATAAAAATATAAAGTATAGAAATTTTAAGCATCAATTTTCCTCTGCCTAAGATAAACACTACCTACCCAGAAATTTAAACATTTATCCAACAATTTACCTACATATATGCTATTCTATTCAACTATCTTTCTTATACATTAAAATTACACTCTCTGATAACTTAAATAAATTATATGTAAAAAATAAACAGCTTAAGAAAAGTAACTTGAAATTATTAACTACTAAATCTTTATAAAATATACCTGTCTCATTCTGTAACCAACATAACTCTTGAAGCCAAAGCCTAAAGTTACCACTGGATACCCAATACTGAAACAAAATTGTAATTGTGCATAACAATTAATACATTAAATAATAAAATGCATGTAAGTAATATGTCATTTAAATATCATAGCAAAAATGTAACTTAGCAGCATGTTTCAAAGGTGTCATCTTTGCTGCTAGATATTTGTCACTTTACTCCAGGGAGACGAATTCAGTTATAACAATTTATACCTTAAAAGCAAAAAGAGAAAATTTTCAATTTTTTTACCTTTTAATTTATATTTATAGGATTTTTAAATATTACAAATAAATTATAAATAAACATATCTATTTCAAATATTGAATTATAAATAAACATACAGTGTTTATGTCAGCCCATTAGTATTACAGTAGTTTCATAAAATCGTGTAGGCTACAAGGATTTTCTGCCACCCAGTACCAGATATTTTGTTTATTAACACAACCAGATAGGTGAAAAGGGACTCATCTGACATTATGAATATTGAATCATTATAAATAATATTCGAGCTGGCTTGTGAGTGAAAGTTATAATTAAAGAATACAAGTATGGTACAACTCACAAATATACAATTTTTTATTTCAAACGCGTTTCAACGACTAATTTGTCGTCATCCTCAGTGAAAATACACAAATGAAAATAACTAAAATATATATATATATATATATATTAAACATAACCTATAAAGTTTGCTAAAACTTTATAGGTTATGTTTAATATATATCTACCAACTAACATGACAAAGGTTTTCAATTAAAGAATCAATGGAGTCAGGAAAACTTTTTCTCCTAGGGATAAGAAATCATCCTTAAAAGCGGAAGAAACAGCAATGTTTACTGGCAGGGAGATGCAAAAGGGAAGGGAAAACGATAGCATTAAAGATTTCGAATAAATATTTTTTTGCATGATTATTATAACCAAATTAGAATATCATTTTGAAATTGTCTGAAGAAAGTGTCTCTTATTTGGTTCTCCATGAGAGATGATTGTAAAGGAAACTAAAAAGTTTGGGGGTATGGATATTAGAGAAGGCACAAAAAATTTCATAAGCATGTATAATTCAAAAAAGATGTATAATGTAACATAAGAAATAGAAAAGTTAGAGGGGAGTTTTGAACTAAAGTGGTTTTCCCAGTAGCCCCAGAAACAGTCACAGTCAACATGAGAATAAAGTGGAGATAACTGTATTAATAAAGTGTTTACCAGCTATAACAAATTCCATCCCCATCTACCCCATCTAAGGAAACATTTTGCTTCTGCAACTACAGATACAGAAAATAGAAGTTAAATACACTCAGAAGTAATGACCTTTTTTGACAACTTGGAAACGGTATTCTTTTTTACAATAAGGAGCATTTTGACTACTAAAGTGTCATTACATAAAAAAAAACAAAGGTTCGAGGCTGAAGGTCCTGTAGTAAATCATTACCCAGGACTATTAAAGGCCTTTGAGTGAGTATTAACTGAACTGATGTCAGGACTAGAACCAAAGTCCTACAATATTGTTGTAGGTCTAATAAAACTTTTCTTCTTTTAATACTTATTTATAATAGTATTTTGGTTCAAGGTGTTAGACAACATCAACAAAAGAGTACAATAATTCAGACACAGAGTATTTCCTAGACCAGGTTTGTCCAACTGGCAGCCCGGGGGCCGAACGTGGCCGTCTGGCCTATTCTGTGCAGCCCGGCAATAATTTTTGAAACCTAACAAGAAATAGTTATTTAATAAAGTTATACAGAATTAGATCAGTGTATCAGTCAGTTAAACCCATCTAACTGCCTCAAAATATACCATTCTGTATCTAATTTTAAAAATTCCCCCCCCCCAGTAATTTTAATTCCATCCCACACCTGGTAAATAGATTTCTCGGACCCTGCACCACACATAGGTGTGGCCCGCGGTTTGGCCCAAAGATTGAGTTTCAACCCTCCCAACCTTTGTAAGTTGGACAACTCTGCCCTAGACAATGAAGTGAAACTGATTAATGGCACAATAATTGAAAATGCCATCTATATTTCAAAAACAAGAAGCCATCCTTGATCAGAAACCGAGGTTTATATATTATATTATATGATCTCAAAACAGGATTATTTGAAATCATGAATTTACTATGTGAACTTTCCAGTCCTGTTCTTCAATTCAACTTTATGGAATAAAGTTATATAACTTAAAACTAGAAATCTAGTCAGAAAATATGAAAAATGATTTTTTAGTTAACTTTTGTTATACAAAACATTACATCTAAAATATTACATTCTGGCAAATATTTCTTCAAGTGCCCCATTACAATTACTATTGAATTCAATTATAAAACAATTAAAATCACTTTTGATAAATATGTTACTGTATTAAGAAGCTTTTAGATTTCAGTTATCATTATACCAAGAGAAAGCGCTCTTATGCAGCTGGATAATGTATTATAAGCATAATGTTTACTAATGATCCAAGGGCGGCTATAATTCACTTGCTATGATGGCAAACGACTTTTATCAAACGTTGACTTTAAAGATGTTACTGAAATTTTCTCAAAGCCACAAAATGTCAGCTCTTAACTTTCTATATACACTACAATATTACTTTTAATGTACACTGTTTAGTTTTCTTTTGATTTGTAATTAATAAATAAATATCACCCAGGGCTATTTATAAAACACTAATTTTATTTCATTTCCTTTAATAAAATTGTTTGTTATAAACCAAATATTTGTTTACATAGTTTTGTACCTAAAGTAAACAGCAAATCTAGCTTGCAACATTAGATAGTTGATATTGGTGTATAGTTAGTAGGACATAGTATTAATAATGAAATAGCATGCAATTATTTCTGCTTTATGCAAGATAACTGTACTATTCATCTAGAGTGACATCCATCCATGTCTAGCTTCTATGGTAGTTATTTCACATGTGTGGCCATTAGCACTCAGAAATTTTTTTTAAGAAGGAGAAGGGCCTGTCATGATTGCTAGCATCGGGGCCCAAAGACTGATGTAGGAGCCCCATTTGCCTGACTTACAGACCCATAGAATGACTTATAACATTTACTCAGGAAAAAATTTAACTATTGTACTTCCTAACATTTTTTTGTAAAAAAGTAATTTTTATTAAAATAAAATTCATCAGACTTTTAATATTGTTTGTTCATATTTTTTGCTTTTTTCAATGATGCCCCCTCCACATACTAAATGTGTATACACAATAAAAAATCTACAAAATTCAGTATTTGTTCTATTTTATAACAATTGTATAAAATTTAGAGCTTAGCTGATTTGTTTAACTTGAAACTAATAGTAGTTTTTTAAATGCGTAAATTTCATGAAAAGACCAAAAACACATTCTCAAACAACTATCCAATCAGTATTTGGCGTGTTTTACTAGAAACAAGTTACTTTTTGTGTTAATTTGTGAGAATTGATGAAACATGGATTCACTATTACACACCTGAGTCTAAACAACAACCCATGCAGTAGACAGAAGCTATTTATACAGGCCCGAAGAAGGCCATAACCGTGCCAATGGCGGGAAAGGTCATGGCATCGGTGTTTTGGGGTGCGAAAGGACTTCTGTTGATTGACTACCTTCAAAAAGGTAAAACAACAACTGGGGAATACTATACTAACGTTGTTACACAACTAGATGCAAAGATTCATGAAAATAGACCTAGACCTGGCTTATAGAAAAATAAAATCATTTTCAATCAGGACAATGCATCTGCTCACAAAAGTCTTTCGGCGATGGGGATATTGAGGGATTTGTATTATGAATTGCTCGACCATCCACCTAAAATTATTTTATTTTTTACAATTGTAAAGTGATCAATTAGCTGTGTGAGATTAAGGGAGAGCCTAAAATCAACATTTAACCATCAAACCATAAGACATATACTATTTTTAATTAATTGATTTATTATTGTATATTATTATTTTAAATATTTCAATTCATATTTTTTAAAAAAATTAATGCAAATAGTCACTTAATATTTAACCTTTAATTATTATATTTAAAGTTAATAATAATTGAATTAAGTAATTACTACTTAATAATAACTTTTATTACTTTATAATACCTACTAATATTCATAATAATCCTTAATATATTATTAAACTTGGAATTCAGCTGTCACAACTACTGAATTTACAATTAATTCATACACACTGGGTCGTTCAAAATGTGAATCATCTAATTTAAAATTTGGTCTAATTGGCTGTTTTTCTAAAACCAATTGTGTTAATTTTCTTTACAATTAATTATACCCAAAAGGAGATAAATCAAAGCTATAAAACAGTAGGTTTTAATAATTTACCAGTGGGCAGCAAAAGGTCTACAGAGATCTAGATGGAATGGTAAGTGTCGAAGATCTCTCAATCTAACAGCTGCTTCCATATATACAAACAGAAGCCATAAAACCACAGTCGGGACACAAACTCCTTTCTCTGAAAAAATTCAATTTAATTCATTGTAATATTATAAAGAAATATACTACCAAATAAAAAAAATCAAACGACCTATTTTTTTTTGGGAAATTGAAATTGTAAAATGAACACTTTGAAGAAAATATCATTACATATAGGAAAATATTGGGCCTGACAAATAAGATGTGAATATTCTGAATTGTATCTAACTGCAATAGTGTTAATTTATATTTTTTACATTATTGGTTTTCATTAAAAAAATATAATAACAAACATTTAATATGACTTTCTTTATAACCAATGAAAAGTTGCAAACTGAGAGCATATTCTTTATGTGTTTACCTTAAAATATAGATATCCAATAGTTATAGTGAGAAACTAATAGACTAGGAAAGATGAAATATAAGACTCAGTGTATGATTTTGACAGGTATCGTCCATTAGATTAACCTATTTTTAAGAAAGCTTTTTACTTCCTACTTTTAATTGCTTTACCTATTGTACTACTGATGAATCTCTTGAGCAGGCTCCAAGTGTACTACCCTTCTTTAATGTAATGGAGTAACCATTTATGTTCATCAGACCTGGCAAGTTTTCTTCCAGTTGTGAAGGCTTCCAGGAGCAGGCTCCAAGTGTACTACCCTTCTTCAATGTAATGGAGTAACCATTTATGTTCATCAGACCTGGCAAGAGTTTTCTTCCAGTTGTGAAGAGCATTCTTGGTCCTAGGACACCGCAGCCGAGACGCTTAACATTATAGGTTAGTTTTAGTAAAATAGTAACCCGTAGGAATGTCCCCATCTATTGTAGCATCTGGCTCTGAGAGGAAACCCTTGTGCCTTCTAAAAAAATCACTAATTCCAACTGATCTTTTCTATGATGTAAGACGACCTTCTCCCCAATAATCAAAACTCCTCTTCCTAGGTGAACTTTTGATCAATATTTGGTCATATCATCTATCATGAGGTACCACAACTTCATCAATACTAGCCAGTAATATTCTATTGTAATATTCCTGCGGCCCCCAATCTGGAAGGAGGTAACTGTCTTATCACATGTGCAGCGTCCTCTGTAGCTTTTCAAAGCGCTCATGTTGTTGCCAATTTCTTATTACTGTGAGAAACAGCATTTGGACATATGATGGTCATGATTTTACTAGTAGCAGAGTAAATGTCTTGGTTCTCAATCCACCCTGTCATCTACTTATAAGACTATTTAAGCTTTCTGCATCCCTGAGGCTTTCAAATAGTGAGTTGACAGTAGAAACCTTCCCATAAACCCTCTAATTTTCCCTTCTTTTGGCCACTGGGACCTGCATTTGCTCCTAGGATGCCAGAGTTCTCCGTAGCTTCAACAGGAAATTGTTTTCTTCCGGCATTTCAAAGTATATAACTCCTACTTTACTATGTCATGCAGGGTGTTGTTGCCTGCATATTTGCAACACAAATTCGGGCTTGGTGTATGAGTTCTTCACAGCCTCAAACTTCATAGCATGTGTGATAGCATCATTCAGTGCTTCAAGAGCCTGTTGTGTCTTGAGCCTCAAGTCAATTGAGGAAGTTTTCTATAGCTAAACTCTTTTAAACCACCAATCAATCATGTAAAATCTTTCCTCTCTAGCCAGGTAATATTGGTTTCAAATTCTTAGGAACTCCCTTGGAATTTTAAAACTGTATTTCAACTGGGTTTTTTTTTCTTGTCGAAAAACCATTTGTGGTTATCATTGCCAATCAACAACTAAGACAAATACTCAATATTTTAGGTAAAACAAAATAATAAAAAAGATTTAAATAAAACAAAAAAATACAAAACAAACAAAACTTAAACACAATAGTAATAATTTAAAAATAAATGTGTAACAATAAACATATAACAAATAAAGAGAAACACAACAATAAATCTATAACAATAAAAAATATAAAACTATAAATAACAACAACGAACAATATAACAGTAAATAAATAATAACAATATTTAAAACTTAACAACAGTCAACAATTTAACAATAAATAAATCTGAATAGCACAATAACAAAAACATAAAACATATATAAATTTAAATGAATATTTTTTTTTTAAATAATAATAATACGCAAAACACACATAAACAAATATTCATATAAAAAACATATGTATTTAATTATTAAATTTTAAAAAATATGTTCAAGTGGTGCAAGAAAGCGATCACCAGGTCAATGGCCGAAGCATCGTCCCCCAACACCACTTTCAAATTGCCTTCCACATTAAAAAAGGTATGAATATTGGTCAATCCAACACAATCCACCAAAGTATGTTTTATAGTGAAGATAGCTCCACAGTACTGACATATTGGAGAATCTTCACGACGCATTAAATATCCTTGAGTTGCAAAGGAGTAGCCAATGCAAAGGCGTGTAACCACCATTTCCTCCCTACGCTTTGAACGAATAGAAGACCTCCATGGACGAATAGTATTTTTAATTTCCCTCAGCTTATTCTGAATCATGGTATGCCATTTGTCTTTCCAAGCAGCGAGCAATAAATGTTTCGCAAAACACACATAATCAGATGCCACACATCTGTAATGGGTACGAAACTTGTAACATTCTTCGCTAACTCAATGACTTTTGTGTTTCCAAGTATTCCACAGTGTCCAGGAACCCAACAGAATGTTAACTCCGCCACCCCTCAATTGAAGCCTATGTACAGCACACAAATGTCCCAAACTAAAGGGTTAACAGAGAAAACATCCTGAAGGGCCAGAAGAGCACTTTTGGAATTAGAACACAAAAGAGAGTGTGAAGATCGAGATTGAATGAAGGTTAACGCTTTGAAAATGGCAAAGAGTTCTGCGTGAAAACACTGCAAGCTGAGAGCAATTCGTACATGTAATTACATCCTGAAGCATAAAACACCCACCCAAAACCATTGTCCAGTTTAAACCCGTCAGTGAAAATAATTTTACTGTGTTGATGATTTATAAATAGATAAAAATTCCAGGTGGTCGACCACATCAGCAGTGTCGTGTTTTATCTAACTGGATAATGAGAAATCTAAGTGTTGCATTTTTATTATCTGTGGAGGTAGATAGCACATTGATCGTTCAAACATTGTAGGAAGTTTCAACCCAAGGTTATCCATTATTCGTACCATTCATATGCAGGAGCGGTCGAACATTGACGTGAATCGTAATCTTCATTATGCATGTTTTTTTTACCATTTTGAATGCCAGGTGATTTGATTTGCCATGAAGACCAGAAATGTAAGATATTTGTAACACCTGACGTAGTCTTGAAAAGGCAGATTCCCCAGCCTCGACAAGAAGATTATGGATTGGGATAGTTCTAAACGCACTAGTAGCAAATCTATGTCCAGAGTGGTGAACAGCATCAAGAGTTTTCAGAACTGTAAGTCGTGCGGATGAATAGGCTTGACAGCCATAATCAATGCGCGATCTAACGACCGTGCGATAAAAGCGAAGCATACAAGTTTTGTCTGCTCCCCAATTCGTTTCACTAAGGACTTTTAACATATCCAATTTCTTGCTGCATCTCACCTTCAAATCACGAACATGTGGGACCCATGAGAGTCTTTTATCAAATAAAAGACCTAAAAATCTAACTCTATCCGTGGTTTGAAGCAGAATTCCATCAAGATAAAGGATCGGCTCCTGGTGTTGCCTATGACGACTAAATGCTACACATTGGGTCTTCGTAGCAGAGAATTTGAAACCTGTAGTTCTTGACCAATCCTCTAATCTGCTTATTACTAACTGCAAAGATCTTTCCGCAGTTGCCATATGTATTATGTGCCCGCAGCAGGCACATAAATACAGAAGTCCTCTACAAAAAGTGAACAGTGTACCGGAGATCGTATATTAGATGTTATACTATTTCAACTGGGAATTCCAACATCAGCTCCAGGTGTTGATGAACAAATCTAATCTCAAGGTTTTTGATGTGCTTATTATAACCCATCCTCTTCCACTTCCACAGCATCTCCATGTAACAACATGCCAAACACAAAATGTGGAGGTCTTGTTTATCAGTGATTACCTATTTATAAAAGACACCATTTCAAACAGTGTTTTGTAGCTCTAACAAACCATATTTCCATTGATTGTTGCGAACCCACTCTGTCTAGTCTTCATAACTGCAGGCACCGAAATATCTCTAATGTTGACCTCCCCATACAGCATATAGACAATAGGAGGGTCTGAACACTTAATCAAGCATTCTTCCAAAGACCTTAGGCTCTAAACTGCCGTCTAATATATTCTCAAATCCATCAGAGCTGACAGGTAATTTAATTTTTAATTCACTAACTTCATTCTTTGAAGTGCTTAAGCTACGTAAGCTACTTAAGCTAAGTTATTTCCTAAAACAGTTGAATTTTCAATTAAATCTCTCTTTAAATCAGATGAATTTTTCATTAATGTATTTTTTAAAGCCGCATTGAATTTTGAGTCAAACTATCGATCATGTCTTTTTTTAGATTTGCTAGTGTCTTATGCAATTTATTGCTGCCTCAATTCATGTCAAAATGCACTCTCAAGATCTTCTCCTGCTCCCGCTAAGACATCTTAGCCGCTGTTGTAGCACAGTTTTACTACCATTATTCTAGATTTCTATGCTTTTTCTTCTCATTACAAGCCTACCACTTTTAGTTAACTCGATTTCACACTTTCTGTATCCATCAGTTAGTGATGTGAGTGGTTGAACCTTTGCTGTTCATAGGAGGCAGCCAGTTTGGGAGAAAGCTTACTCACTCGAACATTATAAAAAAAATTTCTGAACTTCTTTTTATTACTGAATTTGTTACAGAAATACAACTTAAACTTCTTTTTTAACAAAAATAATGAGTTTAAAAAATTGTTTTTGTAGGAAATTAGGATTGAGATGCAGATGGTACTGGGGTAGTCTGTTGATCTATATGGTCAGAGTGACCATGTTGAACTAAGGCTACGTCAATCCTGTACATTTTTAACTTAATTCTGTACTAGAGTTTCTTCAACTTGATTAATGAGTATAATGGAGGTTTTAGCATACTTTCTGATTTATTAGTATTGAATTCGACTGTCAATCAACCACATCTGGATATTTTGTTTCTTCCTGATGAGGTTGGGGCCAGGCTAACCTGTTAATATGATACGGTGTATTATCGATAACTAACATACTTTCTGACTTGAGGTTTGGGATGAGTTTTCTTTGACCCACACGTTATACTTATCCAAATTCATGTCTCCATGAACTACTATGTTCCAGACTTTACTATTAATAAACAGTTACACACAAATCCCTCCTTATTTCCAGCTTGTAAAACAATTACTTGAGAACTTATAACTTTAGTCCGTCATCTATATGGTCCATCCAGGTGATCTCAGTGATTGTTGTACTATGGTCCAGTCAATCAGCGGAAATATATTTTGTCCATGTATACGATTGATCCTTTCCATTCCTATTACTACCCACTTTTACCTACCCACTTAAACCTTAAATTTAAGATATCACTTTTTTAAAAGTAATTTTCTATGGAACTCCAATATTTCAACTACCTTACAGACACACCATACAGTTCTTTTGAAATCAATTTTTTGTTTTAATACACGTAGTACTTTTCTGAGAGAGCTTATTTCATCCTTGTTTATATGAAATTTATGAATTATCCTTTACATTACAGATATGTCGAAATCATCAAATGTAGTTTTCAATAAATGTAGAACTTTTTTTAATGAGGTTGGTGAACATAACTAATGATATACAAGACATTTCTTAATATTCATTAATAATCCTCCTGGCACTATTAACACTTTCAAGTCTACGCCCAAATATAGATCGGGCCATTTAGTTGCCTATGCCCGAGAATGGCTCGGGTTCCTGTATTTATTTCCACAGCAACGTAATTCTCGCATATTCTCAGTTTCGTCGATAACGTTGTTTATATTGGTTATGCTACGAATAAAAATGTATTTGTTTAAGTGCGGCGACCGAGAGCTATCAGACATTTGTTTGACAGTTCTTGGTTTGCCAGATAATGAGTGTTTTATTAGTGCGTGTTGTTTACGTTGCAAGTTAGTTGTTGTTTATTCTAAATCTTATCTATTTTGATTAATATTCTTATCTTTATCATTTTGTTTAATTAATTTGTAGTTTGTGCAATTTTTGTTTAGGCTTCTGAGTGTTTTTTCTTTACATTTTTCTTTAAGTTATTTAATATTGGTAGAGATATTATTTATATAGATATAATGGCTAAAGACACTTTGGGAAGCGATTCAATATGAAATATGTTGATTTTAGACAGCAACGGTGACAGTGAAACCGATCTTAGTCGAGGTACAAACGAGATATTCGTTCATGAACTAAATGGAATTGTTAATGACCCGATTTTAAAGTTTTCTAAATTTTAAAAGACATATTTCTAAATTACATTTTCTTTAAAACAATATATAACATGTAATATTTATTTTAATTACAATATAAAATATGCATAGCGAAGTGCAGTGATATACAGTGTTGCTGTTTTTTTTCAACATTCGTATACATTTTTCAAACAAACAACGTTATCTATATGTAAGTAATCAATTCATATGTATATATTTCCTAAAAGCTTGTTTCATTCCCTTTACAACAATGTATAACTTTGTGTAAATATGGTATTTATTATAAGCCAGGAAGTTTTTATATTTTACCTAAAAATCCAGACAGATAGACGGGCGCCTACTAAGCAGCTAGGCTTAAAAGTGTTAAAAGATACACTGCAGGCACTAGTTATTTTGATTTGTAAAGCTTTCAAAAGGGCTGTCATTGTCTTTATTCGTGTATCATAATAAATAATTTCCTGCTACGTTGTGGATCACTTTTCGATCAACAGATGTACTCGCTGACATGTTATGTGACAATGGTTAAGACATCCTGAAGGCAACAGCTTCAAAATACTAAAATATTTTTGGAAAAGCCATAATACAAACGACACACATTGAAACATATAATCAACTGAGAGTTTTGTTACCTCGAGAGCATTAGTTCTACGTGTGCACCAACTTCCTCGTTCCCAAATCAGTTTCATTACTCACATCACAAGCTATACTTCACTAATTACTTATTGGCTTACCCCACATCTGACACCAGATGTTATGTTCTTAAAGGATTCAATGAATTATAAACTAATTTCAACCTAAATAACTATTTATAAATTCACACTCTTTTAAGGCTACTATACCTACAGACTTCAAATTTATAAAGCATCCAAGCACTGTTTTAATTAGACCTAATAAATAATTAGTTTTTTAATAGTCCATTTACACTTAACACGCACTGTCACGGTTTGCCACTTGATCACTAAAGCTTTACTTCTCTTCATTACATTACAAAATACTGACTTCTCTGTTACTTCATTACGTAAGAAACCCTTCTATTTCGACTTGTCACTTCTAGAAATTTCATTTATTTTCTAGCTATTTCTCTATTTAGAAGGCTTACTAAGATTTCACTTCTAACTTCACCAAAATGGCATGGCTGTTGTGTCGGCTAACATATGAAAGGACTTGAAACCTTGTCAATCTTTATGCCATAAATAATGGGTAGGGCCTTCCCCATTACAAAAGTTTAAAATAACAATAAAACATGATTAATACTAAGGTCTGTGATAGGTTACTTATATGATAGTATTTTTTGTTGGACAGACAACAGTCTAAACAAAATGCAATATTCTAAAATTCTTGACCTACAAGATTTCTATAACTGAAGAGGCCGAGTTCTGTTCTATGAGTTAAATAACAACTATAAATCTGCTGACTACAATATTCAAAACATGGGTAACCAAATAATTATCATCAGTGTCTTCATTTATGGTTTCAAATTATGAAACAGCATCATTACTTATTCTCAATTTGTTTTACAATCTTTATTATTACAATCAAAATATTGGGAAGAGCCCCAATACCACAAAAATAATCAAAAATAACAAATAAAACAAGTTACTTAAGATTAAACCCTTATGTACATTTTGATGACCATGTCATCATCATCAGAGGGTCTTATACAAAATTACAATTTAGCAAACAAGAAGTTACAAACTACTCTAGTTTGTAACTTTGTAATAAGATCCTCTGATGATGATGACATGGTCATCGAAATGTACTATAACATTTATAGAATGGGCTATATAATATTATTTAAGAATTGGAAAATAGATGAGAAATAACTCACTCAAAATTTAGAAAGAAATTCATTAAGATATTGGTTAGGTTAAATGAAACTTAAATTTAGGTAAAAGCATAGAATTGTAAACAAGGTTTTTGAACTGGAAATGTATTAGGAAATTTGTTATATCAAATAACCTAACACATAAATTAAAACAAGATAATCTAATAATAGTTATGTGTAAACAAATTTGTAAACTGTAGTAACATAGGGCCTAAGTAATTACTTGAAGGAGAAAGTGAACACGTTTGTAAACAAAAGAAAATTGAAAGGTTATGTTCTTTGAATCCACTCAAAACACACACAATTCGGAAATATCACAAAAGTAAAACACAAAGACACTTCACACACTAATAATAGTAATTAAAGAAACACTGGAAACTTTATTAAGGATCGGAAAATTGAAACAGTAAGTTTCAACCAAAGTTTAACCAAATTAAAACGCCATTGAAAACAAGCTTGTTCTTGTTGGGATAATCAGCTGGTAAAACAGATGTGTGAAAGTCAAGGAAACATCAGCTGTAAAAACAGAAGAAAGTAAGTCTGATGGAAAGTCTAGTGGAAAGAAATCGAACTAAATTATAACCCATATGTGTTTATTTTAAGAAGAAAGGCGGCCATATTTTAAACAATTTTAGAAATCTAAGGACGCGTAGTAGAGTTTGAGATAGCGTGGTGACGCTCTAATATGGGACCAGCCAGGACCAGTCAAAATTCTATTTATTTGGAAAGAGTTCGTCTAAATTATACCGTTTTGTTAAGAAGATTGGCCAAACTAAATTAAGGAGAAGTGAATTACAAAATGTAATACTGTGTTAATATAAAGTGAAGTAAATAAAACGAATTTAAGTGTGTAAAAAGTCAAATTTGGAGAGAACGGAATCTTACGTAAGCTAACTGAAATTTCGATATTTGATAAGTTATTAGCGCTATAAAAATCAATTTTAATGGACATTAAGATAATAAGGAAGTTTAATTTTGTACATTAGAATATCTTGTAGTTAATTAATAGTAAGTAATAAGAAATAATCCAGTTCAAATAGTTTAGCTTTTTTTGTATATTCAAAATTAAAGTATTTCCATCCGGAAAATATTTATTAAAGCTAATTTCAAAATTTAATATTGTTTGTTCAAAATTTATTTAATTAACCTAAGAATTAAAAAAAAATATAGCCCATGCTATAACCCCGAGATACTAAGAGATCGTAAAATTAGCCAAGGGTATTAAAATGTTGTAACTATAAAAAATTAAAAGAAAAAAGAGTTAAACCGAGTTTGTTAAAACTTGTAAGTTGTAAAATTTTGTTTTGTGTGTATTGTTTAATGTCGAGATGAAATGATAATAAATGTTAATGAATTGTTCCTGAGTAGTTTTATTTGTCTTAAATAAAAAATTCAATTTATTAAATAGTAAAACATAATTATATTGTATTGTGTCTCTTTAAAAATTATATTATAGTACATAAGGGTTTAATCTTAACTAACTTGTTTTATTTGTTATTTTTGACTATCTTTGTGGTATTGAGGTTCCTTCCAATATTTTCATTATAATATATTGTACCACTGTGCTCTTGATATTGTATAAATCATTATTATTTTTAGTAATTTGCTCAACAATACTATTTGTTTGGATATCATGTTGCAAAGGTTGTTAAGTCATTGACAGTGTTTGGTTTTTAAAAGTCTTTTTCATTTTCATTCATCCATGTCTCTTTATTAAAGCATAGTGTCCTTCAACTGAGAGATATTAAAATTTCATGGGCAGTAAGTTTTTTTTAAACGAAAGAAAACATTTATCAATTAAAAAGCTGACTTAAAAAATTATACTTTATCATAATTTATTTTGCAGTACATACCAGATGTCATGACAAACTGTTTTTAAGTGCCAAAGTGTTTAAACTTGCCGATGACAAAAGGAAGAAGTTTATATGAATAATTAGAAATTTTGCCTGTTTGATCTTATCTCTTTCTTGTTTAATGCAGGAAATGTTTCTATTGATAACTTTTTATAGTATAAGGTTTCATCTCTATTATAGACTACTTCAAGTGATGTTAATTTTAAATTTCAATGAAAATGTTTGAAGGGCAAGCTTTGTATTATCATAACTTGCTTGAACCTATGAAGTCAATTTTATATACTTTACAAAAATTACTGACATAATGTTTTTTAATACATGGGGTAATCATTATCAGTGTCTCGAAACAGACTGATTGGGTTCAAATCGTCTTCACGTTGTTTCGATATCTTTACTAAGGAAACATCCTCTGGTAGCAAGAGGTACTTCCTCTTCTGAAGAAGATAGGTCAGCTCTCCTCCACGTTTGTACTTTGTTCTGTGTTGCTGTTTCTTTCGCTCTTATTTCTATTGGAACTATGCCACTTCTATATACGACGTAATTGATGTGGACGCCTTAGAGTAAAAGCGCTTCTAGTAGTGCAGCAATCCTGTCTTTATCCAATGGTTGGCGAAGGAAGGTTGAACTTAAATTCCGTACACTTTCTATTATCACTTCTTATCGCACATATATTTCGTAGTGTAACAAGCAGTCGTGTCCAAACAAGTTATTTAAATCACAATTAACTAAAAAAACTACTTAGGTTGCGATTATAACGGCAAAATAAAACTAATATGCTTAAAACGTTTGACAATCTAAGTAGTGGTTGTGGGTCAGAGGTGAGAAGTGGAAACTAAATAATGACAAGAGTTCACTGCAGGGGTGGAAAATCAGGAAGGTATAAGAATTGACCTCCTTTTGGTTCAGCCAGCGCAGGCATTAATAGACATCCGCTGGCTACTACGGCACACTGCGACCACTCCCAGGTTAAATTAACATAACAACAGAATTGAAATATTATATACTACAGAAAAAAATTGTACTGAGTGTAGACAAAAATTGTAAACTATAAAACTGTAAGTTACTATACGAATTCACACAAATTATGCAATTACTTTGTATTAGACACCAACACTCTAGTTTTAAACACGAGTTATATGTAAATAATAGTACGTTAATATTGCTATACCAATAAGCCATGTTCAGATCAATAAAAGCATTAAACCAGCTAAGGTTGGGCTGGAAAAGATTTACTATGTATATTTTTAAATATTCATTGTAATTTAAAATTAAAAGCACAAAACATACTTAATACTATAAATAATTGGCCACTAACAAATACTTAATTAAAAATATTACTGCCAACAAAATTAAGTTACTATAGAATTATAAACAGTTTACAAATCTCAAATAACACATCAGATTCCATCACTTTAAAATGCTCTATGGAACAAACATTTATTGAATTCAAAATAAGATTTCCTCCTTATATTACAGAAAAGAAATACTTTCTAACATTAAGTAGAAAATTAAATATTACCTGTGTGCCAAACGTACTGAACCCAAACATATGTACTAGCAGCAAAGAATAGCCACTGCACGGGAATAAAGAAAAAACAAATCATGTCTGAAGTCAGAGCAATGCACACAAAGAAAACTGAAAATGCCTGTAAAGATACACAACTTAATTAAACCAGATTGTAGTAAATTTTAAAAAAACAAAAGTAAGAGAGGGCGCAACCCATTTACTACTTCTGTAATATTTTTAAAATATTAAAAATATTGTATGTAATTTGTACAAAATGTATGGAATCTTATTACCAATGCTAGTCAGACACAAACTATCAAACCACTAGATGTATAAATAGTCAATAGTGTAAAAAAAGACAAATAGTAGAACCTCGATATTTTGGACCTCATTATTCCGGATCTCTGGTTTTTGTGGTATTTTTCTATTTTTTTAAAATGGTTTTTGACGTTAAAATATTAGTTCTGGACATAATACTGTACAGTCATAAGCCTTACAGTCAGGTACATACTGTAAAATTACTTGTCTTTTTATATCGTAATCTTGGCTAGCCGCTATTCACATCATAGTGGGTAAATGCGACCATAAAACGCTATACAGTGCAATATTGAGATGTGTGAGTTGATGAGACGGCCACCTTTCTAAGTACAGACGATGACAGCAGGAATGAACCAAATATTTTGAGTCGCATTGAAACAGTATCCCACTCAGGTGACCTAATGGTTTATTTTGAGCATCACAAGGAAACAACCTCAAACGAGCTCCTAATGTTGAAGCAGATGCGTGATAGGGCAGCACAAAACTAACACAACGGAACATCACATTCTTCTTTTCGATTCCAAATACCTCGATTTCATCACTTCTGGCGTTTACACATTGGGTGGTAAATGTCTGTCACCATTCTAATATAATGTCATGTACACACATTGGGTGGTTAAAATATCCAAGCATACTTTACCATAATGTTGTGTTCATATATATGGCTGTAAAATGTTGCCGCTCTAACATTATGTTGTGTAGTAAAATATTCATTTCTGCTCTAAAATAATGTCGCATTTGCACATTGGAGGGGGGGGGGAAATATCCGCCGCCGCTCTAAGATTATGTTGCATTTACACACAGCGCAATAAAATATCTATCGCCACCCTAACATAACCTTGCGTTTACATATTGGGTAATAAAATATCCGTTGTCGCTCTAACATAATGTCACGTTAGTGTGTAATCTCGATTGTAATGCAGGGACTATAACAACTTATTAGATTGGTAATTGTGACTGTAAAATTTTGCAATCTACCCATCACTTTTATATAACATTATTTGTATTACATAAAGGTAATTTTCTGTAAGTATATATGTTTTATTTCCCTGTTTATTTGCATTCTCTGGTTAATCCAGATTTTCGGTAATCAGTTTCGGCTCCAGCTCCAGTTAGTCCAAATTATTGAGGTTCTACTTTAGAAAGTTATTTTCTTCATGCAAACTTTAAACTAAGATTTTTTACAAAAAACCTTTATCAAATTAAAATTTTTTTGAATTTTTCAATTGGTTTTATTTGAACAATGTCAAATTAAATGACAATAAGATCCATGAGTTTAATTTATTTAACAAGATGCCTAAAAGCAGAAAAAATTAATGCTATTGAATATTGTAAGCTTATATTTTTAGCCCCAAATGAAACTTCTTTACTTAGCATTTGGACCAGAATAGCATTGATAAATTTATAATGTTTAAAAAACAACTATCTAAGGACATTGCAAAAGATATCTTAAGGTAAAATTTGGCATTTCTTTCACCCAGAAAGAGTATAATTTTCTTCCCATTAGTCTAATGATATGTATGATAATTTCTCCTACAACAGCCAAGCCACCAATTTTAGAACCATAGTTGCATTATGAAGAACTTTAAAAATTATTAGTTGTTATAATCATTAAACAACTTTAGTAATATTAAAACAAATTTTGCTTAATTTCATGTGTTTGTTTAATGATCCAAGGTAAAAAAGTGAGCAAAGCACATTTATTATAATAATTAATAATTTTCAACTACCTATGCAATAGTTATCTTTATAATATACAGACATAATGTGGGAGAGAGTTTTTCCATTCACATTAAACAAGTAAACATTTCCTTATGATTGTAAAAGTCGGAATCTGGCATACAAAATGTTTTCTTAGCTCCTAGATCAGGGGTTTTCGCCCTTCTCTTATTATTTCAACTTTTTTCTTATTCTTCATAGGTGGCAGTGATCAAACTGATTATGTGCTTTAAAATAATAATAATACAAAAAATTATTTATAACTCTCACTAATGCTTGGCAAACAGAGAACATAAATAAATGATGTAGGTTTATAAAACTTTAAAATGTATTTCATAGTCTAATGAATAATATTTAAAAGATATCTATGGAAAAATACTCACTAATCCTTGGTACTTGAAGGAATCATAAACACTTCGAAGAAGGAGCCAAAATGGCCACAGGAATTCAAATCTAAATTCCAGAATGAAGTCAGCCAACAAAACCGCTGCCCATAGCACGAAGAACTTCAAGTAGAGTAATGTGCTTAAAAAACAAATTCAGTAGATAAAAACTTCTAATAGATTACAAAATTGTATTAAAAAGTATATGTTTATTTATAAAACAGAACACTATTTTACGCAATAAAATAAACTAAACAATTTTATATGTTTTTATCAACAAATATCAATAAAAAAATAACACTACAGTAGAATGCGGGAATTTGCTGTTTTAGGAATGAAATAAAAATAAAGAAAACAGTAAATGTCCACTAAACAGAAAATTCCCATCGCCCACAATAAACCATAGCTACCTCTGCAACTACCAAAACTGCCATATTGTCCATCCGAAAACACCAAATTCCCGTACTCCACCTGGTATTTTACAACATATTAACAAAATATCAAGGTAAGATGGGTTTGGTTAAACAATATTGGATTACTAAAAAAAAAACAAGTGGTAGATAAAACACAGTATTATATTACAAAACATATGGTTATATTAAAATATGGGTACAAAATGTCAGGTTAGGACAGGTTTGACACTAAAGAATATAAAACATTACCTATGCTAATTATAAGCAACTCAAATATTGTGTTTCAGCTCCAATAACGGATATAGGCCTGTTTCTATAAACACTAAGTTCATAAATTGTTGTAAACTCAAGACGGCCGTGATTAAATCAAGTTTTTTGTTGGTTTTAGTAATAGTTTACCATTGATCACCATCTTCAATTTGTTTCTTATTCCTGTATGTTTTTTAAAAATAGATTACAAACAAGGAAAAAATTATTTAAAATGTCAGAATAGATAAATAGGCCTTTAATGTTTTGTTAAATATTGGAACGTAAACATAACCTCACTTTAAAACATTGGCTACTTCTGTATGAAAAAATATCGAAAAATTACAACACTATGTTCTACCATATTGCTATAAGGCTATATGAAAATATAGTTACAAATTACGAGATCAAGAAAAATTTTTTATAAAATAAGAAACTAACTTAGATCATAGAAAAATAGTGATGACATCAATTTTACACATACAAAAGTTATACATTGTAACATTTTGAAGTAATATCTATATAAAAGGCACTTACCAAATTAAGATAAATATATATAAATAAATTCAGTATGTAAAAATTACTAAAATATACCAGGAACGAATTGTAAACATAACCTAATTTCACTTGTATAGAAAATTCACACGGCCACATTTTAGATCTAATCACAAAATTTTATATAAAAGAAAAAAAAACACACAAATCACTATTTGTAAGAAAATGTATTAGAAATAATTGATAGGTAACAATTTAAATAGAACTATGTAAAAAATACACTTAAGACTTTCACACGGCAAGCTAGTGAAATGTGCTGGAGTAAACACGTTGCGTAACGGATTTGTGGAGTTGCGTGCGCATTGACCGGCAACAGATGTTCGTTTTAAATATTTCTCATGGAAATATAATATAAAACAGTTTTGGATTTAAATGCAAAGAAATTTAAGTACAGTTGTTAAGAAGAAGAAGTGTATCCGTAAAGAAGAAGAACATGACATCCGTAAAGCTGTACCTACAAGGAATAAACGAAAAAATAGCGGAAATTCACGATTTGGCCATTTTTTCTAACAAAGATAGCGTCAGGACGCAGTTGGAACCAAGCATCGGAACGAGGAAGACGTATTCAGAATTGGCTGTAAAAATTTTATTTTTTTAACTAGTGCGGAAAGTGCAGTATCATATTTAAATCGTAATTACAGAGTAACAATAAGCCAAATAATTGAACTGATCAATTAAGAAGACATTATTAAGGAAATATATTTAATTAAGAACTAAAATAACTTGTAAAAATTTTAACTTGTAAAAATTGTAAATTAGATATTTTTTTGAAAGTGCCAACTCAAAATTTATTAGTCAAAATTTAGAAAACCCACCTATTTAACCCGAGATAAAGAGAGCTCAAGCTCAAATTGAAATAATTAAATCAATTTCAATTCATATTAAAAATTATAACTAAACTTCTTGCTGCCATAACAAAATTTAGACTTAGGCTAATAAAGCTTAATTTTTGTAATTCTTTGTAGAGGAAATAAGAAATTTTAATTAGTAAGTGACTTTGTAAAAGATAACAAGGAATGTCATTTTAAGATATTAAAAGTTTATTGTAACAAAAAGCAGCATTGAAGTGTTATTTCTTTTAAATTATAACTTTTATTAAGACTTGTATAAAACAAAAATTACCAATTATTACAACATCCTGATATAAAAATCTTTTTTAAACAAGAAAAAATAATGAAACCTCCAATGCTGACCCTCCAAAAATTCACAATTTGGAAAAAGACATTTAACCTCACTTCCTACACACCCAAAAGGTATTAAATAGTTCTTTATTTTCGTAAAAAAGAACACGACATTCTAATAAAGCTACATAAGTATGTGGCTCTAAAATTTTAGGTTGGATAGATTATAAGAAAATAAAGTAATTATTAAAATCAGCTACTACAGCTCCGATCAGCAAATTTTTTTCCTGATCAATTTGACCTTGCTGTACACGAATCTGAAGTTTTTTCTACAAACACATATTTACATTTAAAAAAATAACCAAACCTAACCTGACCTGACCTGACTTTAGTGATTACTAACGCTCAGATCGGCGAAATTGTTTTTCCTGATTTGACATTGCTAACATTAAAACACGAATAACTTTTTTCCGCAGAAAATACAAAAAGTTAATTTTTCTGCAGATTTTTAATGTTAGTCTGTAATAGCATGTATAGCGTGAACCAGCCGCGCAGTAGCATTACGCCAAAGTCAGTTTATTTTAAAACTAAACTTAAAATCACACACACACACATGCATATATATATATATATATATATATATATATATATATATATATATATATATAAGGATAAATAAAGTAGTAAAAGTATTGTGGAATAGTCTATTAATAAAAATTGTATAAATTTAAAGGTTATTTTGCCATAGGAGTAAATTTTCAATAAAGGAAGTTGAAATAATAGTATAATAAATAATCAATAAAATAGTAATTGTTGACAATAAATTAATTGAAATAACACTATCTTCGATGATCTGGTCGCAATATTTCTACCCCAACATTGCAATTACAGCCACATCCATGCCTTTCTTTTAACTCTGTTCTGTGTGGTGATGCAAAAACTTATACTGGGGGTTACCTAAATATTGGTAGATTTTGTTATTATTATATATGGGAAAGTATATAGGAGAGATTTATTGTATTTAACCTAGTTTACTCAGTTTTTCAGTAATTTTCTGACTGGACTGGAGGTAGTATCCAGATGCAACTAATGAAGTAACAGTTCATGCGAAAGTAACTTCTACAAGTTTATGACCACGTTAAAGAATCAGAGTATTTGTGCCGATATTTGAATCATATTAGACTATTTTTGTTTCACCGAACTTAATGGACTACAAATTTCAAAACTATTATTGTATTTAATTTTGGTGTATGTAACTTTATGTGACAATAAAAATCTTATGTCTCAAATTATCATTAAATAATCATATTACTGTGTGTTAGGTTAAAATTATTTCTTATACTTCAACATACATTATTCATTGAACATTTGTCAAATGAAGAAAACAGAATCATAGGGCTCCTAATAATCATTGAAAAGGATGAACTTGAAAATCACAACATGCCTACCATCAAATATGCATGTCAGATTATCTCTAATATTTTCATTAACATATGAAAATATAACAAAAGTTTTTCTATATCTGTAGAAAGTCAAATACTTTGAGAAATTTTTTCAATGTAATATATTTTTTTAAGAGATGTCTTTATTGTTACTCAATAATATGGAGATAACCATCAGATACGCCTGACGACGTTTCAAAATATATACATCCGATGGAAGGTTAAATCAAGTAAAACTTGGCCTAATGACGGCCAACTTTGATTTTTTTTCTTTTTATATGTTATTCTAGAATACCTTTTAAACAAAGTATCTATAAATAATTT
The DNA here is from genome assembly GCA_036971475.1 of Prosapia bicincta. NCBI lineage: Eukaryota > Metazoa > Arthropoda > Insecta > Hemiptera > Cercopidae > Prosapia > Prosapia bicincta. Next base: position 369,446,203 of record JBAIZL010000001.1, read on the forward strand.
AATCGTTATATTTAATAAATAAACAATATTAACTCTTTTAAGTTTGAGAAATGGTGTTTAAAAATTATTAACCATTCCAAATAAAAGTAAAATATCTTGTACTATATTTCAAGCTACAGTTACAGTAAGAATCAAAATTTTGCAACAACCAGATTACATTAGTATTCCCATCAAAGGCGACTTTGAATTATAAGAACTATAATGAATTTTCTTTGTTAAAGGTTACACAAATTAGAAAATAAAAATTAATTAGGCCTGACCTACAGTTTGTTATTTAACCTGGATCTAACTACAAATTTACTGCATCGGGATTACTAACACGCTTTACACTGATATAAAAAAAATAGTTTCGTAAAAAATAACCTTAATATACTTTTGATTCAAATTTGGAAAATTTTCAAGAACCTATAACGTTATGTTTACAATTGGGCCCATTTAGATAGCCATTTGATACTAGAAACTCTCAATGTTTTGATCGCAGTTAATGTTATCCGAAAATTACAAACTTTTCTTTAAATATTTTAAGACAAATGCTTACAGAAAAAATACTTTCAGCACTAAAGGACTATAACTATTTAAATTATTACATTTTTTCCATACACATATGGCGGAGACATACCTTCCATATATTCCGTCTGTTATTTTAGGACGTTTAATTGGCCTTCGTAGCTTGCCACAATCGGCATTTCTTCTCTTCATATTCTTAGCTGTATAACTCGTAAGGTGAATTAACACCAGGATATAAAATTTAACTATTACTTACAAAAAAAAAAATTAATCTAAACCTACAACTCTTTGTTGTCATTCGACATACAACCACTGCCTTGATTATCGTGTTCCTTTTTTCATTTCGCGCCTATTAACAGCATTGGAATCACTGCCTACCTTATTAATAAATCTTCTTCGCCTTTTTTTCAACAACATAATATTTACTTATTAAATAATATTATTTACTAATAAAAAAATTAAATATATTCTTTAATATATGAAAACTTACTTATAAAAGAACTACCTTTGATACTTAATGAGAACAATCGTTTAAGGAATAGGGTTTTTCTTTTTAAAACTTGCAGTTTTTGTGTTGTAGATCTTGATTTTTTTTAAAACTACTACTATGGCATAATTTGGCGAAAAAAAACAGTATGGTGATCCCTCGTTATTTGAGGGGAATAAGTTCTCCAAACTTACAGCGATTACTGAAACCAACTGCATATGGAAAGTAGAGGGTTAACGTTCACATCAAAAATGTTAACATTAATTACAGCTATACTGTACACTTATAATACAGTATAGTAAATTTATATACTACATAATTACATGCATATTTTTATTGTTTGTTAACGTTTTCCTGATATCCGAAAACACGAAAATTCTATTAAATATGTGCACTCACGCACACAGACAAACGTATTGTTTATAGTTGAAAACTATCCAATAAATTTTTAAACACCTAATTCTAGACAAATAATCTTTGAAACACTGTTAATTTGATTTTTAAAAAAAACTTGTTTTTTTCGTGCACTATTTCTTTCTAGTTCTTTACATACTTTTTCATAAGGCGCTAGTGGTTCTTCCAGCTCTCAATTAAAATTATTGCCCATTCTAATGAAGTATCAATTTCAGCAACGAGTGCAGCTGTTTCCATAAATATACGTTTTACCGACAGATTTTAATGTCAACTTCAGCGATACATTTTTTACGACTTCTTCGTTATCGTTATTCGAGATATGCACAGATTCGATAATTATTTCTTCCAACTCTTCTTCTGTCAAATATTAGTTCGCTCTTTGCAACAGATTGTCGAGATCTTCACTGTTAATGTCTTAAAATCCTTCACCGTTAATTCAATGTGCTATTGAGACAACATGAGTCTGCTAACACTACTGCATAGCAGAACATTCAAACGATCCTTTACATGTCTTAAATCCCGAGCAGATTTCTTCTCCTTAGATAAGAAAGTTCGTGAAGGCATTCTTTTTTTAAAAAAAATTCAGACTCATCCACGTTAAAAACTTGATTGACTGTGTAGCCTTTCTCCGAAATAAGATTTTTAAAATGCGTTGAAAATTAATTAGCGGCTTGGTATTATACTGATGCTGATTCACCGACAATTTTCACATCGTAAAATAATGAAGTCTCTTGAACTTGTTAAACCCCCCTTTACTTTCTGAAAATGATTGACTATCGGTTCGTTCTCCACCGTTTTGAACAAAATGTTCATACAAACGCCTAGCTTTTTCACGAATAAAAATTGAACTCAGAGGCGTCCTTTTTTGTGATTGATCGTTTATCCATAGACTCAAAGCTTTTTTCCATTTTATCGATGCTTATATCATGACACTCAGAAGCAACTTTCACCGATTGACAAGTCCCTTCTCTGACACACGTCCTTCTATTTTGTTCATTTTTTTAAATGTAATGCACTCTTAGTTCGTTAACTCTAAAATTATTTGCGACAGATGCTATACTTTCACCACATTTTAATTTATCAACTTTAACCCAATGATTCAATTTCCTTAATAAACGTTATAACGTTTAACCTTTTCTTGTTTCTGTCAAAGGTTGATGACATTATAGCTTGGATAAACAATTTAAGGGAAAAGATAAAACTAAACAAAACAAATTCACTAAAAATTCCAAGTAAACGCGTCATTTCCAAAACTAGCAGATATGACAAGCAAATGAGACACCTGTTTGGTAACTGATGGTAAGGAAAAAACAAAATCCGAGATAGTTACGGTCCCTGAATACGATTATCGATGTTTTTTTCGAAAACTATTAAGTTAGCAGTAAGTAAACAGAAGTGATGCTGCGGGCGCCGAATCGTCTCATCGTTGTGTCAGTGACTATAACGCTACTTGTTATAAATAAGGAATGCCTATCTTTTGAGTAGGAGGGCTAGTAGTGTACAGTATAAAAAATGTTTGTAGATTTAACTACTTATTTATACAGCAACTTGCAGTTTTACTAAAAATATAAGAGTTAATTATGAATAAGATATAACATTCACCAGCATTTAAAACTAAGCAGGACAGTTGTTAAGGGAAATATGATATTATAGCTGATCACTGCTGGAGTTGACAAATCTGCAAAATATATTAAATACGCTAAAAACACTTGAATACTTAGTATGTTACACTTGTTTATACTAGCACTTACTTTTTATTATTATTAAGGACGGCAGATTCGGGTGATCTTTCTCATTGTTAACTTAGACCGTAACTAAAGTTGTTTCGTGATAAACTAGTAATTAAAGGGAACACGGAACCAAATTCAGTAAAACTCGATAAAATACGATTTTAAAGGTTTCATAGAAAAATTGCGTCTTAAACGGGGAATGTCTTACGGGATTAAAAAATACTGCAATATTAACAAAATAATACTGTATATACTTACCATTATGGGTGTGTATATTCTCACACATTGACAAAAAACTACATCATATTTTTAAACAAAAAAGCAAATAAAATATGAATGACGAATTTACATTAACACAGAGATACGGATTTAATGGGAGATCATAACCTACATACAGAAAATTTTTACATTTCTACTATATAGAGTGAACACGTTTCTAGTCAGTTACACTTTTGGTATCACTTGGCAAAGAAACCACTATCCACTGATGTTTTTTAGCATTCCTAAAAAATATCAGTAAGTAGTGACTTTTCCGAGTGATACCAAAAGTGTAATTTAAAAGAAAAACCTCAACACAAAATCTGCAAATTTTCTGAAAATAGTTTTCGACCTTATTTTACTTTATTTTTTGTAAAGAACTTCAAATCATGTTTCCAATCAGTACTGTATTTTTTAAGCTCGGGCGGCGCTAGTGAGTTTCATAATAAAAAGAAATATCTTCAAAATATATTCGAGGATCTAAAAAGAAATTAGCAATAATGTACATGCAATAGAGATTAGGTATAGAAAAAAGTTCCTAATTTTTATTTTTCCAGGTAAAAAAAATACTTCTACGTAAAAATTTGGACTATGTATAATATTATATATGTACTTGATTTTTCTGTTGTTTTATCAGTTTTGTATTTTCTATACATTGTTTTCTTTGCCTTATATTTTTTTTTGTCAATACTCGACCCTCACCTAAATTTGAGTGGCATGTGTAAGTAGTTTGAGTAGTAGAATAGCATATTACTAAAATAAATATAAAACTATTTATGGCACGCATACAAAATGTTAAATTTAAGTTGGTAATAGTTATAAATGCCAGTAACACCTGATCACTTTAAAAAAAGTCCAAACTCGTCGGTATTAAAACCATGACACTGGAGGAAATCCTTTAGCGACTGTGGTAACAAAAACATTTCCTCATTTACTGACTCTGCTTCTCCACTGTCCCGACGATATTCATGGTCACATCTTGTTTTGAACCAGTCAGTCCCTCCACTGGACCCAGTAAAATGATTAACTTTGGTTCTTTTCGGATTGCAATGTCTTATTCATAGACATTTGTAAACCACGGGCTTGATGAAATGATTGTAATAAGCCCATTCCTGTTCTTCATAATTCTCAGTCTTTATTTTCGTTTCAACTTGCACTGCGTTTTCCTGTAACTCCTTACTCTTTTAAAATAAGTGTTTTTACTGTAGAACTCGGAATGTTCAGATCAGCTGTGATTTTTTTGGATCTCTCAGATGGGAATTTTTTTAACACTTCAAAATTTTAAATTTGTCATTATGTAATAAAGCAATTTTCTTTATCCTGTTCATCTCATAAGACAAAAAAACACATTTCTTTATACTTCATAAAAACTAAACATTGTAATAATTAATGATCCTATGGCACGTACAGTTACGTACTTACGGTACAACATATCCAATGTAACTGATAAGCCTTTACTAACTGGACGTTTTATATGGAATCCGTATTTAGAGGATATGGGAAAAGTGGAAAAGGGTGAAAAAGAATGAGGACAAAATGCGTCCATGATAGAATGTACACTGTACTTGTACACGTACAGTAAACAAAACAAGGCATTTGTTCTAATCAAACAGAAGGTACGTATGTCATCTTACGCCTTGAAAACTCGCGGCTATGTCATTGAAGTAAACATCCTGCTGAATTATATTAGACTGTCTTTATAAACGTTTTATTCTGTTACCTATTCAATTCCGTTCCATGATGAACGTATTTTTTATATCCATAGACGTGTTATACAGTACTGAATTGCATACAACTACCATAATGCTTTTTTATTGTAATTTATTGGTGAGTGGTAAAATTTTCTATTATAGTCGAGAAAATTGTTCTGTTAAAAAAGCATAATAATCAGAATCCAATTGAAAATTAGTTTATTTTCCGTGAAAACTAAGTTCGTATGTTTTTAAAATTGTTTGAAACGAGAGCGTATTAGGGGGATTAAGTGGATTCATTACGGTTTTAGAAAAGAAGTTTCTGAAGTAATCAGTGCCTGATTTGTTTTATCACTGACTAGTTACTCTGTTTTTCCTCAATGGCTTTGTAAATGATAATAATAGTATAATATACAAATCTTTTGCTTAGTTCTTCTTTAATTTTATTCATGAAATAATACCTTTATTTATTTACAGGTGATACCTTTGAAATTTGTCTCTAGATTAACACTAATGGTAAACAACACATGTTCAAATGTTTTAATTGCATCATGATATTAATCTTCGCGATTTTCCAAAATGTGAATTGTGCATTGTACATCTCATTTAAGAAACAAACATTTCTCTTTCACAGTGTGCAGTTCTAAGGGTTTAAGCACCAACTGTGTTAATTATGTATTTTAAAGGTACTAGAAGTACTTGTGGAGGTTAATTTAGTTGCAGTTTAAAACAGTGTACATGTATTTTATGAAAATTTTTGTCTGAATTAGAATTAGTATAAACTAGAAGAAATTATGATTGTAAGGAATCAACCCCCCAAAAGAGACTGCAATCTTATGTGGCAGCTACCTTTAATTTTATGTTTGATTTGTAAGTATTTAAATTAAACAGAATTTTCGATTTTCTGTCGGCGTAAATTAATAATAGTTATTTACATAATGTATATTAGTAAACAACATTATATCTGGCTAAGCAGAAAGTCTCCAAAAGCAGAAAAAACACTCAAAAATTTAAAATTTTGAAATGTTTGACACTATATTTTACCAAAAATAATTGTCTAAGAAAACCGAAGGGACATCTTATTACATTAGAATAGAGTTATAGTTAGGGTATCTTCATTGAATATATCCAGTTAATATAGATTTGGTTTTGAAATAGTGTTTCCTAAACCAAGTTTACCTCATGAGGTAAAACTTATTAAAAAGTAAAAAACAATATCCTTATTCCATGGAGTGATGCAAAAATATAGCAAAATGTAGGCAATTTCATTTTTCAAGAGGTTGGCCTCAGTAAATTTTATTTAGTTTCTTTAATAATCAAAACTATTTTAATCAGACAATTTGAGCTATACCCTAATGAAGTTCAACATAGTGGTCTCTTTTATAAAACAAATATATATATATATTTTTTTAAAGTGAATTTAGTAGGTATTTTTTACCAAAATTTTAAGGCATTATAACCAAGATCTATTATTTTTAATAGATTTCTGAAGACATTCTGTATTACCAGGTATAAGTTTTTGGTAATTATTAAGATCAGCGACTACTGCTCCGATCTGCAAAATTTTTTTCCTGATCAATTTGACCCTGCTGAATAAGAATCTAAAGCTTTTTTTACTGCAAACACATATTTACATTAAAAACAATAACTTAATCTGACCTGACCTGACTTTGGTGCTTACTAACGCTTCGATCAACAAGATTTTTTTCCTGATAGATTAGACATTGCAGTAAAAAAAACGGTAATTATTAAGATCAGCAACTACTGCTCCGATCGGCGAAATTTTTTTTCGAATCTTGAAGTTATTTTACTGCAAACATATATTTACATTAAAAAAAATAGCCTAACCTAACCTGACCTGACCTAACTTTAATGCTTACTAACACTTCGATCTGCAAAATTTCTTTTCTTGATAGATTTGACATTGATAATATTTGAACACGAATATTAACTTTTTCCGCAGAAAATACGAAAAGTTAATTTTTTTGCACATTTTTAATATTCTGTAGTTCTGTAGTCTGTAATAGCATGTATAGCGTCAACCGGCCGCGCAGTAGCTACAGCGCACTGCACTACATCAAAGTCAGTTTATTTTAATACTAAACTTAAAATGTAAATATTTAACTTTTGGTTATAATTTTATACAAAATTACTATATACCTACATTAAAATATACCTATGAAGTATCCAGTCAGGATAGATTTGGTTATAATTTTATTCAACTTTATTATCTACTTATATAAAAATATAGCTACAAAGTGTTTAGTTAGGATAGATTTGGTTATAGTTTTATACGAAATTACTATACACCTACATTAAAATATACCTATGAAGTATCAAGTCAGGATAGATTTAGCTATAATGAGAAAAACGTATAAAACTATACCAAAACATATCCTTAAGCTATTATTGATAATTTATTTTCTTGTTATTGCCCCGGAAGGTTAATTGTATATATATTGGAACCTCTCAAATCAGAACTAATTGGGGCTATAGCCTGTTTGGATTCGGAAAAGTTCGGATTTCGGATTTGCTGTGTATTTTGCATTTAACAGAAATGCATGTTTCTGTATCAATACTGTACTGTAGACCTTCATTCATGAAAAATATTGTTGCACAAATTTATTCCATTCTTTTACATTTAATGGATGTGTTTGTTTTAAATGATAGCTTCAAGTAATTTGCTGTATTATAGCTTACACAATTCCGTAGACTATTAATAGAACTGCTTTGTTTACTGTTAGAGCTTCGATTGTGTAGCCTACAAGTGAAAAGTCTTTGGAACAACGTCATCACGTGAAAAGTTCTGTGAATGAAAAAATTGATGAGGCTGTATTTTTATGGTTTACAGAAGAGAGGTAGAAAGGAGTTCCTACTAATACAAGATAAGGGATTACAGTGAAACAAATTAATGAAAGGTGTTTTGGAATTTACTGCTAGCAATGGATGGTTGGATAGGTGTAAGAGAAGGCACTGAGTTAGACAACTAATGGTAAGTGGGGAGAAGTTATCAGCTGATAATCTTGCTGTAAAAGAATATTTATAAGAATTCACAGATTTGATTTTGTCTGAAAATTACTCACCCGAACAAGTGTATAACACGGACGACACTGGATTGAATTTTAAAGCCTTTTCCACTAAAAGTCTTGCTTCTAAAGAGAAATCTTCTAAAAAAAGGAGACTTTTAAACGAGCAAACAGCGTCTCACAGTTTTAGCCTGCAGTAACGCAGCGGGAACAAATAAGCTATCATTAATGGGAATTGGAAAATTCGCCAAGCCACGAGCCCTTAAAAATATGAACTTGAATACTCTCCCTGTTCATTACAGAAATTAGTGTAAGGCGCGAATGACTGGTAATATTTTCAAGGAGTGGTTCAAAAATGAATTTGTTCCCTCAGTAACAAAATTTAATGGAAAAAAATGGACGGCCATCAAAAGCTCTACTTTTGATAGACAATGCTCCTTCACATTATTCATACATACAGTTAGTTTTTATGTAAAGACATAAAAGTAATTTTTCTCCCACCTAATGTGACATAGTTGCTTCAGCTTATTGATCAAGGTGTGCTGCAGAACATAAAACTGAGCTACAAGATAAAAGCTTTTTCAAACATTAATTGAAGAAAATTGCTCTCTTTCTATTCCATAAAAACTTAAGACGATTATAAGAAAGGATGTAATTTACTGAGTAGCTGAATCCTGGAATATCAGTAACACTTTACGGCAGAAATCTTGGAAGTAGCTCTGGCCTAGCCTCGAATCTGTGGAAACACCACTTACAACACGGGATGATGAAACTGTGCTCCTTCAGCTCATTCAAAGAGTACCAGGATGTGAAGATGCTGAAGAAAGTTGTCTGGAAGAGTGGACAGCACTAGATAACAATGAAGAATATACCGAACATGACATGGTGTCTATGGTCCAGGATAATATGATGACAGTGTAGCAGATAGCGATAGCGAGGAAAAATATGCTGTTACTCATACCGATGCCCTCAACATTGTGTTGCGTTACTTAGAACATCATGCATCCGCAACACCCAATGATGTTTTGCTAATCCGACGGTGGCGCAACATCGCATTCTCGGGAAGGTTTACGTCTCTTTGCCAGATGAAGAGTACTGATTTTAAGTGAAAAATGTAGTCGTTTGTGGTTTTTTTTTTTAAGTGAAAGATATAGTTTAGTGTTTGCCTTTTTTATTTTTATTTTACTGTCCATTAATTCTATGTTAATGAAGTGATACATTAGTACTGTATAGACCTTTGCATTATATCATGATTTTACAGTGCCAATTCCAATATATTACACATCTCAGTCCTGTTTTACGTAAGTAGTTAACTTTCAGTACATACAGGGTGACACAGAAAAACGGGAATTTTTAAAAAAATTCTAAAAATATAAGAGTGATGGAAGAAAATGGTTTTATTTATATTTATGAAACACTGATGGAATTTATGATTTTTTAAAAACAACATCCTTTAGGTGGCGTCCTCTTCTACGAATGCATTCTTGAAATCTGCGGTGGAGATTCCTCATTGACCACTGCAACATCTCAACTGGAATACTGTGAATTTTATCCCTAATTCTCTGTTTTAACTCATTTACAGTTCTTGGTCGAGTTGTGAAAACTTTAGTTTTGAGATAGCCCCACAAAAAGAAATCGCACACGGTCAAATCTGGCGATCTAGGGGGCCAGAAAACGTTACCGAATCTTGAGATGACACGGTTACCAAACAATACTCGCACAGCCTCCATTGATCGCCGTGCAGTGTGTGATGTCGCACCATCCTGTTGAAACTAAGATTCTTGAACGTCTGGAAAATTGTTCAATTCAGGTGTAACGAAACGTTGTAACATTTCCACGTAACGATCAGCATTGACAGTCACTGCAATCCCCCGTTCATCCTCCAAAAAATAAGGTCCGATGATCCCATGTAATGAAACAGCACACCATACTGTAACCTTATTAGCGTGTAAAGGGCGCTCATGAAGTTCATTAGGATTTGTGTCTGCCCAGTATCTGTAGTTCTGCTTGTTAACATAACCTGTGAGATGAAAGTGGGCCTCATCTGACATCCACAACTTGCTTAGAAATTCATCGTCATTGTTTATGTGTGTTAACATTTGTTGGCAGAATTGCAATCGCGACTGGTAATCATTTTCCTTCAACTCTTGCACTATCTGCAGCTTGTAGGGGTGAAATTTTAATTCTAAATGAAGAATTCTGCGAACACTCTCACGGGACATTTCAACCGCAGCTGCTTGCTTACGAATCGAACGGCGTGGACTCTTCAATACAGATCGGCGTACAACATCAATGTTCTGTGCAGTACGAGCACTTTTTGGCCGTCCCGTTGGTTCCTTCTTTAAAGCTGATCCACTCTCTTCAAAATTATTAATCCAACTTCTAATGGCATGTTTTGACAGAACGGAATCATGCCGTCCTAAGTTGTAAAAACGTCGGAACTCAATCTGGCCAGCTTTCAAACTATCACCGTTTTTATAAAACATTTTTATAGCTAACGCACGCTGTTGCCCGTTCCAATGGTCCATGGCTACTGTAATGGCGGCTTGTTTACTTGTACACTGTCGCTGTCCCGCAGTGCTGCCACCTGCTCACGGCTGCCACGACGCGTTACAAAAATTCCCGTTTTTATGGGTCACCCTGTACTTCATTAAATGTTAGTTACTTTTTTAAAATTGGATTTTCATCAAATCATGTTCAGATTTGGCAGGGGTTCAGATTTCTGGGGTTCGGATTTGAGGGATTCTACTATACCTTTATTGAAATATAAGGATGGATTTGGTTATAATTTTATACACTTATTATAAGTAAAAGTAGACATATAAGTCAAAGCCTTACAGTAGACATGTAAGGCTATAATAGAGATCACGTAACGTTACCTGGCAAAAAGTATTACTTTGCAGAAGTAGACGTCTAATTAGTTATTGTTGTATAAAATTACAATCAAATCTGCCATAACTGGACCCTTTACAGGCATATTTTAATATAGGCGTATAGTAATGTATAAAATTACAACCAAATCCATCCTAACTAGAGACTTTATAATTATATTTAAATAGATATATATGTAGTTTGGCGTGCCATTGATACGTGGACTTAGCATATCCTCTTACATTTCGCTCTGAATTTTTTTACAACTTTAATTTGATAAAGGTTACCTTCCGTGTAAAAAAAATATCGCAGGGACATGTTCTTACGACATGTTTTGGAACAATTTTATACTTTTTTCTTAGGATGGGGCAATGTGCATTTTAACCCAAAATTATGAAGTCAAAAATTAACCCAATTAATTAACTTTGTATCACAGTTGACTTCTTATAGCATATCTTCTTATGAGGTTCTAGGTAAGTTCTTTAGAGAATAGGCAGGGGCTATTGAACTCTTCCAGGCTCAACCCCTACGCCCAACACAAATCGTCTATGGCCAACACAAATCAAACAGCAAGGGTACTTATAATACTGGTATTAATGTTGCAAAGGATATCTATGAAAATGTTCCAAAGCAAATGTCTAACTCATGTATTCACTCTTTTGCACACTCTTGTCCACGCCTGTACACACCTGTCTCAGTACTTTGACTTGTTCTTCAGGCACTGAATCTAGCAACCCTTCTACTAATTGTGTCTTCTACAATAGTTTTTACAAAATATTTCATTACAAAATCTTCATGACTCTTAATTTCTGAATGCCGCCATCAGGATAAGCAACATGTATACACTGCTTCAACTGTTTGGGCATACATTTACAAGCTAAATAAATGTGTTTCAACAAAAACATGTCAAGCTAAACAGCAAAATAATATGCTCTTTGATGAAGACTTCTCAATAGCAATGATATTATTGATCAGTACATTACTAGAAACTAAAAACTACTTGATCTCTTGCTCAACCCTCATTGATTAAGGAACTCTACTTTTGGTCAAACTTTACTGGGCCAATTTGTCATATTGGAAGCTCTTACTGGGCCTCATCTCTGGAAATTATCTTTCTGGGCCACCTCTTATGGGACAACCAAATACTCTATCAAGTAATTTTGTCTTCCTATTCATTTGGCTTGCTAGGCACTACTCATGTCCATGTCCAAGGACACCTTAAATAATAATCATGAAAGTGATGACTACGTAACCATGAACTTGGCTTTAAGAGATAACAGTAGAGGAGAGGGGGGTAGGAGTTTCAGTATAAAAACTTTCCTAAAACATGATAAGGACTGTCAAAGCACTCGTGGTAATTATAAAACTACTGGTCTCCTCAGTTTCCGACAAATGTGTTGCTAATCGTAGCCTTCTGTAATTTTGCGATGACTGATCGCAAAATGTTGTTGTATAGTACTCTCTTAAATAAGTAGTATGTTTCCAGACGTGGTAGTCTCTCAAGGTCAAGTTCACGGTTTCGTGGTTCGTGAAAGCTTAAATTTGCCTGATTTCTGGATAACAGTTGTTTTAATATCTGAATTACTATCGACTTGAACAGACATAGTAAGTAGGCCTACATCAATAGGAAATATAGAAATCTTGTAGCTATAGGAAACATGGGACTATCAACTTGAACAGACACATTAGGTACATAAATAGGTTCATCTAAAGTTATATTAGAAGTCAAATCAGTATCTTTAAGAACGTAAAATCCCGATATGCTGGTTTGATATTTTTACTTGGGTTCTTCACTCCATGATGATGTGTGTGAGGCTAGTTTATTATGTCGTCCACATCAATCGCGGTAAGTACAATCAACCTCTTGCTTACTTTTCAATGTGGACATCATCTAATTTCATCATTAAATAAATTAATAAAAACTATATTAAAATTGTAATAAATATTCTCTAATTGTTATGAAACGAAACACGCAATACATCAAATGTTGCCAGGAGGCAAGAGCAAATAAAACATGTGAAGGTTTACAACTTCATGTTAAAAAAAAATATTCATATCATATAGTTTCAATAATCACTACTAAACAAACAAATAATCGCCTAATGTTAGGAGCCCATTAATTTTTGCTGCGTTGCGTGTAATTTTCCATTCGTGTGGAGCCGAGCTGCTTCACACTGTCGAATTGAGAACACGATACATTACTGTAGTAGCAAGAACAACTAATAACAGACCACTAGATACAAATTGTAACCTATTGGTCTGTTTGTTAAACAACATTTTGGTATCTTTTCAATTTTGCTTTATTCAGAAAGAGTTAATAAAGTCTACTCATTAAGGAATCAAATTGCATGAACTATATTTTTGACAAAATTTCCCAGAAACCTAATAATTTCCCCAAATCCTAGATCACAGGATCGGACATATTCTGCACCCCTGCATCTGCCTATCTTTCTCTTATCTCTGACTCAACTAGTTGAGGATGAAGGTCATGACTTTCCTGCCACCTTGCAGGGAGTTATCAATCACATATATTTCGATAACATAGTTACTGGAAAGGATCCAATCAATGAATCTAATTCACTAATAAATGAATTGAACTCTCCTTTTGCTCATGCTGGGTCGGAAGTGCGTAAGTGGTCTTCAGACAGATTTGGGATCTTATCTCAATTCCATGATGCTCATCTGGAAAATGTTTTTTTCTTTCAAGTTAACTCTACTTTAATCAACACTTTACAACTGCAGTGGAAATCTTCTTCTGGTTCATTTTTTTATCATGTGGAATATTTTGCAACTACTTCTTGTAATTGCAGGATCGTATCTTTAATTACTTGCACATTTGACACTTTTGAACTGTTTACACATGTGACTTTCTTCATAAAATGTTTCCTTAAACTTCTCTGAGCTCCAAAGCTGGAATGCGACCAGACTCTTCTTCAGTAGTGGACTGATTTTATTAAACATAGTTTTTCTCTTTTGAACATCCAAATACCACGGTATGATGCACCTCGCAAGACTATTCACTCAAATCGTTGGCTTCTGCGATAAATCTGAGTTTGGTTATGCTGCAGCCTTATGTCTTTTAACTCTGAACCAAATGGGTCTGTCAGCATCAATTTATTGAAAGCCAAAAACCTCCTTCGAAAGTGTTTACTATTTCTCTCCTTGAACTCTGAGGAAGAGTCCTACTTGCTAAGCTCTTCAATTCTTTTTTTACACCTCTACCTGATCTTCACTTTACTGGGACACCTTCTATTTCAGCGACTTGGGAGATCTTACTGGATTAGATTTCTATGTTTCTGCTTCAGTTAAGAGATATTTGGCAAACAGTATTGCCGAGTTCATTTCAATTTTGTGTCTGCACAAATGGTATCATGCTACACGCACAACTCTGGAGACATCATTTGTCAAGGCTATCTGTAGTTGTAACTTTTATTTCTTCCTCTCTGGTGGTAAGGCCATTCATGGCTTATGAACAAACCTCACATGTGGGTGCATAATGGACACATTGGATCAGCTCTGAACTTTTCAGAACACAAGAGTGAAACTGAGATTTTAATTTCTTCCACATAGCCTTCCAATTATCTCTTGGGTGGCATCATGTGAAACTCAACACACTCTACTCATAACACACTTCATCATATCTTTGCTTTTGTCTTGAGGTTTATTCACAACTGTTGCCACAAGGGCACTTCCTCTTCTACGCATCAGCACAACACACACTTTCAAGCTAAAGCTAAGACTAAAGCAAAGGATACCTCTTCACCAAGAGGTATGGTTAGCAGATTACACCTAGTGGTGGAAGAGCATGCCTTTTCTGATTTCATCGTCTTTATGCAACATAAAAACTTCTTAAAAATTCTCTTTGGATTCTAATGCTTTTCTTGACAATTTGGATCTTTTCACGGTGGGTGTGCTGCTATGTAAGTACATTCTGTTTTCATTTATGCTAAGCATCTTCTGGTTCTACCTAAGGTGGATCATTACACTAACTTCTTATGCGACCACTTTCACCATTTTTCTCTGCATTCTGAACCTCATACTATCTAGGCTCTCATTCCCATTGAGTACTGGATCATTTCTCCTTGCTCTCTTCTTCAAAAATGCATCCTTTCTTGCATTAGCTGATTCTGACTCTCTTCTAAAACTTCACAATCAATGATGGGAGACCCACTCGCCTATCATATTACACCTGTTTCTCTGTTCTCCAACGTATACATTGTCTTTGCTTTTTGCCTTTTGTCAACAATGTTCACCAATTGAAGATATGCACTGTCTGCATGTGCATTGAGGCAAAATACCTGGAGCTTTTTTCTGATCTCTGTACTGAAGGTTTCCTAGCCACTTTCCAACATTTTACTGTTAGAAGAAGTTTACCCACCAATGGCTATTTAGATAATGGCACTAACATCATCTGCCCTGTTAGTAGACTAGAGGAAGTATACCAATTTCTTAATTTTTTCAATTCTTATTTCTTAACCAATTTCTTAATTCTTTAGATAATGAGATTCAACGCCACCTAGATGACAGACACGTAACATAGAATTTCAATCCTCCTTCTGCATTTCATTTTAGAAGCTTTGGAAAGTCGCAGTTAAATCCGTTTAACATTTCCTTCACTGCACCATCGGCAGCTTTCTTAACTACTGAGGAACTTTCTTCACTCCTATTTAGGTTGTACTAAATAGCTGTTCTGTCTTCGACGTTTCTCCTGACCCGGGTAATCGCTTTCTCACTCCTTGTTATTTTCATATGGGTTGTCTATTTCTTATTCCTTTGGATAACGTTTACAATATAGCGCTGCTCATAATCAAGTGGATACTAGTTCAGTAAATGGCTACTCATTCTAAAAACTCTGATCTTCACATTACTTACTGAAATTCAACACTAAATGGGACAAAAAGTCTTCACCTTTTTTTACTGGTAAACTCACCTTTATTTATGGAGATTATTCTTATCCTCTTCAGTTGCCAATGAGCCGCATTCTTCAGCTGCACCCTGACACTGATGGCATCACCAGGGATTGTCAATGTTAAAACCTTTTCTGAAACTCTTAATGACCAGTCAGTTGGTCTTAATGACCTTAATCTTGTTGATCTGTCCTTGTTTTCTGCAATTCATCTGTACTCTTCTGCATCATATTTAGAATTCTACTCTCTATGAAGCATGCACACCTCTTACACTCATGAAACAATTTTTCATGTTAAGGGGAGTTTCAACTTGTTCTTTCCCCTTCCTTAGTTTCCAATTGTCACCCTTCCTCTGGTCTTCTGCCACCTGTGCTTTCTTCTCCTCTCTCCTACCTCCATTTAAAAAACTACAGTTGTTTGGGCCATATGTTTAGTATAGCTTAATACAAAATATAATCTGGGTTTTTGACCTACTGCCGGCAAACAGCTGATTCCCCTACCATGAAATTTTCAAAGTGTGATGTAAGCTTCATTGAGTACATTGGCTGATTAATCTGAATAAATAATCCCATTTCATGCCATGCGAACATTAACCAGCTGAACACATGTTAAAACGTGTGCAGTGTGATCAATGCATCTATGAGAAAACATTTTAATAACATTACATACATTGCTAGAAGTTGGCCATTATTGTCTTAACTCTATCTAAAACTGTTCTACCAAGCAATGTTTTTATGTTATGGTGCTCTCTATGTTACAATCTGAATCTTTTCACTCACATCCATCAATTTAATAGCTGTCAATTTCTAAATCTGCTTTAAGTCAACAATATCCAATTTAAACAAAATTTGCTAATATAGTAGAACTCCAATTATTCGAACTCCAATTATCCGAATCGCTTTCAGATTTTCAGAAAAAAAATTAAAACTGAAACATACTGCAATTTCCAAAATAATAATTCTGTTTACTTGTGCTATTGGCCTTTTCTCTGCGAAGTTAGTTTAGGCGCAGTGCAAACATTATTTGGATGCTGAGTTACAGTCTCAGTGCAGTTCTGTGTAGTTGGATGCCGTCCCTAGCCAGGTAGCTCCCTCTGGTATTCTTTTGCATAAGTCTGTTGTCTTGTTTGTGAGTGCTTTTTGTCGTTCAACCATTTTTTTTTTTTTAAAACCATGTTGAATAAACTAATTATGTTTCAATCAGATAAAGGAGTTGCAAGTAAACATTGAATGATATGTACGATGTTGAACAATCAATGGTCTAAGACATTAAACAAGAACAACCCTATTTTTTTTAACTTCATGTCAGTGCTTCAAAATCAAGATAGAAGTTCTTCAAGAAAATCAATGAAGGCAGTTACAAACGAAGAATTAGAAGATGCCGTTTTCAAGGGGTTTTTGCAACAACATTCTTTGGGAAACCCAATTTCAGGTCTGATTCTTTCTGGATAAGCTTAGAAGGGTAAACAAATATAAAACTATAAACAAAAATTGTTTTCTTCTTCCATTTGCAACTTACATATAGTACTTAATTAAAATTGACCCTTTATTTGAAGCAAATCAATTATCCAAATTTTTGTTTATCATTCAAATGGGGTCCAGCCTTAATTAATTCTGATAGTTGGAGTTCTACTGCAGTCAACAATAACTATAATCTAATAATAATTTAATTGAGTTAACAATAAAATAGCACCCAATAAATTCAAATCAGATTATAATAAATACATTAAATTTTTTTCATTAATTTATTGCTTTGAATTTTTACAGCATTTCTCATCTCACTATGTGCAAAAAGTTTTTCAGCTGCAGTATCAATTTGTAAGTATGAACTTTAATGTCATTAAATTGCTATGTTAAGTGTTGTTAACATTTATATAATTGTTAAGGCTTTTTGGCCTTAACAAATAATAACATTTACTAGCCAATGAGAAGATAGTATGTATGTCACAATTATATGTTTAATATAGTGTTAGTTAACAAAACTTGTAACTAAAAGATTTCAAAACCACAGTTTTATGCCACAAAGATATCTTAGAAGAGGTTTAACACTTCTTCGACGCAATTACAGTGGTGGAGCCAGCAGCTTGACTGAATTTGTAAAAAAGTATGTTACAATGAATAGTATATTACACAATGCAAGAGAAAGGAAAGAAAAAGAATGCTCAAAATCGAAGACAAACCAACCCACAATTTAGAACATCCTTTACTTTTTCTCTTGCTTGGAGGAGTATATTGCTTTAAATCTCTAGAGGCACCAATGTCACTATAACATGTATTGATTATAAGATACAATATCAAGAGCACAATGGTGCAATATATTACAATGAAAATATTGAAAAGAACTCCAATACCACAAAAAAATAATAAAAAATAACAAATGATACAAGTTATTTAAGATTAAACCCTTATGTACATTTCGATGACCATGCCACCATCATCAGAGGGTCTTATTACAAAATTACAATCTAGCAAACAAGAAGTTACAAACTAGAGTGGCCTAGAAAATTTGGTCACCTCCCCTTGGATTTGGCTCTGCGCAAAAAATGTGTCAATCCCAACAGCATTTGTGCCATAATGTTGTTGAATGGAAAACTTAATGATTTACATTTATTCATATGTACTTATGTAATTAAATTAAACTATAGTGTTTACAATAAAAAAGACATTAATTAAGATAATATTGATAAATAGAAAACAATTTTTTTTTTGGTATTGTAATTAGTAACAATTAATTGAAATTTACAGGTTACTAGTTGAAAGGTTAAGGCTGATAAATAGATAACTTTATAATTTAAAACTTGCTGTTTTTGTGTTGTACATCTTGAAATGTTTTTATAAATTATTAATTTTGATATCACTTGGCAAAAAACTATTACTTACTGATATTTTCATAGCAGTCCCGTTTCACACTGGGTCAGTGCATTGTTTAACCGACAAGACAAGCAACAGCTATGAGTTACAGACAAGACTGTTGCTCAGGTGTGAATGTGAATACAACACACCTGAGCAATAATCTTATATGTGACTCACAGCATTCATCAATGTATTGACATAATGAAAATACGTCTGCTGAAAAATATCAGTAAGTAGTGGTTTTTTTGCCAAGTGATGGCAAAAGTAGTAATTTATTATGTAGTTTTTTGTGAGTTTTAATTACTGACAATACTGATAATCATTTGAAATTAATAGCTTATTTATCTGTATATTAAACAAACTAAATAATTCACACTTACTATGATTTAGAACCCTTAACTACTATACTGACGTCTCACAGACGGCCCGGATGTTTACGTTCGGTTCTCTCCCCCTCCCCCACCCCCTAGAAACCAGTCTAGCCATCTAGTTGCCAGTTGATTAACTGTCTTTGACGAGTGAAAGTCGCATCGTGTTCCTTTTCTTTGTTTATAGGTTAGGGTCAATTTAACGTCTGACAGACGTATTATAGTAGTTGTGTTACTTTTCTCCCGTAACAGTGACGTCTGGTTGACGTGGTATAGTGGTTGTGTGATTTTTGTGTGTGTATATAATAGCATTGTATATATATATATATATATATATATATATATATATATATATATCTTTAGGAAACTTTAGAACATAAATTTATATTATGGATATTCCAACAAGATCTACTGAGGAGCCACCCGCTTCCCGAGCAGGATTGAAAAGAAAATTAAATACAGCAAATAAGCATTTCGAGGTTGAAATGGAAAATATGCTGGAGGACTGTTTGGATGAAGATCTTGAAGATTTTGACAGTGATGACTGCGATTTAGATCCAGATTTTGCTATAGGGAGTAAACACGACAGTGATTCTGAACAAGAGTGAAGTGATACTGAAGTTTTTGATGTTGTACCTGCTGAAAATATTGAAGATGATGAATTGTTGCCAGAAGAGGAACCAGAATTGATGAAAAATGTACTAGACATAATAGAAAGTGTTGTTGGAGGAGCTGGCGATGAACGAATGAATGTGATGGAAGATGAGACACCAAATCGTGAAAGTACTATTTACTTCTCTGGTAGGGCTACAAAGAAAAAACCTGCTTTTAAATGGAGGAAGGAGATGTCTTATCCTAATGTACGAACACGACGACACAATATTGTCAGCCATGTGCCAGGTTTGAAAGAACGAGCAAAACAACTTGGAGCCAACCCTACTCCAGAAAAAGTGTGGGATCTTCTTTTTACAGAAAAAAATTTAGATGAACTCCTAGTGTGGACGAATAAAAAAATTAGAAACATAAGAGAAAACTACAAGAAGAAGAAGCTAACGTGCCTTGAAGATCTTGACTTACGAGAACTGAAAGCTTTTATTGGTTTGCTAATTTTTTCTTCCATCTTCAAGTCTGGAAATGAATCCCTGAACAGCTTGTATGCCACAGACGGTACAGGAAGAGACATTTTTAGATGTACTATGAGCAAAGAGAGGTTGTTATTTCTCCTCAGCACTTTAAGGTTTGATAACCCTGAAGACAGAAATGAAAGATCTAAAGATGATCCTGGTGCAGCAATAACATTCATTTTTGAGAAGTTCATTGAGAACTGCCAAGCATGCTATACAGTAGGAGAGTATGTTTGCGTGGATGAAATGTTGGTGGCCTTTAGGGGTCGTTGTAGATTTAGAATGTACATGCCAAAGAAACCAGCAAAATATGGGCTAAAGATAATGGCCATGACAGATGCTCATACAAATTATCTTTTAAATGCATACATATACACTGGAAAACATTGTTATGGCCAAACCCTAACCCAAGTAGAGCATCAGTTTAGTAAGCCAACTCAATCGGTTTTGAGACTTGTAAAACCGATCCTAGAAACAAATAGAAATATCACTGCAGATAATTGGTTTTCATCAATAGAACTAGTTGAAGAACTGAAAAAAAGAAACCTAACTTATGTTGGGACCATGAAAAAAAACAAAACAGAGATCCCCCCAGAGTTTCAACCAAATCAAAATCGTCCGGTAGGCTCAAAAGTATATGGATACACAGAGGATTTTACCCTTATGTCTTTTGTGCCAAAAGGAAAGAAATGTGTGATTATGGTGTCATCAATGCACCATTCACCTAATGATGACCCGGATACTGGGAAACCAGAGATTATAGCTCTGTACAATCATACCAAAGGTGGAGTGGACAGCCTCGACCAAAAGATAGCCAACTACAGCTCAAGCCGGAGGACAAGAAGATGGCCCATGGCCATATTCTTCACAATTGTTGACGTTGGATCCGGAGTAAATGCTTATGTACTTCATCAAGCTTTTCTCAACACGGACAAAATGGACAGGGCCGACTTCATGAAAAGTTTGGCTACAGCTTTGGTGCGACCGCACATGCAGAAGAGATTAGACAGATCCATACCAAGAGAACTTGCTATGAATATACGTCGAATCCTCAAACTACCCATCGATGAAAGACAAACTCCACCAGCTCCTACTCTAGAAAAAAGAAGAACCTGCGTTTTATGTCCTCCGAGATTGAAGCGCCAGACCAGATACCCATGCCAAAAGTGCGGAGTGCCAATATGCTTGGAGTGTGCTAGGAAAGTGTGCGCAAGATGCTTGGAATAGGCTGGAAGTCCTAGACTTGTAGTTCAAAGACTTGGAATGGACTACATGGTAAATTAATTTTGTTGAGTTTACTGTTTTGTAACTAAATAAAGTAAGTTTTGTTCATAATTGAAGTGTAATATTAATTATTTTCCTGATTTATAGAAATCTCTAGAAAAAAATATTTACATAACTTTGGATTTTTTTTTCAATATAATAATAAACAATACAATGCCAAAATTGTTCATATATGCAATGCAACTTATATTCATTAAATAAACAAATATTTTGGATTAATATTTTAACAAAATTTACACAAATTTGTTTTTTTTGTAATCTAACACAAACATTTGTACATTTTTTGCTACATAGCCGTGATGGGCTATTTTTATGTCAAACATCACAGTTTATAATTTTTTAGTTTATTTACATCTTATAATTTAACACAAATAGGGTTAAATTTTTTCCCCCAAAAAAATGTGAACGTAACAAATTTTCAAAAAAGTACGTCTGACAGACGTTGTATAGTAGTTAAGTAAGTTTTTGAGGGTATAGTAGCTAAGGGTTAATAATGAACATAGTAAAACAAAAACATTAATAACAAACATAATCATATATAAACATACATAACATAAATATAGAGCAAAAAGAATTAGGAAACTTTAAAGACACTTTCTTCTTCATTAGAATGTACTTTTGAATAATATATGTAATAACAAGAAAAAATCAAAGCGGGTTCAATCTTTAAAAAGTATTACCCATATTTATATTAAAATGGCATAATTTAATTTAACATGGCTTTAATTTTTTAAATTCTTTTTATTAGTTAACATTCTCCTGATATTATATCTTGTACAAATTTCCAGTTGGTAATAAAATACATTTTTATTCATCCAATCACTTTCAAATAATTTTTTTAACCTGTAGTTGATGATAATTGATGTTAACACAGTTTATTCAAACATTTATTCTATAATTAAATTATCAAAATTTGGGGGGGGGGGTCCAGGCAGGATTTAGACTGAATCTTCATGTTCAAAGTCTAGTGCTTTTGGCACTGTGCCAACTTTCCTATAGCCAGAAATGTATTTCTCAAAGAGGTATATAAATTTTCCCTTACCCCCATCTGGTTGTTAAACTGTTGCTGTGGTTATCACACAATATCATAAATAATGCTCTAGGATTAAAAATGAATAAATAGAAAAAAATTAACAAACAAACTGGATTAATGGTATCAAATCTTGCTTCACAAGCGGATAATGTGAAAGAAAAGAAAAAAAATGCAACACAATGCAAGCGAGAAAAAAATAAAGCAAATAAATAGTAACAAACAAAAATAACAGTCCAACACCATTCATAGAAGAAAAATAGAATATTGCAAGGAAATTTGCTTTTTATTTTGCCACCTAATATTATTATTCTGACATATGTATATACATATTTAAATTAGTTGAAATTATAAAATAAGAAATAACTAAAATAAAATTTGTGTTTGATGACTTAGTAGGAGTTGACATGAAATTTTTTTTATATTACTTCTTCTGTAGGAGATAGGGTTATTATATATTAATAAAAATTAAGGTAGTTACATTTTGTATCTATGAACTATGAAAGGTAGTTAAGAAGAATTATAAATTGTACAACTGTGCTGCCACCTACAGTTAAGAATGCTAAAACCTACTCTTTGTTGTAGTATTTTTTTCAATAAACTTCATTACTTTTGGAATCAAACTTATAAAATAATTGTCTTGGTCATCAAGTTATGAGCTCAGTTATTATTGTAAAAGTATTTTTTACACACCACTGAAGTTTAATAGTGAGTATTTTACTACGTAGTGCTACAACCCGGGGTGGGCCTTGGCTTCCTTAACAATGTCCCACCATGTACGTCTGTTTTTAGCCTTCTGTTTCCATGCTGTAAAGCCGAGTACCCTTAAATCTTCCTCAAGGTCCTGTAGCCATCATCTTCTTGGTCGGCCACCTCTTCTTTTGCCAATGATAGTGCCAGAATTGAGTATTTATTTGTTGGTAAAATAAGAAATTAGAATGAAATTACAAAAAATTAGAAAATTCATCAGATATAGAGGATCAAATAGACGGGATTAGTTTAAAAAAATTCAATATGCTAGATGAATACGAATGAGGTGCATTTAACCTATTGCTTGCTGGATTGCCTGATAGATACAGGCCAATAATCATGGAGTTAAAGCTGAAAGTGTGAAAATAAAGATACTGCATGAACCAGATTATTTGTGTATTATTTATACTGCCAGAAGTTCAACGTAATTTCATGTCAAAGAATAGAGAAACTGCATATTTTTGTAAGAAATGAGAAGAAACTGAATGTTTTTCTAATAAATGAGACACAAAACTTTTGCTACAGGTTGCAGGCAATATAACTGTAATAGAAATTGTTGTACTTTATATTTATGTTCCTAACCATACAGATTTGCTGGTGTCATACAGAATTTGTATAGAGCCATGAAGAAAATATGAACAGCACGATAATGATGATAATTCCAGTGATAAATTAGCATCTTGGTTACAAACCACAGACATGTTTGATGTGATCTTTTGAGATATAATATCTAGTCTTTGGAGCTTCTGAATAAAAAGTTCGTAATGAATTTCAAGTAAATATCTGCAAACTCAATTTTTATGGTAAATGTCAGTGATTGTAGTGCATGTGGTATTGGTACATTAAATCATACATGGTATCGTACATTAAATTAAGTTTAAATGTTTCTGTTAAAACCAGTGTTGTGAAATCAGTGCTTTTTATACCCATTTTTGAAACAAACCGGATTTCCATTGGTAGATTAACAGGTTAATGTTTTTGTTTAAATCATATAGCAAATACATGGGAAGCTTATAACAAGCAAACAAATTTGTTTGCAATTGCTGACAAAGTAAATAATAAGGTATACCCATTCCTTTTCTGAAAATGTAAACATTGCTAATAATGAATTTGTGTGATAAAGTTCCAAGGGATAAATGGTACAAACATATACTGCACAGAAGCAGAAAGGAATTAGTTGTGTGCATATTTTCATTCCTCTCTTCATACCCTCTTTTTGCTATCCCTTATCTTTAATTATATTTTTACTAGTTCTTGGATTTTACTTTTAAATAAAGTAGTTTTCATTTAACAAATCTTCTTGCAGTCTTAATCATTCTCACATAATAAATTTTCATGTTAATAGATTATTTATTAGAATGAATATTAATAACATATTTTGCATTATAAACATTTTGTTTTTTCAGTATGTCATTAAAAATTAAATTATTTATTCTTCTATGTTTAGTAAATTATTTATTTTGTTTGTTTCAGTTTCAAGAAATTTATTAATATCATTAATAATTTTCATCATCAATAGGACCTTAAGATTTGTTGTAGATTTAATGTATCAGATGAAATATAAAAAAAGGAATATTTCAATCTGGGATATAATATCTAACAATTTCTACTTTAGTGGAGAATCATGGTGTTATATTGTTTCAGCATTTGTCATGATTGCTTATTTCAATTCAGTCAATTGGGTGAGTATAAATGTCTTCTTCAGAAAATTAAGAATTTACTGAGTAAAATATTAACAAAACTATGTATTAACACTTGGTTACATACTCATTGGAGGATCCTCGTATTTTTAAAATTTTTGGGTAAAAATATGGTTTTATTGATGTTGGTTTAAAATAGTTGAAGAAAAATTGTATTAATGTGTAGAACACGAATACCAATTTTTTTTCGGCAAAAAATACAGAAAGTTACTTTTTTTCACATTTTAAATGTTAGTCTGTAATGACATATAGGCCTATAGAGTGAACTGGGCGCGGAGTAGCTACAGCACACTGCACTACATCTAAATTTGGCTGTAATTTTATACAACATTACTAAATACCTACATTAAAATATACCTACAAAGTATCCAGTCAGGATAGATTTAGTTATAATTTTATTCAACATTACTATCTACCTATATTTATATGCACCTATGAAGTATCCAGTCAGGATATCAGGATAGATTTGGTTGTATTTTTGGTAAATATTTAGACTTATTCCTGTTGCAGGAAATTACAACCAAATCTATCCTGACTGGATACTTCATAGGTATATTTTAATATAGGTAGATAGTAATGTATAAAATTATAACCAAATCTATCCTGACAGGATACTTCATAGGTATATTTTAATGTAGGTATATAGTAATGTTGTATAAAATTATAACCAAAAGTAAAATATTTAGATTTTAACTTTAGTATTAAAATAAATTTACTTTGACGTAGTGCAGTGCGCTGTAGTTATTGCACAGCCGATTCACACGATTCATGCTATAACAGACTAACATTAAAAATGTGCAAAAAAATTAATTTTTCGTATTTTCTGTGAAAAAAGGTAATATTCATGTTCTACACATTAAAATGAGTACAGTAATACCTCAACTTACGCTACCCCATCTTACGCGATTCCCAAGTTAGGCGGTTTTAAATCAAGCTGCCCGAGTTATGCAGAAATTGGCTTTATCTGGAAGAAAATTCCTAAGATAACTTTTAAGGGCATAAAGAGAAAATGTTTTCAGGTTTTAAAGCCGCAAAAGACCAATTGACAGTGATATTTGGCGTAAATACAGCTGTTGACTCTCATAGTTTATCGTTCAGAAAATCCAACGGCATTAAAATATTCCTAAAGCTACCTTGCCCGTGATTTAGAAGTCGAATCAGTAGGCTTTGGTGAAAGCTTTCTTTAGGACTGCTTTGGTCATCATTTCATACCTCAAAATGAACGTTATTATCTGTCTAAACAAATTCATTTTACAGTAATTTCTATTAATTAACAATGCACTTTTTAATCCTCCTACTACTTTAACTAATCTCGACACATGCGTGAAAGTAATATTTTAGCCACCAATCACAAATGATTTGCTTCAACCGATGGATCAGGGAGTCACCAAAACATATAAAGCTTATTACACAAGAAGACCATTCGCGGATCTGCATGAAGCTTTGAGACAGAAAAACGAGCTCTGTGTTGAAGATTTGGAAACAATTCAATGTTTTAGATGCTTTGAGAATCATTGGACAATCTTGGAATGAAATTTCTCAAAATGGCGTTTGGAAAAAGGTGTCACTGAAACCTTTGTCACTGAAATTCAAGTGTAATCAGTGGCAGAGTTTGATGAAATTGCTCATTTGATTGAAGAAGGTGTCGGTTTTGCCAGACGACTAAATTTAGAAATGGATAATGATGATGTTTAAGACTGCTGGATTTACACAACCAGAGGCTGACAATAAATTGATGAGCTCATAGAAATGCGTGAGCAAGAGCAAGACCTTAAAAACACAGATTCTTTAGACCCAGTTGACGTAGAATGAAGTGACGGTTAGAAACTTGGCAAAAGGCCTTAGTTGAATTGAGCAAGGGCTTCAAATTTTGAAAACCATGGACTCAAACAATGAGTGTATTTCTGCCACAAAACAAAAGAATTAGCGAGTTACTAGAAAATTCTGCAAAAAAAAATCTTCAATTTTTCAAATGAACCTATAGATTTTATGAGGCCTTCTATGTAAAAATAACTTTTTCTTACTTACTTCTTTGTAATAAATATATATATATATATATATATATATATATATATATATATATATTGTAAAGTATCTAAAAAACACTATACAATGTACTTTTATTTTATTAAATGAAAATATATTATTTCTATTTAATAACCAAAAAAAAACTACTCAAGAACAATTCAAAACTTTATTAGAACAATTTTATTTCAACATCTAACACAAAACAAAAATTTTACAACTTACAAGTTTTTAACAAAATATACTATTTCTTATTTTCCTTTAATTTTTTAGTTACAACATTTTAATACCTTTGGCTAGTTTAAGATCTCTTTATATCTCGGGGTTACAGTATGGGCTATATTTTTTAGAAATTCTTAGGTGAATTAAATAAATTTTGAACAAACAATATTAAATTTTGAAAATGCAAAAAAAAAACCAAACTATTTGAACTGGATTTATTTCTTACTATTAATTAACTATAAGATATCCTAATATACAAATTTAACTTCTCTACTATCTTAAAAGTCCACTAAAGTTATTTTTATAGCGCTATTTCTCAACTTAATAAATATCAAAATTTTGCTGGTCGCTTACGTATCCCGTTCTCTCCAATTAAACAATTCACACACTTAAATCCGTTTTAGTTCTTTTAAATTATATTTTCACTGTATTAACTCTTTCAATTTTCTTATTCCTGTTTAATCTGGCCAAGTTTACTCACAAAACTGTATAATTTAGATGAACTCTTTCCAAAAAAATAGAATTTTGACTGGTCCTGGCAGGTCCCATCTTGTAAGCGTCACCCACGCCATCCAACTAAACTCTAACTACGCGTCCTTAGCTTTTCTTAAATTGTTTAAAATATGGCCGCCTTTCTTCTCCAAAAAAACACATGTTGCCTGTAATCTAGTTTGTTTTCTTTTTCTTCAATAGAATCGATTGTCACACTGACCTACATCTGTTTTACAGCTGACATATCACAAGTTTGTTTAGAATGGCCTTTTAACTTGGTTAAACCTGATTGAAACTTACTGTTTCAATTTCCTATCGTCAACAAACCTTCCAGTGTTTATTTTATTAATATTATTAGTGTGTGAAGTGTCTTTGTGTTTTACTTTTGTGATATTTCCGAATTGTGTGTGTTTTGCTTGGTCTTTCATAAACATAACCTTACATTGTTTACAATCGTTTTTTCACTTTTTCCTTCAAGTAATTACTTAGCCCTATGTTCCTACAGTTTACAAATTTGTTTACACATAACTATTATTAGATTATCTTATTTTAATTTATGTGTTAGGTTATTTGATATAACAAATTTCCTAATACATTTCCAGTTCAAAACCCTTGTTTACAATTCCTAGGCTTTTACCAGAATTTAGTTTCAATTTTAACCTAACCAATCTTTTAATGAATTTTTGTTTAAATTTTGTATGAGTTATTTCTAATTTATTTTCCAATTCTTAAATAATATTATATAGCCCATTCTATAAATGTTACAATGTCCCCTAATTTAATTTAAACAAAAAAAAATAATCCTAATATCTACATTACACATTTTTTTTACATTTTACAAGCTTGCTTAAATATACATATTTTTTTTTTTTTTAAATTAAATTTAAATTTACATTTATTTCCTACTTGTACATTTTATTTAATAACTACCTGAACACATTTTTATTGAGTACGTTATACCTCAACACTTTGGCTAACTTATTGTCCATTGTCTTTACCACTTTTATAATTGTCCACTTAAAAGTCATTTATACCTTCATCTGTCCACTTTCGTCCATTTATACTTAATTCTATAATACAATTTTATCTTAACTCTTTACCAATCAAATACTGAGCTGAAAACTTCAAGCTACTTGTCTTACATGGTTTATACTAGTTTAAAACTCGCATAATACTATTTCATTAATTTTATATGTTGTTATTTATTATTCTATTTACTATCTCTTTTTTCGCATCCTCCCAACTATTCATCATAAATTTTTTTTTCAATTAAAATTAATTTGTCTTAACCTTGCCTCAACCTCACTTCAGTTATAAATCTATCAACTCTATCTGAACACAACTATATTAAATTTAATCCCAATTTCATATTACTATTATTTTATTATTATTATTATTATTTTTTTTTAAACTCTTTATTATACTATATACTTTGTTACATATATATATGACGGTAATTCACCTTACCTCCACTTATTAACGTAGACATTTATTTTATTTTAACATATTTTCGACGACATCAACATCATTAACACCCTTATTCACGTAGACCTTTGTTTTATTTCACATATTATCGACGTTATTTATATATTTCATTTTATTTTCAAATTCCCCTTTTTCCAAATTATATTTCCCCTTTTTATATTGTTATGCTCATCCAGTTCAATTATTTTCTTATATCATTTCAGTTTATTTTGTATGAAGTTTAACATCTAATATTTTTAAAGGTTGCAATTTCATATACTCTATTTGATCATATCTATAGTTCCTTCGATTACACTATCCCTATATCAACGAATATAAATTTTGTTTTAATACTTATATATATCAACGCAGATTCTCCCTTACAATACGACGAAGTTTAAATACACAATTACCATATTTTTATTACAACGATGCTTTAATATTTATTATCATAGATTCATATTTCTTTTATAATATATAATATATACGACGAAGTTCCATTATTTATCAACGCAGATTCTCCCTTGCAATACGACGAAGTTTAAATACACAATTACCATATTTTTATTACAACGATGCTTTAATATTTATTATCATAGATTCATATTTCTTTTATAATATATAATATATACGACGAAGTTCCATTATTTATCAACGCAGATTCTCCCTTGCAATACGACGAAGTTTAAATATACATAATTTTATCTTTATTCATTACTCGACGAAGTTTCTAATAAATTATCGTAGATATAGTTACCATCCCTTAAAACTTATCTCCTGCTAACGTTTTCTTATACACATAATCACCTAGAGTTTATTCATATTGCTTCCTTTACCTATATTTAATATCTCCCTTCCTATTTTAATTAAATTTATATATTTTTTCTTTCTTTATTTTTTTTCAAGTGTTTGTTTAATTATTAAGTCATTTCTGGTCCATTGTCATTTCCGGTTTATTTGTTATCTATCCCTCCTACATTCGCTTCCTTCTCCTAATACTTTTATATCCTGAGTCATTCCTGTTGTTTCCATCTTATTATCCTTTGTTATTTTCCTTTCTCTCGACTTCTCCTTGATACATGTCATATTACTGCCTGTGTCTATTAATGCCTGTAAACTTGTTTCCTCTATTTAATTTCTATTCCTGGGTTTCTCATTGTCTTAGTATTCCGATTGACTGTGGGCAAGCTGCTCTTTTCTTGTCCCCACGCCTGTCCTTGCCTTAACACCGTTTACATCTCCATTGTATCTTTCATCTGCTTCATAAGTTCTATTTTCTGTGTTTCTCTCATATTTAAATTCCATTTCCCATTTTCCAAACTTGAGTTGTGCCTCCACATCCATTAACATATCCGTACCTATGATCATTTCTCTCAACAAGCTTTGTACCACTATGCATTGAAACGGATATTTAACTCCTTCCATTTCTCCTGTTACCATTTTCATTTTATTAATCTGTTCAGTCTTCCTTTTAGTTGCGGTTTGAATTGTTATATTTTTTATTGGCAGTACCTCCATCTTTCCTACTTCATTTCTTAATTTTAACTCTCCTAACTCTTCTGTGTTTTTCTTTGTTATATATTCGACTTTCTCTATCTCTTTTTTATTAATTTCTGTCACATCAGCTATTATTTCTTTTGTTTTCTCAAAATTTTCCTTAATCTCCTCCTCTAATTCTCCATCTTTCTCCTCTAAGTCTCTTCTCTCATCCTCTACTACAGCATTATTCTCTGTCCTCCACTGTCGCCTCATATCCTCTATCATTCTCCTATTCTCTTCCTTTAGGCTTTCGAATTTCTTATCCAACCTACTCATTTCCAACCTACTTGAGGCAAATCCTCTGTTCATCTCTTCTCTCATCTCCTTATTTTCCTCCTTTATATTCTCATTTAATTCTTTTTTTATTTCGTCCATTTTTTTTAGACTCATTTCCATGAGAGATCTCATCATCTCCCTCAAATCTTCATTCTCATTATTTCCCTTTTTCTTTTGGGTTTGCATAGGTAGTCCCCTATCTTCCTCTACTTCAATGTTTCCTATTTGCATATCTGTGCCTTCCGTTTCTGTCTCTTGTATTTCTAGGCTTGTCCCTTTTTCCTGGTCCCCTACAACTACCAGCTCGCCTATATTTTTTCTTTTTTAACTGTAAGTAAACTTATTATACACATAAACCATTTTTATATATACTATAAACCTAGCCTTGATTCGATTCAACTCAGTGTTTAATTTTATAAAATTTTGTCTAAATCTATTTCCAGTTCAAATGGTTTTCATATAAAAAGTTCTAAATTAATTTTGATTCAAAATCCCTCTAAATAAATTTTTTTTCTTATTATAAGATATTTTATTTCTTATTAAAAACACAAACTCCTGAATAATTTATTCTTTATTATTATTTTTCTAATAATCGTACCCCACGTTGGTGTGCCAAATGTAAAGTATCTAAAAAACACTATACAATGTACTTTTATTTTATTAAATGAAAATATATTATTTCTATTTAATAACCAAAAAAAAACTACTCAAGAACAATTCAAAACTTTATTAGAACAATTTTATTTCAACATCTAACACAAAACAAAAATTTTACAACTTACAAGTTTTTAACAAAATATACTATTTCTTATTTTCCTTTAATTTTTTAGTTACAACATTTTAATACCTTTGGCTAGTTTAAGATCTCTTTATATCTCGGGGTTACAGTATGGGCTATATTTTTTAGAAATTCTTAGGTGAATTAAATAAATTTTGAACAAACAATATTAAATTTTGAAAATGCAAAAAAAAAACCAAACTATTTGAACTGGATTTATTTCTTACTATTAATTAACTATAAGATATCCTAATATACAAATTTAACTTCTCTACTATCTTAAAAGTCCACTAAAGTTATTTTTATAGCGCTATTTCTCAACTTAATAAATATCAAAATTTTGCTGGTCGCTTACGTATCCCGTTCTCTCCAATTAAACAATTCACACACTTAAATCCGTTTTAGTTCTTTTAAATTATATTTTCACTGTATTAACTCTTTCAATTTTCTTATTCCTGTTTAATCTGGCCAAGTTTACTCACAAAACTGTATAATTTAGATGAACTCTTTCCAAAAAAATAGAATTTTGACTGGTCCTGGCAGGTCCCATCTTGTAAGCGTCACCCACGCCATCCAACTAAACTCTAACTACGCGTCCTTAGCTTTTCTTAAATTGTTTAAAATATGGCCGCCTTTCTTCTCCAAAAAAACACATGTTGCCTGTAATCTAGTTTGTTTTCTTTTTCTTCAATAGAATCGATTGTCACACTGACCTACATCTGTTTTACAGCTGACATATCACAAGTTTGTTTAGAATGGCCTTTTAACTTGGTTAAACCTGATTGAAACTTACTGTTTCAATTTCCTATCGTCAACAAACCTTCCAGTGTTTATTTTATTAATATTATTAGTGTGTGAAGTGTCTTTGTGTTTTACTTTTGTGATATTTCCGAATTGTGTGTGTTTTGCTTGGTCTTTCATAAACATAACCTTACATTGTTTACAATCGTTTTTTCACTTTTTCCTTCAAGTAATTACTTAGCCCTATGTTCCTACAGTTTACAAATTTGTTTACACATAACTATTATTAGATTATCTTATTTTAATTTATGTGTTAGGTTATTTGATATAACAAATTTCCTAATACATTTCCAGTTCAAAACCCTTGTTTACAATTCCTAGGCTTTTACCAGAATTTAGTTTCAATTTTAACCTAACCAATCTTTTAATGAATTTTTGTTTAAATTTTGTATGAGTTATTTCTAATTTATTTTCCAATTCTTAAATAATATTATATAGCCCATTCTATAAATGTTACAATATATATATATTATAATTTTTGGTAGTATTATATATTTAAGATTTCAATTCATACACATTTTTCTTTTAAATTATTTGTTTATTTAGTCATTGGTCCCAATTAAACATGATTCCTATGCAATTGTATGTAAAACTATACCCCGACTTACGCAAATTCTACTTACACGGTTATCACTCTGTCCCACCTATCGCGTAAGTATGGGGTATTACTGTAATTAAAAAATTTGTTTTTTACGTCAATAAGACTTGTTTACGCTATACATGCCATTACGGACTAACATTTAAAATGTGAAAAAAGTAACTTTCCGTATTTTCCGTAGAAAAAAGTTGATATTCGCGTTCTACACATTAAAACAAGTAATTAAACAAATTTTTTTTTAAATCAACGTCATTAAGACTATATTTTTACCAATTTTTGTTTGTAATTGCCAATTTGCTTGTAATTAATGTACATGTGACATTGTCTTCCTCCTTAATCCTTTGCATTCAATTGACGAAATATGTTTGTCATGACACATTAGTAGTAGAGATTATACAGACATCAGATGGTTTTCATGTTTCTAGTAATTGTTTGTTTGTTTCAAAAGAGTTTATTTTTTGATGTGTCATATACAAGAATAGACATCTGTGCTGAGGAGGTAAAAGAGTATATCTCCATGGCATATTTATCACCTCTTGAAACGCAGCACAGATAAGAGTAGCTATTTATAGCCATTAAGTTTCTCTTTTATCAGACTTTCTAGACATGGTAGACTCATTATTAGTGTTTGTGTGAAATGGACTTTCTTGCTCGGTATAGTTGTTTCAGTGTTAATAATTAACTGATGTTTGTAGTCTGTTGTGGACAACATGCAACATGTAAAATTGGCATATTACGTCTGATATTTTTTGTGTATATCTGAAACTAACAATAAAAATGCGAACCTAGAATGTAATACACATGTCAAACTACAAGTAACTTTTAATGTTTTTACTAATTATGATACTAATAATAATCAAGTAACAAATAATAAACTAACTAAGGTACAAAATAATGAATTAAAAATTACACCCATATAACTATATAAAGTTTGAAGCTTTATAAGAGAGAATATCAATAATTAAAAAAAATAAAATGCAATTCTTAGGAAGCAAACAATTAGGATGTTCCAGGAAAAAATAACAACCTTTAGAAACTAAAGAAAAAAGGCCAATTTATTAGTTACATTTTGACAGAGTTTTAACTAAAGGGTTGGGGAAATTTTGAAGAATGTTGAGTTGAAAGTTGCATATAAAGATCATAATAACCTTGAAAATTTATTAGGTAATGCTAAAAGTAAAGTTGAAACACTTGATAAATCAGGGATTTACAAAGTTTTATAAAGTTTGTGATCAAATGTTTATTGGATAGTTAACAAGAAGATTTATAACTAGATTTAAAGAGCACGTTATGGTAAGAGGATATTAAATAACAAAGATTTGATAAGTGAATTATTGGTGCCCATATTTTAGAGATCAATCACAATCTAGATGTTAATAATGTTAAGTTAATTAAGAATGTTGGGACTAATAAATTGTTAAATAGTTTCAAAAGTTTATATATCAGTAAACATGACCCATTTTATTTAATTGTGATAGAGGTCCTATTCCTTTTTTAATTTTGTATTCACTTGTTAAGTAGGATTATGAATTTTATATATAACTTTGAATTGGTTATTTTCAGAATTTTTGATTTAGAATTCATTATATTATTAGTTTATATTTTAGTAAGTTGATGTGGGATTACTTGCTTTCACTCGGTGGGAGTGGTTGCGCCTTGGTTAAGAGGTGGGGCTGCGCCGATCGGAGTGGGGTTAAGAACTTCTGTAGATTATAAATAAGGTATTTTTGTAGACTTATTCTGTCTTTTTATGTTACCCCTCATAGTTACTTGGTAACTGAAATGTACATAAGAGTAAAATAAAAATGTTGTGGTTAAGAGATTTTTGAGTATTTATTAATAATTGTTTTTGTTTATGCTTAGGAAATTAGCCTATCAACCATGCAAAATTCAGTTATCGATGTCTTAGGATTGGCTGCATTATTTGCTTTTCTTCAATCAAGAGGAATGGTAAAAAATCTTTTTTAAATGAATTTTTACAATAGTATTTTTAGTACAATAAAACCCCATTCACTAAAATGATATGGTGTGTTGTATTGTTACAGATTACCCTAAAAGTAAGCTATAGTTTTAATGCTGTAATAGAAATATTTTTTAAAAACATTATATAAACATTTTTATGTAGCTACGAATTTAGTTACAGAAAAAAACATGTTTACAGTGTAAGGATCTAATTAGTTATGTAGTCAACTTCTGTTAATGTCTGTTTGGTTGAAATTCTGTTTTGTCATTAATACGAAGCATATTGTATATATTTCATGTTAGTAATGGTTAACATGCTCAAACAAGAAACAAAATTTAAAATACATCATAAAACCTCACCAAATACTAAAAGAAGTATTTATCCTGTGGGTGTTTGTGAAATGAATAGTAGCATTAGTTTCCCAGATATGTGTAGATTGTTCATTCCCATGAAAAGAAAAGGATTGTTGGCATTCCTTGCCCTTTTTCCCTTTATTGTTGAATTAAACTCATGTTAATCAGTCTGTTAATCAAATAATGAGATCACCCCTAGATATCTACCACTTACATTCTCCACCTTTGTTGGTCCACTTATCCTCGAGCCCTTTATAAATAGATCCTTCTTTTTTTCTTCCTTCTATTATTGATCATCATCATTCAGCTTTCTTGCTTAACCAAGGAGTTTTTTGATCTTGTTTTAACGCATGTATGCTCCAACAAGTCACATTTTAACACTGTTTAGATTCTTTCCACGACTGTCACTGCACTTTCATGGTTTTTTGAATTTGATAGTTTGTTATTTATTGTAGTTGTAACACTCACTTTTTAACTACATTACACATGGTTCGTATTTGAATAGTACATACCAAATCAGTATTTTAACAGTGGCATTAGTATGATCTTCACTGTTAAAATATGTTTACTTCACATCGATGAGTTCAAATATCCTATGATTTTTCAGCTCCGTTTAGGTTTATAATCCGTTTGTCATTGTCTAACCTCTCTTCACGTGTTAATATAGCTTCAACTATATCATCTCTTTTCATCACATTAAGAGTTGCCAAGATGTTACATACAATTTTTTTATCATTACTATTTATGCTTTCTTGTTTTAATACTAAGTCCATGTAGGCCTACTAATCATGGTCAAACATTGGCTAGTCATTTTGAAAAGGTTTCACTCCTAATGTGAATGCCCATATTTGTATTATATCATGATAGCTTCTGAACTCTTTTTATTTCTATTCAGTATATAAGAGAGAGAGAGACACACTATGGACATGTCTAAGACCTTTTGTTAAGCTTTTGGTCTGACATCTGCACCAGGCTTTGTATAAGCAATTCACTGGCATGCAAATTTTACAAAAATATTTACTAGTTCTTTATCATAACCACTATTTTATAATACTTTTCACAGTTGAAGTTGTATGGTCATATTTTTTTCCATATAATTTATAATTTTGGGTTATAAATTAATTTATCCCAAAACTAATCCTTCCCATTCTTAATGACTGTGAATCACTGTTACTCATTTAGCGTTACCCAGGCCACAAACGCATGCAACGTTGTTCCCCGAACTACATACGAATTAACTACATGGAGATCGCTCGCCTCTACTGGTCAGTGCGCTGCCAAATGGCTAACCTGCCAAGGGTTTGCGTTGGCCAGTAAATAAGTACATGCTTACTGACTAGTGCCTAATACAAGTTTCAGTTATATGGTAACCACATTCATAGGTGTGTTTTTGAGAGTTAGAAGCCTTTGGGGCTATTTAGTGTATTACTAGAGTAAAAAGTATATAAAGTTTTTGCTTTTTTAATAAATAGCCTTTTATTATTAAATATCAAGATAATGTAGCTATGGCAGAAGTTTATTTATCAGATCTTTCAAATTTGTTTTTTTTTCAATACTTCCTCACTCTTTTTTCTGGTGCTGTGAAATTCTATTGGCTTTCACTAATAATTTGATTAGAATGTGATTGACATCAACTTTTACTTTTAAGTAATCAATAGAAAAGGCAATATAACTATCTATACTTCACCTCCTTTTAATTATTTGAATTAATTATAAACCTCTTCTACACATTTTTATCTATTAAAACAATGTACAAAATTTCTGATTCAGTATTATTTTATTTTGGGGTATGCCAGTTGTTGAAAAGGGTACTTATGTATAGACCACAATCTTTTACCTCATATTAAACTAAACTAGCTCTACCAAAATTCTGCCTAAGCCAGGTGAGCATTTACTTTTCACAGATGCAGTTGAAATGAATGTTGTAATGTATGTGTTTTTTTTTTTTCATAATATCATCAGAAATTTTTAGCTTTAGCATTTTCTTCATCTATTTACTATTATTAATAACACTTGGCAAAAAAACCACTACTTACTGATATTTTTCAGCAGACATATTAGACACTAGATAAGTGCAGATAAGACTAATCTGTGACTTACAGCATTGATTCATGCACTGATTTAGTGCTAAACACGTCTCCTGAAAAATATCAGTAAGTAGTATTTTTTGTGTGAAGTGGTATCAATAAAAACAATTAATAAAATATCAAGATGTTCAAGACAAAAACAAATATATTTTCTGTTGTACTACCTTTTATTTTGAAATATTGCTTGTTATCTGTTAGTAAAGGCTAACAGGAACTTACTAGAATCTCTAAAATTATGAAAGCAACTTTGAAAAAGTATTAAGTATTAAACTTATAAATTATACTTATTGAAATTAAGTATTTTGTGATAAGTATAATTTATTTATATTTGCGAACCTTACCTCAGTAACCTTGCTAACGCAAACTTCAATAACGTTGCCAACTCAAACCTTAATAGCCTTGCCAACTCAAACCTCAGAATTCAAAATTCTTTGATAATATTGACTTCAATATATAGTTACACCTCAGAAAATAAATGTAATGCAATGGCGTTTGTTGTGGAGTCTATATACAGTTCACAATAAAATCGTTCATATTCAGTTATCTCAGATAGTGGCTTCTCTGAAGGAAGCATGTGGTACATTTAATTTGCTTCTTCTCTATTTGTTAAAAAAATATATATAAGTGAAAGTTTTGTACAGTCGGTTAGTATTTTGTAATCAAGTTTGGACTACCAAAATTCATAGTAAACATTCTGAAATTGATGACTTTTGTCAAAGTCGTTTGTCTTTTTGGTAAAAAAATACACCTTGTTTTGTTTTTATTGGTTTCATATTATTTGGACTTTTAAGTTTCATTTGACACAAAAATTATCAATTTCTTTTATAAATGCGTGCACTCAAATGTTAGGGGCCCCAGTTGAAAGTTTCCAGTAAGTTGAGCAAACATACAGTACATCAGACATTGTTATATATATTAATTTTTGTAAACTGTGGTAAATTTTAGTTTGTCCAGTTGGTACACCTGTTGACTTGACTCAAACTTGACTGAAACAGATGTTTACTTTTATTTCTTGTTGTCATGAAAACAACAACAAACAAAAAACATTGTTTGTGATATTTTGTAGCTGTGAAATGTGTTGTGCTTTGATATTTTAAATGTGAAGTGGTTATTGTATCAAAATGCCCAGATCTACGAAAGTGTTCAAGAAAAGGAAACATCTCTTCTTTGGAAAAGCTAGTCCTGGAGGAAAAATAAACATGGTGCAAAATGTAGGCTGCAGTATAACACCAGTAAGTTTAGGCCTAGGCCACATCGCTAGCCTTCCACCAGGTTCATTACAAGTTCAAGAAGAGACTGTTACCAAGAAAGATAGCACATCAAAAAAAAGTAGGTTGTAATGTTAGTGAGTATGATAATTATACAGGAAGCCGTAGCTTTGATTCTGGTTGAATCAATACAATGACATTGTAAATCTAGGTAACTTAGAAATGTTATCAAAAATCAGTATGCAAGAAGTGTAAAGGGTCACTTTCGATTCACACAACAAATAGACAAGGCCTTAATGTAAATATACACATAGAGTCTAACTCTTGTAAATACAGTGTTTGTGAATATTATAGTGATAAGTTGGCTAAAGGAAAAACTAACATCAACGTTAGGTTAGCTTATGCATTTAGGTCTATAGGCAAAGATGAGCAAGCTGCAGTAATGCTGTGCGGCATTATGAATCTGCCCAGTCCTCCAGCATTCAAGTATTATTCTAAATTTATTTGTGATGCTGTTAAGGAGGTATGCTTAGAATCTAGGCAACAGGCAGTTCAAGAATGTATTGAAATAAATGAAGGCGAGCGTGACATTACTGCAATATTTGATGGGACATGGCAGAAACGGGGACACTCTTCACTAAACGGAGTGGTAAGTGCAATAAGTGAGGTCAATGGCAAAGTTAGAAGGCTGCAGAAAGAACATGACGTGGGATGTGTTGCGAATTATGAAGGTGTAAGCGGGGGGGGGATGGAAGTAGAAGGTATATTAGATATGTTCCGTAAGTATGAGGCTACATACGGTATCAGATACAAATACTTTTTAGGTGACGGTGACAGTGCTTCATATCCTACTGCTGCAGCAGACAAACCATATGGACCAGATTTTATTATTAAAAAAAAAGAGTGTGTCGGCCATGTCCAGAAGCGTATGGGAACCCGCCTTATCTGGTCGTGGCTTCCAAAATCTACATTTATAATGAAAAAAACTTTAGAATTAGGAGTTTATGAAGCTGTAGCTTGTTACAACATTGGAAACATAGCTAAATGTAGAATTGTAGATAGGCTAGGTATTAGGCCACAGGAAGAAACTGTGTGAAAGTCATGACCCATTTGGACAATATTAGAATTTCAAAAGCAGAGAAAGCCATCGAAGAAGTTGAGAAAAAATGTCGTCGGGGCCTAACATCAGCCAAAAGACAACTGGAGGACCTATATTAAGAGGAGGAAGATCCTGACAACCCTGCATATGGGGCTGGAATGTACTAAGGTGTGTAATTGTTATGTTATAATCAAGGTTTTTACTTTAAACCTGTTTCCTGAAAAACCGTGTTTTTACATATATGTACCTTTATCTCATAAACCAAAAAAGATATTCCTTTACTCTTTTTTTTGTTACAATTGTCACATAAAACTACATATTTTAAGCACAGGAAATTATATTTATTATTTTACTTTGTAATTTACATCGGTTTAAAAAATATTTTTTATACTTTTTTTAATACTATATTAAAAAAACTGAAAAAATATTAAAATTTATGATATCTAAAAATGCTGTGCTTAAACTGTACTCAAAGATATGTAGAATAAAACTAAAAAAAAGTAACTTTCTATCTGTAACAGTTTTAGA
Organism: Prosapia bicincta; assembly: GCA_036971475.1. Taxonomy (NCBI): domain Eukaryota; kingdom Metazoa; phylum Arthropoda; class Insecta; order Hemiptera; family Cercopidae; genus Prosapia; species Prosapia bicincta. The sequence goes on from JBAIZL010000001.1 coordinate 369,486,635, forward strand.
AAAAGGTACATAAAGTTGTTCAATCTAACATGTGGAAGATAAGGGTCATCTGACTCCCTTTAACAATTAGGATTGAATTTTTTCTGTCTACAGAAGAATTTTTACTGACTACAGTATTTAATTTGTCTAAAAATAATTACAATGTTTTATTCAATATATTTTAAATAATAATCGAGTTTGAATTATGTTAAAAACAATGCATTTTAAATTAATTTGTTACAGTGTATGTATATATATTTATTTATTTTTAATAATGCAGTGAATAAGTAATCACAAGATGCAATTTGTAATCATATGTACTTTCAATTAGAACAACCTTTAGTTAAACTAATAATTAGTATAGCCTAATGCTAACATCAGATACAGTACGAGTTCCGACAATGAAACTTAATGTTGGGGATTTTAAGGCTAAGTAAGTCAAACCTCATTTAATTGACTTATTCAATAACTTTACTCGTTTTTTATATCTTATTAAAATTTAAGAAAATCTACTGGTAGGAAAGTATATTCTAATCCCAATTTTTTAATGATATTGGTTGCAGGATGAACATCCGACAAAGAAAGCCATTGAAATTGAACAGTCTAGTAGCTTCTTGGCCTCTGGATTTTTTTATGGATACTTAAAAATAATTTTACCTGGTGAGTCATTACATTATTTGTGATAGGAACCCTAAGTCAGTCAAGTAAAATTCACAATACAAGCAAAATCAGGGTAAAAAATATCGATTTTCATGTTTCAGTCTATTTTTCTGTAATTTTTGTTTTATAAGCTAATACAGATTTTAAAGGCATTTTCATTATGTTTCTCATATAATAAAATAGTTTTTGTACTTCAAAATTTTAAAGCATTTCTCTCAAAAATAAGTTTTGATTTTGTTATATGCACATTATTCCATACTTTTTGAGAAAACATTGCATGGGAATTAGTATCAAAGAATTTGATATTAGTATCAAATGGTTAAGGACTCAAGTTCTTTATAAAGATAAAAACTCATAATAAAAAATTTGAAACTTTTGGCTTTTTCTGTTTCTACATCATATTTAGAAAATATAATGATTTTGTAACAGCAAAGTTCTAACTGAATTAGTTACTGTTTGCTATGTTAACTCCTTTAATTATGAGATATTTAAATTTTAGCAAAATAAATTTTATATTTAAATTATTTTGAAATGTATGTTCTTGAGTGTAAATGTTTTATTAACACTATATAAATTCTTTAATTAAAATTTAGTTAAATTTGGTTCAGGATTAAAAAAAAAATTAACTAGAACTATTAAAAGAAACACATTCCTGTATATAAAAAGAAATCTGTAATTATCTTTCTATGATTTTCTTTCTGTTGTGAATAAAACTGTTTTTTTGATTACTTCACACTGATGATTCTACAAAATTTTAAATAATTGTCACTTTTATAGCAGTTTCATCTCCTTCAAGGTTCTTTTTCTTGGAATTATAATATTATTACTCAGTGATAATGCCTTTATTGTTTAGGCAGTCTGTTGCTAAAATGACATTGGCAAATTCTAAGTAATTAATTAGGTCTTTTGTTTTGTATATATAAATAATGAAGATTTGTAATATATATATATATATATATATATATATATATATATATATATATATATATATATATATATTTAGGTTAGTTTTGGTTGGTAAAGATTATTTAGATTTTTTGGACTAGGAGACTGACAGACTTACCTTGGTAAGAGTCCACTCTGTAGTCTTGAAATAGGAACACATAAAAACAGTTAACGAATGATATATTTCAACCACACAGTGGTCTTTGTCAATCAGAGAGAAAACACAAAAAGAAATATGAGAGAAACAATTTGAGAAATATGAAGAAACTCATATTTCTTTTTGTGTTTTCTCTTTGATTGACAAAGACCACTGTGTGGTTGAAATATATCATTCTTTAAGTGCTTTTATGTGTTCCTATTTCAAGACTACAGAGTGGACTCTTACCAAGGTAAGTCTGTCAGTCTCCTAGTCCAAAAAATCTATATTACATTGGATAGAATATTTCTAATGCGAACAATTAATTTTTAATTCTTTGTCATTCTGCTAACTTTTAAATCCCACAAGTACTTTGATGAAAATTAGACTTAAAATTATAGTAATCATGAACAAGCTTTACTCAGGATTGAATTTCTAGGGTCTAATATGGGGGATCCGAAATAAGATCAACTCAGAACCAGAAGCCCTTCCATTCCCCAACATAAAATTTGAAAAAATATACTTTTATATTTTTAAATTTAAAAAAAACTGAGCAAATATCCTAGTTTCTATGTGATGCTTTTTTAGTCTCCTACAAATAATTCAAAAATAGTAAAAGTTTAGCTAAAAATTTTTTCCTGTAGATAGTTTTTGGAAATTGAAGACTGAGCTACTAATTACCAGATTTTATTACTACATAAAACAAAGTAGATTTTGATGTTTTTTATGTGTATTAAATAAGTGTTGGCATAAAATTTTGGTGGATATCCGGACACATAAGATACCCTTTGGGTACTTCTTGGCCGTGAACATGAAGATGACAAGTTACTTTCCAGTATAAATAACCAGTAAGGTTAAATGCTGGTAAGAGGTACTTTAAAAAATTGTAATTCTTCTATCAGATTATGATTAATAATTTGATAGATAAAATGAAATTATTTCGCAATTAATTCCTAAAATATAAATAAATAACAAAAAAAGTAAAAGTTCTCTTATATACAATAAATCTGTATCTGCAATTATCTGAATCAATAGAGATTGGATCCCATTCGAATAATTGAATTTTTCTAAAAAAAGGCCAATTTTAATTAATTACTGTATGTATGTTGCAAATGGGAGGAAAACGCTACCAAATTTTTTTATAGTTTTGTATTTTTTTCTAAGCTTCTGAGCTAAGATTTAGTTTTTCACAAAGAATCGAACTTGAAATTGGGTTCCCTATAGGATTTTGATGCAAAAACCACTTGAAATTTTTGGTGCCTTTTTTATTTTCTTGAAGAACTTTCATCTATATTTTCAAACACCGACATGAAGATTAAAAGTACTGAATAGGTTTGCTCTTTTAATGTCTGAGATAACCAATTATTACATCTCAAGCCAACTGTTTATTCGTAACTAGTTTGTTACGATGAACTACTTTATCTATAATTAGTTGATCTGCTAACGAAAAGATAACTCACTTTCTTTTAGAAGCGATGAGGAACAACAAAACAAAACAATAGAACGACTGAATTAAAGATATACTGACTGACTAATCAAAATGAATATTGACAGTTGGCAGGGCCAGACACCTGGCTATGGATGACTGCCATTTATACAGGACTCTGTATCCACATAAAGTTTGCCAAATTTACCCAACTGTCCAGTTCCAGTATTTACAGGCTTATTTTTCTTAAAAGTGCTTTGTGCAAACTACTGGAGAAGATGGTAAACCGCCGTCACGTCTGATACCTAGAAACCAACAAACTTCTTAGTAACTAAGAGTGTGGTTTCAGACAAGAATGTCCATCTGCTAATATTGGTTTGTTAGAGTCTGCTATTCAAAATGCCTTTCTCTTGTGTCAAACTTGTTGCTGTTTTCTTTGACCTTGAAAACGGATATGATATGCTGTAGAAAAGAGGAATTTCGAACACTTTAAAATTATAGAATGTACAAGGGAATATTCTACGATTCATCGCTAACTTTCTGTCGAAAAGGTCTTTCCGTGTTCATCTTGGAGGCACATTGTCTAACAGCTATGGAGAGGAGAATGGTTTTTTCACAAGACAGTGTACTGGGTGTCACACTATTTGCAACCGCCATTTAAAGTATCACTGCTAATGTACTGTGTCCGATACATTGTTCTGTAATTGTCTATGATACTTGTATATATGTGCCTGATAGTATGACTACCTCAGAAGGATCTTTGCAGTTTATAATACACAGATTAGAGAAACAGTCAAGAACTACAGGCTTTAAATTCTCTGCTTCGAAGACCCAGAATGTAGCATTTAGTCGTTATAGGGAGCACAAGGAGCCTATCCTTTATATTGATGGAATTCAGTTTTAAATCAAGCATAGTGTTCAATTTTTGGGTCTTTTATTTGGTAAAAGACTTTCATTGACCCCACACTTGCATGATTTGAAAATTCAATGCAACAATATATTGAATATGTTGAGTGTTCTTTTCAAGGGATATGAATTTACTCTACCGTTAAGTTATAACCTCCTACTATGTTCGAACAATCGATGTCTCATCTGCTTCTATAGATATTAAAAACGCCACATTTTGATTTTTCATTGTCCAGTCATATCAAAAGCAATACTCCTAATGTGGTTTATCTCTAGGAGTTTTTGGTAATTTACAGATCTTACCAGTATAGTGGAAGTATTTTTACTGATGGCAATCACTGACTGACAGTGGCATTAGATGGGCTTTTTATGCATTGGGACATACCTAAATGTACAAATTGCTCTTGGCTTGCAGTGTTTTTACAGCAGAACTCTTTACCATTCTTAATTGTAGTTAAATCTAGTCGTTCTTATTACCTTTTTTGTTCTGCTTTTAAAAGTGGACTTCAGGTGCTCCAGGATGTGTTCTCTGTGAACTCTTTAGTTAACTGTATTTTGTGCTCTGTATACAAGCTTCAATTAGGAAGTGTGGGGGTAACATTTTTCTAGATTTCTGGTCACTGTGGAATACCCGGAAACACAAAAGCGGATGAAGCAAAGATTTTGCTGTAAGATGCCGTAGGTATGATACCAACTACACAACTTGTAGGATCTGATTTGGTTTTGGAAATCATTTTTTGTTTGGAGCTAGGAATGATGAATAACAATGTGTAAAGTACAATAAGCTGAAGGAAATTAAGGATACTGTCTGTACATTGAGGTCTTCAATTCATTCGAAATGTAGGGAGTAAGAGGTGGTCACATGCCTTTGCGTTGCCCACTTTAGTCCAATTCATGATCGTTAAATGCATCTTGATCTACCTTTATGTCGGTTCTGCAGAAAAAACAATCACAATTAGGCATATATTGATTGATTGCGGTGGTTTAAAGGATGTTTGTAGGAGTTTTACTTTTCAAGAAAGTTTAAGTAGTGTTGAGGGACGATGCCGTCGCCATTGACCGTGATACCGCTTGAATGCGCTACCTAAATATACTACTTAAAAACTAATATTTAAAATGTTTATAATTAAATATAATTTCCATATTTATTAATTATATTATGTCTATTTATTTATGTTTGTGTGTGTGTACAGATCTGTATTTATTGTTAAATACCTATTTTTATTATTTTATTGGTATGTATTTTTGTTATTTATTAAGTGTTAAACTTTATTCTTATAGATTTAATAATATTATTCATTTATTGTTATATTGTTGATTATTATTATAATCCTATTTATTGATATATTTTAATGTTTTCTTACTATTTATTTATTGTTGTTTATTGTTTTATATTTATTTGTTATTTTTTTGTAATTCTATTTTACTTGAAACGCTTATTCTAAGATACTACCTCTGATTGGTGGTGATGACCAAAAATGGTTTTTTTGCGAGGGAAAAAATAGGATTCATGTATCTTTCCTTTTAAAATAAAAGAATTTCTTTTCAAAACATATTAATACATTGGAACATCAACAGTGTTACAATAAGGATCTGAAGGTAATCATACAAGATATGTCTGCAAGGTTTATATATTTTCAAGAGACACATCTCCATTAATCACTCTATTTACACTTAAGGGAATATTCGGTTTTTAGAACAGACTTTGTTGCAGAAGATCAAGCATATGTTACTTGTTAGAGGTTGCATAGCCATTCTAGCACTGGACTGTATCATTGCTATTTCTCTAATCTCAGCTTCCTTGAAAGCAGTAGCCACTCTAACAGCTGTCCTTTATAGGTTAACAATTTGTTATCTGTACTTGCCACCTAATGACAAACTACAACAAAGTGATGTACAGAATATAATAACCCAGTAATCGCCCTTACTCATTTAGCAACATATACTGTTGAATGGACAGCTGTTGACAATCTATCTACAATATATTTTTGAATACTCGATGTTAATGTTTGGTACTGAACAATTTGCTTGGTAGCTACAAAGATCCATTTATGTTACTCCTCATTCTGTTATGTTTGACATCTCTGTTAGATCTTAGAAAAAGCTAAATAGACGAATATACCATGTTTCAACATATTTTATATCACTTGACATGGATGTCTTCACTTCCATTGGTTAAGTGGTCAATACTTAACACCACATCCATTTGAATGTCGCTGAAATTACCATTCTGACTGTTTATCCACATCTGTTTTGTGGTGGAATGATAAATGCTCAGAAATTGAGGACTATACCTTGAGGACTATAAGAATCTTCATGCTAAAGCGCAGAGAACCTTTAGGCTTAAGGAGATTTTACTGATAACCGGCAAGTGAAAGCATTGAGGACTATAAGAAGCTTCATGCTAAAGCGCAGAGAATCTTTAGGTTTAAGGAGATTTAATTGACAACCGGCAAGTGAAAACATTGAGGACTATAAGAAGCTTCATGCTAAAGTGCAGAGAATTTTTAGGTTTAAGGAGATTCAATTGACAACCGGCAAGTGAAAACATTGAGAACTATAAGAAGCTTCATGCTAAAGCTCAGAGAACCTTTAGGTTCAAGGAGATTTTACTGATAACCGGCAAGTGAAAACATTGAGGACTATAAGAAGCTTCATGCTAAAGCGCAGAGAATCTTTAGGTTTAAGGAGATTTAATTGACAACCGGCAAGTGAAAACATTGAGAACTATAAGAAGCTTCATGCTAAAGCTCAGAGAACCTTTAGGTTCAAGGAGATTTTACTGATAACCGGCAAGTGAAAACATTGAGGACTATAAGAAGCTTCATGCTAAAGCGCAGAGAACCTTTAGGCTTAAGGAGATTTAATTGACAACCGGCAAGTGAAAACCTTGAGGACTATAAGAAGCTTCATGCTAAAGTGCAGAGAACCTTTAGGCTGAGTCAAAAATTCTTCAGCATAGTACATTTGTACAATTAGACAAACAACTCCATCATCCAATGTATTGAGAAAAGTAAGGTCAGTATATGATATTCCACTCTGTTGCGAGTTTTAATGCTGGAGCAACCTGATGGACGATTGATTACTAACAGTCCTGGTTTAGCTAATATACTGGGAACATCGTTTTCAAAATTTTCATCTACTTCAGTTTGTGGAAAATTCCAAATGTACAAACTCAAGGTATAATTTATACCTTTAATTGTTGGTTTGTCTGGAGATTCTCCATAGGCGAATTAAGAGTCAGCTCGGTCATCAACAAAGGATTCTGGACCAGGTCCTGATTGTATTGTATACTCCATGATTAAACATTCACCATCATTGGCAAAAGTAGTTCTCCTTTGAATATACAATAGTTTATTCAAGGAGCAGTATTTTCCCAATCCATAGTTTGAAGTGACAGTAATTCCTCTTTAAAGACAATATCAATGCAATAAGTTACAGACTACCTCTTAAGTGTTTTGCGCAAACTACTGGCGAAGATAGTTAACTGCAAATTTATTCATTACCTAGAAACCAATTCGCTTCATAGTAACAAACAGTATGGTTTCAGGTAAGGATGTTCATTTATTGATCAATTGGTTTTGTTACAGTCTGATATTCAAAATGCTTTTCTCCTGCGTCAAAAAATCTTTGCTGTTTTCTTTGAATTTGAGAAAATTTGCTGAGAAACTTGGGGATACAGAATGCACAATTAAATTATTTTTAGTTGGGTTTGAGATTTAAATTAATTTTATAATTTTGTTATATAATCTTTAAAGAACTTTCTTTTTTCAAAAACAGATTTAAGGAGAAAGATTGATAACTACATAAATAAACATTCTGTTGGTGAATATTTCAAAGTTAGGAAGCTTCTAGTCCTAATTCCATCGTCTGCTGTGTTATTTGATGATATATCAAGATCAAACAATAGATATATTGAAGAGGCTGGGGTAAATACAGATTAATAACATTGTAAATAAGCTAATTTATTTTAAATATTATTTATGTATGTAGTTAATAAAGTTATTTATTTTATTGCTTCCAAATTGATTCAAAATTCTTCATTTTAAAATTCTGTATATTTATAAAAAATTGACATTTAGGGATAAATAAAATTTCAAAATACTTGGAATATAATAGTTTTATTGTATGAGTGATTATGTTACACCTTATAAACTTCATGACACATAGTCACCCACTTGATTGTGATATTCTTCCCCATAGTACTGAGTTTGTCTGTGGTTTTGCTTCTTTTATGACAGCTATGACATAGTTTAATCCGATTCAGGTTTAATGGTATGGGTGATGTAAATTCGATCATAAATTAAAATCCACAAAAATAAATTACCAAGATTCAGATCCAGGGAATAAGGCAGCCACATTTAAAGTGACACATCATTCCTATAAACTCAATGTAAAGGTGTAGAAGTTTTTAGTTAAGGATATTTTTTTATTTTTATGTAACAAATTTTAGATCACAAAACCATGACTTTCTGTTTTAATTGCGGAAGAAGCCAGTTCTACAATATCTCTAGGTATATATAGCCTGTAAGAACATATTTCTGAAAGAAATATGAAACATAAACATTAATTTTAAACTCAGTGTATGCAATTTTTGGAGAAATTTGTCCAATACATAGCTATTTTAAGGGATATTAATACCAAAATTTTAATATTGTAAGTACATAAATATTGCTTATTGAAAAAAAACAAACAGTGGTGTACAGTGTTCATCTAAAGCAAACATTTCACCTTTTATTTTTATAATGAATTCATAAAATTAAAATAATTTCTGAGTTTTTATGTGAAGCTATTTAACAATAGCATTCTGCAATAACTTAAACTTCAAATGATATCTTATTACCAGGCAAACAGCGGTTTAAGGGGTACCTTGGCCCTCTAACGCAGTGTTTAATTTTTTAAAATATAAATTTAACTTTGTTAATTACTTTCCATGTTCTTATGTTTGAAGAATGCGATAGCTTATTATTCTTTTGCAAACAGGTAGGTGATGTCAGGTTATTGTCACTTCTTTCTTTTTAGTTCTCATGGCCCTTTACTAACTCTAATTAAATTTTTTTAACTTTAAAAATGGAAAATGTAATAAACAAACAAATAAATACAGTCGAAGGTTATATTTAAAAGTTTAAAATTATTAAGTAGTTGACGCAAGAAGCAAGAGTAGGTGTAGACCAATAGAAAGAGAGGTCTGGATGTGGTAGGGGCTTGGGTAATAGTATATAAAGACCAACTCAAAGTTTGGGTGAACAATACGATTGTTTTGAAAATGGAATCAATCCGAAACACGTCAACAGAGGAGAATATTTTAACGTTAAGAAAGGGAGAAAACTGTATTCAAAAATACATAAAGTAAACCTCTTATATGCCTCAGTCGGCCAGTTAGAGAAGGATTTGGTTGGTGCATATTCCCGAGGATATACATGGTCTGTCTCCCACAGCAATACTGCAGTAGAAATATGGGTTGAATTTGATAATGGGTTTTTGCAATGATAGGAGGTTTAATGGGTGGATGACAAGACAAGATAGAATGAAAAGGAATTTACACAAAGATTTATAACTAGGACTGACCAGAACTTACTTAAATACTATATTATAATATAACTTAATACCAACAGAAAGATATTATCGCTAGGGATCGACTTAAAGATCATAATACTAGCATGATCTTTGCTAATTTCCAGTAGAAAAGGAAGTGATTCAGTTAAATTGAGGAGGTGAAGATTTGAAATTAAGAGGAAAGGATAGACAGAGAGTTTATTTTAGACACTGCCTGTGATAGAGGTATGGACTTTAAAGCCCTGACTACAGGTTGAAGAGGAGTACGAAGGAGGGGGTTGGTTGTGTGTAAGTAAAGAAAAGCTACTGACAGATAGGTAAGTTATTATGCAGCTGAAGTTGATAATGTTTGTTGGATTCCGATATATTGTCATTGAAGGAGGTGTAGTGTTGACACCCATCATGTGCTTCATTGCAGTTCCAATACTTAAGGGCATCATCCTTTAGACATTGTAGCTTTTCATGGGATACTGTGGATTTTATGCACCTTGGAGGTAGTTGCTAAGCTGTGTCTGTTTTGCTGGCAGGTAACCACTGCAGTATGCTTGGTGTCACATTAAAGAGGTCCACTTTAACTTGCAGATAGAAAATGAAAAAAGCCTGAAAGTTATAATTTTAAATTTATAAATGGTTTGGTTGTTCCCTGCCTGCTTCTTGTTTAACGAGGAAGAAATTAACTTTTTGCTTGTCATTAGAGGAATGTCACATTTTTAACTATGAACCGCTCGAGGGAAACTCAGTGGCAATGCCGTGGGCAATGATGTCAAGGGGATCCTTCAAAAGATTAAATTTTGCTCTCGGTACTCCAGGAAACTGATGTGAAAAATTATTAAGGTGTATGAGTTCCTCTATAGAAATTATATTAAGGTTTAAAGTCACCTATGAAGGCAGTATAGGCTTTAAAGAAATTGCCATGACATGACCATGGCATGACCTGGACAAGAGATCGTATTATCTAGGACAAATGAGGCATGTTGCTAGTGATTAGAAATCGCATGAGGGGCCCTGGTAGATGTACAAAAGGGAAGCAACCTGTTGTAGGTTTGTATATCAGGAAGGTACACTAAAAGCACAGTTTAGTTAACTTAAAACAGTAAAATGACTAGAACAAACTATGATTTGTTCCTTATTCAAAATTGTTTACATACACTAATGAAAATATTTACAAATAATTGTGAGCTATTGATCGTTCAATTACACAAAGGATGGTTGTACAAAACAGTTGAATTGTTTTGCCTAAAAAAGTATGAAATTGTTTATTTACATTAAATAAAAAAACAAAAATATTTCCAAATATTTGTGAACTATCACTAGTTCAATTTCACTATTGGATTGTTGCACTAGTTCAACACAATTCTATTGTTTTGCATAAAAAGGCGTGAAACAGAAATACTACTACATGCATATGCCTGCATACAATGAAATCAGTTACTCAAATGATTAGTATGTATTGTAATATATCGCTGCAAGAGTAAAAATAATTTACAGACAAGTGTAACAACAATTACAAAAAGAATTGGACTAGTCAAACAAACAGTCAGTGAAATGTAAAAAATATATTATGTAACAAATAATAGAGTTAAAAAATTTTTTTTTTTTGTAAACAAATACCCTACATAATTAGTTGTAAATAGTTTTATTAATGTTCTATTTCTAATTATTATATGAAGATGTTTTTTTAATCATTTGATATGAGGATGATTTATGTTAGTTTTCAAATTTTATTTTTGTTTCATGATAATATTAAAATAAATTAATATAATGATCCAGCGTAATTAAATAATTGTGATAAAAAAAATTGGTAAATATTTCATACAAATACAGAAAATGAGTAATTTTGTTTTCATTTTGCAGAATTTAGATGAAGAGGTATGTAATCGTGCATTGGTTACTAATCGATCTTACAAAAACACTGTTTATAAAATCAAAGACCCCAAAAGTGATATTAGGTATTATACTGTGTTTGAAGGTGCCACGCCTATAAAGACATTTTATGAGCAGTGCAGAGAAAACAAAACTCATGCGAGTAAGTATTGACAGATAAAAGCTGCTATTGATAGTAACAGAAGTTTAGATACTTGAGTTTTGCGGCTTATAAAATCTACCTAAAACTCATCTACCATAAAACCAAAAATTCATAATTCTCTTATAAGTTACAATGTAAATATTGGAAAGAACCCCAATACCACAAAAATAATTAAAAAAAACAAATAAAACAAGTTACTTAAGATTAAACCCTTATGTACATTTCAATGATCATGTCATTATCATCAGAGAGTCTTATTACAAAATTACAATTTAGCAAACAAGATGTTACAAACTAGAGTGATACCAGTCGTTCTCTACGGTCGCTGTATATATAGGCGTGAAGTAAGCTCCGCCCCTTCTCCGCCCTCGACTAACATATAACGATCGGCCATCTTGAACCAAATAGGTTATGTCAAAAAGTACATTATATTAATACATATGTAATAAAACTACAGCTAATAACAATAAATAAAATAAAACTAATTAAATTAATGGGTTGTATTTGAAGAAGGCTATTTAAGTAAAGTTTATAAAGGTGAATTAGGGATAGGCCCTTTATCTGCATTCATTAATTTACAATTTGATTTTACTATAAAAATACTTTCATAACTATTAAGTAACTTTTTTGAGTTGATTCATATAGCTAAAATAACATTTTTATCTAAATCATGCTGATTTAAGGACATGTTTAAAATATGAGGATAGAATAACAATTTAATATGTCCTTATTTTAATTGTTTAAAATAAGGACAGATTAAAATATGTTTTAAGCATTTCTACTACTCTTCAAAAAGAAGTTAAAAAATGTAATTATATTAGTTTACCTTTTGATAAAATTTGAACAAAAGGGTTAGATTCTATTTTTAAAAACGTAAATGTTAAGATAGCGTATAAAACTCAAAATAAACTCAAGCATTTATTATGTAACCTGAAAGATTAAATTCCAATGCTGGAAAAATCAGGTATTTATAAGATAATTTGTAGTACTTGTGACGAGATGTATATAGGTCAAACAAAAAGAAAAATTGTAACTAGATATAAAGAACATCTTGCACATATTAAATATGATACACCTGAAAAATCAAGTGTAGCAGAACATGTCCTTAGTAATCAGCATGATTTAGATAAAAATGTTATTTTAGCTATATGTATCAACTCAAAAAAGTTACTTAATAGTTATGAAAGTATTTTTATAGAGAAATCAAATTGTAAATTAATAAATGCAGATAAAGAGCCTATCCCTAACTCACCTTTATATAGTTTACTTAAATAGCCTTCTTCAAATACGACGCATTAATTTAATTAGTTTTATTTTATTTATTGTTATTACCTGTAGTTTTATTACATATGTCCTTGAATTTTGTAGTCCATTACGTTTGGTGAATCTTATTAATCCTTAAACAATAGTTTATGACTATCGGAACTTTAAATTTAGTAAATTTGTTTAAAGTTAGACAAATTTACTAAATTTAAAGTTCGGGTAGTCATAAACTATTGTTTAAGGATTAATTACATATGTATTATTATAATGTACTTTTTGACATAACCTATTTGGTTCAAGATGGCCGATCGTTATTTGTTGGTCGAGGGCGGAGAAGGGGCGTACTTCACGCCTATACATAGCGACTGTAGAGAACGATTGGTATCACTCTAGTTTGTAATATCTTGTTTGCCAGATTGTAATTTTGTAATAAGACCCTCTGATGATGATGACATCATCATCGAAATGTACATAAGGGTTTAATCTTAAGTAACTTGTTTTATTTGTTATTTTTGTGGTATTGAGGTTTTTTCCAATATTTTCATTGTAATATATTGTACCACTGTGCTCTTGATATTGTGTATCTCTTATAAGTTGATCAAATGTTTGTTTTGGAGTTTTCATATTAGTCATATTAGATAATTTTACATATTAGTCATATATTATAACAAAGAAAAAAACACGGGGTTTGCACTTTTAAAAAGAACCTTCATCTTTAAAAATTTAAAATTACAAAAGTTGTTATCCGAATAGTCTCAAATTTGAATATGGTGTTAAGGAAGGTCTTATGAACATAATTTATGAGTTTTGAAATATTTCTTAGAAAGTTTGTGTTTATGAACTACAAAAATCTTCTTTATTATGTTTTTATTTAATCTCATGTGAATAATCACTTTGTTTAAGACTTTTTTAAAAATTATGTATGAAAACATAGGGTAAATATTTTAAAATAATAACATTTCACAAATCCTGATCTTGTAAGTGAGGAAATATAAATATTTACAGCTAATGTTGTTGCTTCTTCTACTAACCTGGCCTGACTAATAAGATGATATGCAGTGGCTAGGCAAGCAGTCATCTATAGATGCGCCAATGACTAACCAACATTTTAAAATTAAAAATTACATATTTTGGAAGAAAGTGAAAAATTAACTTAAGAGGGGCTTTTAGTGTATTAGGGTTCATTAGAAGTCCTATTTTTTCTAATGCACAGGAACTTTTTTCCGTGTAATCCGATTAGGGTCTGGTCCCATTCACCTCGAATTATCAATACTTCACTGTATACTGAAAAAAAAATTGTCAAGTACAAACAATTCCATTACATTAATTTTGAAAACTTCTAATATTACATGCATAAATACCGTACATAGATTACTACATATAGATTAGTATTTGGTTCTGTGATTCCAAAAATATATTAAAATAATTGTTCACAATAAAGTTATATGTAGTAATATTAACGGTCTGTATAAAATTATCTGAAGTTTAATTTAATAACTAGCTTCAGTTTAATCTAATAAAGTCTAAATAGATCATTAAAACTGAGATAGTTTTTTCAATTCCTTATATTAGCTCACACTCTCCTTATATATCTTGTACAAATTTTCAGTTGTTAATAAAGTACGTACAACCAATCAATGTTTTATTCATCCAGTCAAGTTCAAGTACATTTTTTTAACCTGTAGTGGATGGTAATTGATGTTGAACAGTTTTTTCAAATATTTATTCAATAACTAAAAATTTTAAAAACTGATTCATCAGTCGGATTTGAACTGAATGACTACATGTCTGACATCCAACACTTTGGCACAGAGCCAAATATTTTACTTAAAAATGTATATGAAGTTATAAGAGAAAGATTTCTTGCAATAATGAAGCAATATAAGAGATGGACAGAAAGAAAAATAATAGATCACTATCAGTTACATAAACTAGAAACGAAAAAAAGAAAGGGAATAAATAGTAACAAATAAAAATTATAGTCCAACCCCACATACTGTATAGAGACGAAAATGGCAAAATTTGAAGGAAATTCACTTTCTATTTCGGCACTTAATATTGTGATTCTGTCATATGTATAGGCCTATATATATTTATATTATTATAATAGAAAAAAAAAATATTTTTATTTGTTGACCTCAGTAGGAATTGACTTAAAAAATTTTTTTAAAAAATATTACTTGTTTGTAATTTATTTACATAATATATGGTGAATAAAGAAATAATAATTTAATTTTTGTTTTCCAGAATATAAACACGAAATGGTGTATGCATTTTACACTTATTTGAAGACGTTATTGGACAGCACTCCTGAAATAAAAGATGATATTGAACTTGTGTATTATGAAGGTGTGTTTATTTTTTTAACTTTTTACTTTTGCTAGTAATTTGAACTTTTATAACAGAAAAATAATTGATTACAAATATTAGAAAAAAATTGTCTATATAAAAAAAAAAATATTACTTGATTCCATCTGTAACTTGGGCTACAATTTTATACTTATCCATTTTAATCATTTATTAATATATGACACTTGCCTACAGAAGCACGTACTTTGTTGTTTAATAAGGATGACTGTTTCTGGAGATGTGCTCCATTGTCAACAGCTGTCCAATAAATGAACATATGTCCAAACAAATTATAAGAATTAAACAAATTCTTATAATAGTTTGTTAACAATTTAACAACTTTAAAAAACCCAAATATTGAATAATGTGAAATAATAGTGGCTAGAATCTCTAGGAAACCAGTATGATTCAGTCAAATTAGTAATTTAATCTGTCTAGCACTATGAATTTAATATATGGATCATTATTCTAACAACATGATTCGACAGGTTAGCGTGGTCCTTGGTATCCTGAACAAAAGTTGACTAGTATATTTTTTCCTTAGCAATCTCCTTCCAGTGTTTGGCACCCAGTGTTGTGACATCTTTCCTCACTTCATATAACCATTGGCTACGAGGTCTTCCTTTTCTTCTCTCAGTATTAATTAATATACCTAAATTTGTTAGCTGCATTCTATCTCCACTCATTTGTGTAATATGTTTAGCACACTTTATTCAGGACAATGTGATATGATTAACAATATCCTCCTTATTTAAAGTTCTCTGAATTTTTCTATCATTAGAGTTAAAATTGGACAGAAGATAGCAAGATTATGAAAGACCAGAGGGATTAAACATATCAGATGGATCACTGATAATTCCAATGAAATATTTAAATATCAGGAGAAGTTTAATAGTAAACTGAGTATTGAGGATCAATGAAGTAAAAAATCATTGAAAAAGATATGGAGAATGCTGAAAGATATAATCTTCAAAGTAAACTGAAACGACAAAAAAAAAAAAAAAAAATTCAAGAGAAGTGAGGATTGGATTAAGAAATGAACTATTTGCAGTAGAAAAAAATACTATTGTGTAGAAGAAACTCTAAGAGGCATTCAAGGCAGAATAAGGAGAGTTGCCTGATATTAAGAAAAGATACATACTATTTCACATATAGTAAGAAGATTAAAAAAATTATGAAGAGAAAAATTGAGGAAACCGAAACCTTGAATTTGGAGAATGAAAGCAGACAATTTTACAGGTTCAATTGATTTTTATAATGTTATCAGGCCAAAGCTCATAGTTGTAAAAATGAAGAAGGTAAAGAAAGCAGTAATCCATATGTAGACAGGGTATTTTTCAGAACTACTGATCGTGACAAGAGATGTAAATGATTTACACTAATTTATACTTCACAATAATTATGAATTATTTGGAATGTAACACTTTAATAAAGGTACGATTTTTCTACTAAAGTCTTAATTTTTTTTTACCTATTTAAAACTTGAACAAATTAAGACTGTTTATGTTTAATTGGTTATTCTGATTTTGGGAGGCTTTCGCCAGCATTGTTGATCATTTAGCACTACCCAGGTGATACATACAGCTTAAAGTATGCTGTGGACGCGATCAACTTTGTCACCCCAAGGAAAGACAAGGGACTTACTTGGATTGTATTGGGAGGCAAGATTTCGAATGGCGTAAGCCAAGTGAGAGCCATTGGAAGAAGAAGAAGAAGATGTTTAATTGGAAAACCTGCACAAGCTCTTTTGTGAAAGATATTTTGGGTTTAATCCAGAGGCTTCAGTTGATGTGACAGGGTGTTGATGTAACATTTTGCTGGATGCCTGGTCATTGCATAGTAACCAAAAACATGTATTTACAAAAATGAAGATTTTTAATATAAAGTGCAATAAAATGTGAATAGTATGAAGTATGTACACAACAAACCCAACAGGTTACAATAGGATACCATTTGTGCCTTCAATGTCTTCTTTTTATCTGAATCTTAGAAAAAAGATGGTAAATATACATCTTCATATTTGCAACTTGAGTTAATTCATAGATGTTTAATGGGACATAATAGTTGTAATGTGCCTATGAGTTTCAGTTGTGGGTAATTTTCTCCTGTCATTATATAACCCAGATATTTTAATTTTCGGCTTTTTATAGTTGTTATCAATTCATGTTTTTTCATTTATGCCAATACTGCTTTATTTGTTACTATTTCTATCCGTGATGTCTTCCACATTCTCATATAACACACATTTCAAAAGCTTTATTTGTTTGATGTTTTACTGATTTAACACTTCATTGGGCACAAACGATCTGCTAGGTCTTTTGGTTTATCCTACCCCCTCCAATTGTCGTCTGTCCTTCTCCTGTCTAGTAAGCGCCACTGGCAGTGGTATTATCAGTGAGTGAAATTCTTTCTCCACGTCCGGTTGCAGACAAAGGTATCTAATAGGCTCATTGAGACACATTTTCACAAGTAAGTTTTCTTTGTTATTTTTAATAGTTTTTACATTTTTAGACTACTAATTACATAATATAAAATATAGATATTTTATACAATTTTATAACTATCCATAAAATTGAGTATTTTTGGGCACTGATTTTTACTTACATTGTGCCCGACCATGTAATAAATTGTAAGGTATAAAAATAATTGTTACAAACATTGACAGAGCCGTTTCATTTTTGTATTATACATTTTTGTTTGTTTTAGGCTTGAAAATGTTAAAAAATACCTTCGATGTCTATAAACTTCAAGACCTTTCAGAAATTCATCGTTTGTTGGAGGTGTCTGATGAAGAATTTGGGTTTGATATGCTTAGGAATGAAGATTTAGGTTATGAAAGTGGCTCTGATTTAGAAGATGCTGTTGAAGAACATGAAGAGGGATCATAGACAGAACAAGAGAGAAGTGATGAATAAAAAAATGATATTGAAGAAAATAGAAACTTCAGTTTAGAGAAAGATAGATTCACCAAGTGGTATAATACATCTCAACAAACAAAGGTTAGAAGATGATTGTTTACAGATTATATTCTAAACAATATCATGAAGAATACCAACCACAATATAGATACTACCAAAGAAATGTTTTCTAGAAAAAGGTAAAACCTACAGACTTGGTTAAATTATAAACACTCAGTAGAGGTTTACTCTGTTTGGCTGGAATTTATATTTAAAATGGCCTAAGCATTGAAGAATTTTGGAAAAGGATGATGTTAGCATTGCAAAGTTCAGCCTTGATATGAACATAAAGAGATTTAAGTTTTTTATATGACGTCCTATTTTGTTGACCTAGTGAAAGAAGTCCCCCAGGAAAAAACTAGACTAATTAGCTTAATACATGTTGTGTTCATAAATTTGTACACAACTGTAAAGTGAGTTACTGGATTGTTAAAGACATCACAATTTACAAAATGTTGCCGGCTTTCCATGGTAAATGTCCACTTATGAAATATATTCCATTCAAACCGAGTAAATATGGAACAAAGATTTTCTCTCATATGAATACAAAAATATTCTATTCCTATAAACTGGAAATTTATGCTGTGAAACAAAACGAAGGACTTTTACACATAAGTAACAAGGCTTCAGTTGTGGTGAAAAGGTTGGCAGAGCCATTCTTTGGTATTGGAAGAAACTTAACAGCTGATAAACAGTTTACAGAAGTGAGTCTTCTGAATGAACTGAAACAGAAAAGAACATGTTGATACAATTAGAAAAAAGTGAAGAGAACAAACACAAATTTTGTAGAAGTCGTGCGAAACGAGGCGAGCTCTGACCTTGAACGGGAAAGCAGTTATACAACTGGTTTTGGAGTGGTGGGGCGGCAGGTCGTCAGTCTGCTGCTCTCACCCGCCGGTTTCACATCGTAAATAAACGTCTTGCTAAAAACATTGTTAAACATCTAGTCTTACTTGTTTTGATTAGTTAGTGTTAAGTTTAATTTTTAGTGTAGTGTAGTGTTTGGTTTTACTAGTTCGTTGACTGTTTTCCATTATGTGTGATGTTAAAATGGCTGTCAACAGGCAAAACAATAAGGTCGGTGGTAAAATTCTACATAGCCAAGCAAGAGAAATAATTTTTAATTTGCACAATTTTATGAAAAGAGGAGCTGAAGAAGGACCAATATTGTTGAAACAAGTTCAACAACGTGTTGCAAATGCTGCGGGAGTGTCCAAGACAACTGTGAAACGAATTTTGAGTGAACATAGAACCGCGTCGGCAACAGGACCTCGCTTTTCAACGCCAAGGAAAACATGGAATAAAAAAAATGAAAAAACATCTTATGACGACTTCGACAAGACTGTTATTAGGCGGACTACATGAGTTCCACAAGATGGGTGGACAACGCCCTACGCTAAAAACGTTGTTTCCTGTATTGAAAGAAAAAATTGGGTTTAGGGGAGGCATATGGGCTCTGAGACAAGTTCTTAAGGAACTAAACTTCAAATGGAGAAAATCTGCACATAACAGAAAGCTGCTGACAGAAAAACATGAAATAAGAGAACAGAGTGTCCGTTTTCTTAGGCAAATAAAACGCTATAGAGAGGAAGGTCGACCCATTATTTACACAGATGAGTCATACGTGCATGCTTCCCATACTAAACCCCAATCGTGGTCAGACGGTATTAGCAAAGGCCTTTTAACTCCAATTTCTAAGGGTCAGTATGCAATAATAGTCCATGCAGGAAATGAGAATGGGTTTGTAAAAACTACAAAACGTGGCTTGAAGCTCTGAAAAGAAGATTATACATTATGCAACTGGCCAATAAACTTATGCTTGGTCAACAAAGTATGACAAGCTTTAGAATGGCAGTACATCTCCAACAAAAATTGAGAAGTTTGTTCACATCAATTGACAGGAAAATGAAAGTAATGATGAATCGGAGATACCTCTAAAAAGACACAGGTATAAAAGGAAAATGAAACTTGCAGTCTGAAAACTCATTACAGATGATTAAGTCAATATGAGTGGAAAAGTATCATAGTGCTACATGTTTCTCACATGCAGAGCTCTCTATGCTAATAAGAGAAGTAGAAAGACATATATTCTGATGAATAAACTGACTTTCTAGTTTTAATTAAATTTCATCTTAATTTTTTTATATTATAATAATCAAAATTCTATATATTGTTGCAACAGATTTAATAAAAATGCTCAACTCAAGTTGAGAATTATAATACATTATTTATATATAAATTTACATATCTTGTCAGACCCATGTACACATTTTTTTCCTTTTATAGTTTTTTTTTTACCACTTGTTAGTCAATAATAATAATATCAGGTACAAATTTGCATATGTAAGAAGTAAATTGTTTATATACACAAAGGATTAGTTAATAAAATAGTGCCACTCAGGCTCATTATGTTTGACCATGTTCTAAAACACCTGCTGGAGTGTTAAAGTCAAATCCTCCACAGTGTAAAATATCATAGAGAAAATATAATATTCTGAGTCTCAGATTTAAATTAATATCCTGTCAGCATAGGAATCTGGATAGTAATGTTTTTTATTTTAATAAACCCTTGTCTAGTTATTTCTATTCTTACTTTAATTTCATTGATCCATCCCCCAAGATATTTGTTTGAAGTGGCGCTTTCAATTTGTATTTTAGATATTGTTTAACTATCTTGTTAACATGGCTTCTTTGTTAATACCATTAATTTTGTCTTTTGAAGATTAAGACTAAGATTGCTTATTTTTCCAAGTAAATACTGTTTGTCTCTTGAAGTATATCTCTTGAGTTGCCTGCCACTAATTGTGTGACATCAGCATAACATATGTCATTAATAGTTTCTCCGTTAATTCTAATTCCAGCATTCTCTATTAGTAAGATGTCTTGACATATGGCTTTGCTATACACATTAAATAAGAGCAAAGAGAGAACACAGTTTTGGTGAACACCTTAACAAATCTTAATTTTTTTGGTTAATCCACTGTCAACTTTGACCCTAGTTGTCTGGTTCCAGTACAGTTTTCATATGTTAATGTTGCAAATAACAGTGCTTTAGTTTTTAAGAATTTTATGTAGCTTTTCATGTTAAGCTTTATTAAAAAGATTTTTTAAAGTCTATGAAACATATAGGAGAAGGTCCAGATGTGGAAACATTAGGTTAATGTGGAAATGGCAAGGATCTAGACCGGAAAGAGCTTCCCTCTAGTGGCAATCACTTGAAATTGTCTATCCAGTTATTATTTATGTTAGTGGAGCATTAAGAGTCAGTTGGACATTGTTGTGAATGGTGGTCCATTGTCTTTTATATCGTGATTTCTGTGAAGTTTTTAGGAGGTAAGTTTTAGTTAGGAGCCATGTTTTGTTGACTTGACTCTTAATATTCAATGTGGCGATAGTTCTGGTAATTCAGAAACATCTAGACGAAGGCAAGGTGGAAACGTTTTACACATTACCCCCAACAGATACATTGTTTTCACCAAACCATGTGGTTCTGTTTTAGATGTCACGAATGCAGATCAGGCCGAAGTCACGTCCTCTTTTGAAGAAGTGAGATAGTGAAAATAAGGTCAAGACTATAATAGCATACTGAGAAAAAAGGATAGGATTGAGATGTGTAGAAGAGTTAGAAGTTCCTCAGACTACACTTCAGCGGTTTGTTAAGAGCAATTTGTTACTTGAAGGAAACGGTTTAAAAGTAGGGTGTAAACCGGTTTTAACTTAGTACTGTGAAAGAAGAGCTGGTGAAATTTTAGTTTGAATTGAAAAATCGCTTTTATGGCCTTACTAGATCAGATGTGAAAAAACTGGCATATCAGCTTGCTCAAAAGAATAATGTCAAGCATCCATTTACCTCAAATGCTGCCGATAGGGCTTAGTTTGATCTTTTTATCAGGCAACATGGAAACAAAATTATAATACACAATCCTATGAAGACCTCATTTTTGCGTGCTAATGGGTTCAACAAGGAAGCTGTAGGCAAGTTCTTTGACATAATGGAATCTGAGTATAATAAGCACAATTTCACAGCTAATGGTGTGTACAAAGTTGACAAGACCGGACTCACTGTATTTCAGAGCAAGGTACCGCATGTAGTGGGACTTAAGTCAAATGTCAAGTGGAGCAATAACATCTGCTGAATGAGGTTTCTTAGTGACTAATATGCTGCATGAGTGCCAGTGGTAGCTTTGATGATCTTCTCTCGGAAGAATTGGAAAGATATGTTAATGAAAGGAGCACCACTAGTAGTAATTGAAAAATGCTATTCTTCTGGTTGGATTTAAAGTGACATTTTCAGAGAATGGTTCACTTCTTTGCTAAGACGCAGAGTCGCCTGTTTTACTAATTTTAGATGGGCATAGTAGCCACGCAAGAAACTTTTGATGTCGTTGAACGTGCAAGGATGAATCAGGGCACTATTGAAAGCATCCCTCCTCACACCTCGCACAAGATTCAGCTCTACTAGACAAGATAATTATGAGCACTCTCAAAATCATTTAACAGCGAATATCTTCATCAATGGTTGAGGCACAGTAACCGGCTGGTTGAGGACAATATGACATAGCTGAGTTATTTGGAAGGCTTATTTACAATCCCAGACGGCCTCTATTGCTGCCAACTGATTCTTTCAGATTGGAATATTCCCATGTAACCAAAATATTTTCAGTGACACCGATTTATTCCCTCAGTACCTGCAGTTAGAGACGAGCAAGACTATGATCTCATTTTGTTAAACCCTTCTTTAAAGAAACATGTTATTCTGGGCACCTCTTGAGAGACTCCTGTCCCATCACAGAATAGCTCCTCAAAAGTGTTTGTGTCACCAAAAAAAGTAATGGCAATACCCCAAGTAAAGAAAAAAAACTTCCAATAGAGGTTGTAAGCCAACTTCTAGTGCTGTTTTCACATCGTCTCTGTACAAAACGGAACTCTAAGAGTCCTTAACCAATAGTACACCTAGGGGATGTAAAAATTAGCAGCTTGCAGCCACAAAGAAGAGTGAGAAACAAACTCCTCCTCCTATGGCAAAATTAAGTACAATATACCTTAAGGTAGCAGTGCTTCGGGCAGTTTAAAACCCGCTCCCAAGTTAATAATGGAAAAATACAAAAAAACGCATTTGGATGAAGAATCGGATAATAAGAGAGTCTACAGGAACCATTTCTTCAGTAGAGTCAAGTTTTGAGGCTCTAATTGGTCAAGGAAAACTTGCAGAAGAAGATGCTATGTGCATGTTTTGTGGAGGTGCACTTTCGAAACTAGAGAACTATGGGTTCATTGTAATTTATGTGGGGATTGGTGTCACAGTGAGTTGGCCACCGGTGTGAAAATGACATTTACATTTCTGTAAATAGGATGCACTTTGCAGCCTACAGTTTTCTCTTATCAATAATTACTTTGAAGAATAATTTCCTGTGGTTACACACAACCTCTAACCAAAAATACGTTTTATTTATTCGATAAGGTTATAACTTTTGCTTGGAAGAAATGGTTGGAATTAGAAATTAAATACTTGTACAGTAAATTAAGACATATAGAACTGGAATTATACAATTTGCATTTAAAATTTGGACATTATAACGAGTGGGATGAATTCGTCAGAAAAGAATATATATACAGTGGGTATCGTATATAACGACATCGCCTAATACGACATATCGACTGTAACGACGAAGATTCTCGGCCCTTAATTCTGTAATACCTGTTCAATGCATTTACATCGCCTATAACGACAATCCTGTTCTACTACAAAAATGACCAGTTTGAACTATACAGCCGTAAGTGAAACACGTATGTACGTTCGTAAAATGTCAAAAAGAAAATCTGTGTCGCTGGAAGAAAAGTTTCACATTTGTTGCCGCCTGGAAAATGGTGAAACGAATAAACAGCTTTCTGAAGAACTCGGTGTTAGTCACACTACAATATCCACCATCTGGTCCAAAAGGGAGACTATTAGAGCCTTAATCGAAAAGGGACATTCTTTCAAGACTAAAAAAATTAAAAGTGCGACACACGAAGGAATTGAAGTGCCGTTGTTTGAATGGTTTCGGTTCCAGAGAAGCAAGAATATCCCTCTCTCACACCAAATTTTACAACAAAAAGCCACCGAGTTATGGAAAAGAATAAATCCAAACACCTCCGAGGAGATTTCTAAGGGTTGGATCCAGCGATTTTGCCAAAGGCACAATATCATTTTCAAAAAAATCTCCGGTGAGGCAGCTGGCGTTTCATCAAGTGTATGCAGCACATGGTTGGCCGATGCTCCGTGAAGGTTACAAAGATGAAGACATCTTCAATGCAGACGAAACGGGACTGTTCTACAAATTAACACCGGATCGAACGTTGCATTTTAAAGGAGAAAAATGTAGTACAGGTAAATTTTCTAAAGATAGACTTACCGTTTTAGTTGCTGTTAATATGATGGGTTCAATTAAAAAGAAGCTTTTTGTCATCGGAAAATCCAAAAATCCTCGTTGTTTCAAATTGATTAAAAATCTACCAGTGGATTATGAAAGGAATAATAAAGCCTTGATGACGTCTGTTTAATCCGCAGATTAAAAGGTTAGAATTAAAACCACGAGGTGCGGTAAACCCTATTGTTAACAAGGTTACTCTGGATTGCGTAATTTACGTTAATATTTAACATAGCAAGTTTAAGCACAGTTCTGAGCAAAACCGAGTCATTTAACAATAAAAACGCAACGACACTGAATTTAATACAAATAAATTATAAATTGTTCATATTCCTTAACTACGCACTTACCCTAGGTAAGAAGTGATGCAACGTTGGAATCGAGGTGAAGTCTCCACAGTACTGTGGTCGTCTTAGGCAGCGTAGAATTCTTGAAGGCGATCACGCAACTAAAAAACTCAATTGAAATTATGAGTAAACGTAAAAGTTAAGCTTACAAAGCACTTAGTTTATTGCCGCGAGTACACGCACTAAGATTGCGCAACTGGCGAAATCGGGCGACACTTTTACTAACACGGCGAAAATATACAGTTAAAATGTTCATTAACGCGGTCCGCACCTTAAGCACAATTAACGAACGAAAGCGGTACTTTAAATTGTCTGAAACAAAACCCATGCGGAAATAAGCGGCGCGGTTTAACGTAGGACTGCACTAGTCGAGGGACAGAACGCTTCTCCTTTGTGTGCTGAAGCGGAAGAGGTACCTAGAATAAAAGGGAGTGGGGGTGCGTAGCATTCGTCAAAGAAAATCAATACTTTTTCAATATCGATTAGCGTGTCAGAGATCACGTGACCAATACGTCACGGCACAGCTGTTAGGTAGATCAAAGCACATTCAAACTTCGAGCGCTGACTCGAACATACCGCCCACCAAAACGAATGTTTTTAATCCGCCAGGTGGGTGGGGGGCGAAGAACCAAAAGCACCGGGAACCGAGGGTGCCGAAGAAAGAAGTGGCAGGGAAAACGAAGAATACCAAAAGAATCAACAGGGCAAGAGCGCCGAAGAAAGAGGCTGTAGACAAGCGGTGAAAATCTAAGGATGAAGCGGAAAGCCGACGAGCTTGTTGACTGGTCGTCTCAGCTGTCCGTGAGCGGTCTGGATCGTAGCTACTCTAGAGACGTGGTCTTTTCCAGGATGCAGACTGATGATCCTTCCCATAGGCCAATGAAGGGGGCTTGAGTGTTCTCCAGTTATGAAGACGAGTTGATTTTCCTTGAGTGGCGTCGAGTCCTTATTCCACTTGTGTCGTTGAATCTGAGTGTGTAGATACTGAGTGGACCAAAATTTCCAGAAGCGGTTGGACATCTGTTGGAGCATAGACCATCGAGATTTAAGCGGAGGCTCAGTATAACATTCTTCGGGAAGTGACAGTAGTGGACGGCCAATCAGAAAATGCCCAGGGGTGAGAAAGGACGCTCCTTCACTGGGGTCTGGCGAAACTTCGAAAATAGGACGACTGTTCAAAATGGCTTCTATCCTGATGAACAGAGTAGATAGCTCTTCAGCGGTGAGGGTGGTGTTGCCTACAGTGCGTCGCAATAACAACTTAGCGGATTTGACAGCGGCTTCCCAAAGTCCGCCAAAATGAGGGGCAGCCGGAGGATTGAAATGCCAACTGATGCGTTGGTCAGCTAGCTTGCGTTCAATAAGTGAGCTAGAGCGGTCCAGAAACTTGTAGACATCGTTAAGTCGGTTAGCAGCGCCAGTAAAATTCGTGCCGTTATCGGAATAAATTTCTGAAGGTAGACCTCGTCTAGCGGTGAAGCGGTGTAATGCGGCGAGGAAGGCATCAGTAGATAAGTCAGTCACCAATTCCAAATGAACTGCTTTAGTGGTCATACATACAAATAAACAGAGGTAAGCTTTTAATAGCTTGGAGGTGCGCAAATGGTTGGCCTTTGTGTCAAAAGGTCCAGCGAAATCTACTCCGACTCTATAGAAAGGTGGAGACGGCGTAACTCTCGATGAGGGCAAAGGTGCCATCATGGGCTGGCGTGGTTTAGTTTGCATGCGGAAACATCGAATGCACGCATGGATGCGTTGGCGAAGTAATGATCGCAGAGCTATGACCCAAAATTCACTGTTGATCAAGGCTTGAGTGGTACGCGGTCCAGCATGCAAGGCCAGCTTGTGATAATGGTCACAGATGAGGTCAACGTAATGATGGCGCTTTGGTAACAGAAGCGGGTGTTTAGAATCGTAACTAAGAGCCGAATAATCAAGTCTACCGCCCACCCTGAGTAGACCATGGGCGTCGATGAATGGTGTTAGGCTACGTAAATGGTCGTTGACGCGTTTACCAGTTTGAAGCTTTTGCAGAGCTTCACTGAAGACAGAGGTTTGTACCAGTTTAACGCATACAGCTTTTGCGTTATCCAACTCCTGTACTGACAGCGGTCGTAGCGTGGGTTTAACTGAGGCTGCTTTGGCCTTATAGCGCGTGTTGTGATGATGGCCGATCGCCAGGCTCTTGTTGCGACAGTGATCGATGAATCGTAATACATACGCGAAGACATGATGAAGAGTAGTTAAGCTCGAATGTTGCTCAATGATTTCCATAAGACGGTTGGGCTCTTGCACAGCGGTACAATTAACCTTAGCCTCAACCTTTGTTTCCGTCTGATCCGGGTTAGTGCCTTTAGGCCTAGACAGATTCCAAGTGGTAGGACAATGTAATAACCAAGGAGGTCCATGCCACCAGAGCGGGTGTGTAGCAAGTTGATCAGGCAAACAACCGCGAGACGCGACGTCTGCGGGGTTATCAAGAGTCGAAACATGAAACCAATGATCCATGGAGGTGATTGACACAATCTCAGTGATGCGGTTAGCTACGAAAGTTTTCAATTGATGAGGCGGGGTCTGAATCCAATGAAGTACTATCTCAGAATCAGTAAAGAAGAGAGTGTTAGCGATTGGAATGAAATCAAGAGCTGGTTGAATTGATTTGTATAACTTAGCCAGCAGTACTGCGCCGCAAAGTTCCAAACGAGGTATGGTAAGTAATTTAACAGGGGCTACCTTACTTTTAGCTTTCAACAGGCTGACGTTGACGAACCCGTTAAGCTCAGATCTCAAATAGATAGAAGCAGCATAGCCTGCTTCGGAACCATCACAAAACCCAACGATGCGATGACTAGCTGATCGCGTGCCTACATGGCGAGGAATTTGAATATCGGACAAACAAGCGAAATGGACAATGAAGCTGTCCCATTGATCGAGTAGAGGGGTTGGCAGAGGCTGGTCCCAGTCCAGTTTCTCCAACCACAAGCGTTTAAGAAAAGACTTAATCCAAAAGGTAATGGGCGTTAAGAAGCCAAGCGGGTCAAAGATGCGAGCGACGTAGGATAAGATAGTGCGTTTGGTAGGCACCAGCGAAGGTAGCGTTGCGAGTAGCGAAGGTTCATTCGACGACCATTTTCTGAGTTCCAGGCCGGCGCGAGCGAAAATGTCAATAAGTTCTTGTATTAGCGTCTTAGCGGCCTCGGGCGTGTCGGCTCCAGCGACGACGTCATCTATGTAGGTCTGATGAAGGATTGCTTCGGAGGCTGTAGGATAGCGGGTTCCCTCATCCTTTACTAGTTGTTCCAGCGTTCGCAGAGCTAAGTAAGCGGAAGGAGTTAGGCCATAGGTGACCGTAGCTAGCTCATACTCGATTAACGGTGATTGAGGTGAAGACCGATAAAGTATGTGCTGGTAAGAACGATCCTCAGGTCGGACCAAAATTTGACGGTACATCATCTTGATGTCGGTGCAAACAGCGTAAGTATATAAACGGAAAGAGATGATTAAATTAGCCAAGTCCTTTTGTAGTTTAGGACCGGATAACATTTGCTGATTCAGAGTGTTTGCGTGGCAATCGGGTGATGACGCGTTGAATACCACTCTAAGCTTAGTAGTAGAGCTGGTGGTCTTAAATACGCAATGGTGCGGAATAAGATAGTCAGAAGCCTTGAGGGAAGGGTACATGTGCCCTAGAGCGATATACTCGGCCATAAACTGGTGATATTGTATGGCTACCTCAGGCTGGCGGTTTAAACGCTTTTCTAACGCATGATAACTCGCAAGAACAGTGTTACGGTTAGACTTGAGCGAGATAGCTTCCGGCTTAAATGGGAGTGCTACGATGTATCTTCCCGTTGCGTCACGATCAGTGGTGGTTGCGAACAGTTCTTCACACAGTTGATCTTCAGGGCTGAGGTGATTTGCTGGTGCGACTTCCTCAACTTCCCAAAAGCGTCTAATGTTGTCATCGATTGACTTCAGAGTAGTGATAAATACACGTGGCTGCTGAGGTATGCTATAAGGTATGGAACCCATGATGACCCAACCTAACCTGGTGTTAAGTGCCGAGGGTTGTCCGTGGATAATATTGCAAGGTCCGTTCACAAGTATCTGTGTGAAAATGTCAGCACCTAGAATGATGTCAACACCGGAAGGGGTGTCGAACTGAGGGTCAGCCAGCGGTAAGTGCTGATATTGAGCGCGTATGCAGGGCGCCAAAGCGGTAGATGGAAGCGGGTCAGTGATGCGGGGAAGCACAGCGGCTTCTGCGGTCAGCATGACACCTGGGTCATGTCTCGAGGAAATAAGCAAAGTGACGTACTCATGAATGCGGGTTGTCTTGGCTGCGACACCAATCAAAGAAAGATTTGATTTCCGAGCGGGTAAATTCAACAGAGTGCTCGCATGCTTAGTTATGACAGAGATTTGACTGCCCGGATCTATAAGTGCTCTAAATGGAAGCGGTCGGCCAAATTGGTCCTGAATGATGACCTGCGCGGTGCCTAACAGGGCGAGAGAAGCTTCAATATTGCAAGAAAGAGCATGCGGTAGCGATTGAGTGGCGAGGTCGGGTCTGGCTGTTGAACGAGGGTGTCGCGGTGAAACTAGTCATTGTTGTGCAGGAGAGTTGTCGTGTAACAATGTGTGGTGTGACTCTCCACACTGTTTACACTGTTTCATAGATTTACATTTGGACTGAAAGTGCGATCCAAGACAGTTAAAACAACGTCGTAATTTTCCAATGGCACTTTTACGTTCGGACACAGTTAATTCCAGAAACGACTGGCAATTAAAAACATTATGGTTTGAGCCGCAATAATAACACATCCCAGTATGAGTGGTTGATATGTTGGCTTGAGCCATGTGAAGCGGTGGCAACCGATGTCGGAAAACTGAAAGCCTAGGCGCGTTCATAATTGGCGGCACATTTCCTTGTCTCCCTCCTGCAGATGGCCGTATGGGGCTCTGCATCACAGGTCTGGGCGCATAAGTGCGTGGTAGCATTTGAGACGTAGCCGTATTAACATAAGACGTCGACGGCTGGACCGTTGGACTATGCTCAGCTTCGAGGTTAGCTTCGACAGGTTCAATATTTAAATTAGGGGCACCGCTGTTATTTGAGTCATTCAACGCAGAAACCATCACTCGAGGTTGCTGACCTAATCTTGAGTTAACTGCAGTCGCGGCAGAGGGTTGATTGAGCAACTCCATTGCCCTAGCCTGCTCAGTGACGAAATCATTTAAAAGTCTGTACGTGGGCATTTGATTTGTTCCCAATCTGGTTTCAAAGTTAAGTCGAGTCTGTGCGTCTAAGTTACCAACAGACATTTGAAAAAGCAAGAAGTCCGCTAAGTCGTCTAACTGGACAGCCTTTATTGCGCACACAGCATTTGAATGTGCGGTTAAAAATCGATTAAGTTCACTCTGAGACGCGTTCTTAATAGGCTTAAAGTCTTTAATGATTTGAAAATAATGATCGGCTAAACGGCGAGGGTTAGCATAACGATTGCGTAAGGCTTGATATGCGATATCATAATTATGCTCAGATATTGTAAGTCCCGTAACAATGGCTAACGCGTCTCCTTTAAGCGCTGACTTTAAATACTGAAATTTCTGTATTGCATTAATATTGCTATTGCAATGTACCATTGAGTCAAACATTGTTATAAAATCAATCCATTCATTACTATTGCCTGAAAAGCTAGGCATTGTAAGGTTAGGTAAGTGAGGCGAACTTGTGCCGGGGTTGACCTGCGAGGTTAACTTCACCTCGGTCTTAATAATGCTCGGATATTTAGCCAACATTGGCAAATACATATCTTGAAATTGCTTTTTAATTTTAAATGCGTTTTCAGCAAGATCGGCAACTTGACTGGCGAACGTTTTCTCTAATATATCATAAGTTTCAATAAAATTGGATTGAATGCGTCTAATTTCCCGTGCGAGGCCTTCTGGTATTTCTTTATCGTTAAGCACATTTTTCACTTGTTCCAGCTCGCCTACAATATCTCTCAATTTAGACAAATAATACTCCGTATTAATTTCCATTTTAACAATAAATTTCAACACCCGCAAACAATTAAAATTTAAAACTCACTATAAGTTCAAACGCGATAATAAAGTGGACTGTATAAAATTTGTAAGTCGTAGCAAGCATAAACACTTCCTTGTTCGTAATCGTGTATCGATCGATGCAACTATGAGCCACGTGGCTTATTGCGCAATGTGGCACCGGTATTTATCGTTACCGTTTTCCTGTATCGATGTGACGCACATTTCTCCACGTCGCGGTAAGCACATGGTTACGTTAGTCACAGCTTTAAAAATTTTAAATTTGTAAATTTTTATCGCTGAAATAACTCAACAAATGTTTAATTTGGTTACAAAGGAACCACGTGGTCACTAATACAATTATCGTGAAATTTAAAGAAAAACCCTAGGTCACTGAAATAATTCAAATAATCCGGCCCAGTGGGGACCAATGTTTAATCCGCAGATTAAAAGGTTAGAATTAAAACCACGAGGTGCGGTAAACCCTATTGTTAACAAGGTTACTCTGGATTGCGTAATTTACGTTAATATTTAACATAGCAAGTTTAAGCACAGTTCTGAGCAAAACCGAGTCATTTAACAATAAAAACGCAACGACACTGAATTTAATACAAATAAATTATAAATTGTTCATATTCCTTAACTACGCACTTACCCTAGGTAAGTGATGCAACGTTGGAATCGAGGTGAAGTCTCCACAGTACTGTGGTCGTCTTAGGCAGCGTAGAATTCTTGAAGGCGATCACGCAACTAAAAAACTCAATTGAAATTATGAGTAAACGTAAAAGTTAAGCTTACAAAGCACTTAGTTTATTGCCGCGAGTACACGCACTAAGATTGCGCAACCGGCGAAATCGGGCGACACTTTTACTAACACGGCGAAAATATACAGTTAAAATGTTCATTAACGCGGTCCGCACCTTAAGCACAATTAACGAACGGAAGCGGTACTTTAAATTGTCTGAAACAAAACCCATGCGGAAATAAGCGGCGCGGTTTAACGTAGGACTGCACTAGTCGAGGGACAGAACGCTTCTCCTTTGTGTGCTGAAGCGGAAGAGGTACCTAGAATAAAAGGGAGTGGGGGTGCGTAGCATTCGTCAAAGAAAATCAATACTTTTTCAATATCGATTAGCGTGTCAGAGATCACGTGACCAATACGTCACGGCACAGCTGTTAGGTAGATCAAAGCACATTCAAACTTCGAGCGCTGACTCGAACAACGTCTAACTTGTTCACACGATTTCTGAAAGATTGGGACGCACAGTTGGCAAAGAAAAAACATAAAATTTTATTGCTTATAGATAATTGTCCGTCCCACATCCTCACCGAAAGATTTAAATTCATTAAAATAGTGTTTTTGCCCCCAAAGACAACCTCTGTCTTACAACCAATGGACCAGGGGGTTATACAAAAAATAAAAAGGAATTTCTGGAAGCAGGTGGTATTGAAATTGTTACAAGACACAGAAGAAAATCGTATGACCAAAATCTCCGTACTGGATGCTATTTTAATGGTCCAAAAAGCATGGAATGACGTTCTTGCGGAGACAATAAGGAGTTGTTATCACCATGCAGGATTCCGAACCGAAGATGAACCGAACATACAGCCTCTGGAACAAAACCTAACAGAATGGGCACAACAACTCAACATTACCATCACATATTAACCGGGACCTGATTCCAGACTTTGATGTAATCGATAGCGAAATAACCACAGAATATGACATATCCGACGCAGAATTAATTAGATCTCACAGTGAAGAAAAGGCAACAATCGGAAGAAGATTGTTGAAGATGATGATGAAGAGGTAGATGACGAATTACCTACTTTGGTTGAAGCAGTAAGGTATGTGAGGTTAATAAAACAATTCGTTATTGTTAACAACCTTTGTACAAATTCTATCCAGGAGGGAATCTACGCAATAGAAAAAAAATTTTCCGAAACTTTTTATCAAAAAAATTGTAAAAAACAAACAACAATAACTGACTTTTTTAGTAGTAAATAAAATAATTTTGTTAAGTATGTACGTACATAGTTTAATTTTAATTATGTAACATTGAAATGAAATAATAAACCCGTTTTTTTATTAAGTTAATTTAAATTTTGCTTTATTATTCAGTCTAAAATTCTCCCCATTCCATCTTGTAAGTGTACTCGATATAACGATGCCCGGATATAGCGACCTAATTTTCATTCCCCCTTAAAGGTCGTTATAGACGATACCCAGTGTATATATATATATATATATATATATATATATATATATATATATATATATATATATATATATATATATATATTAAATATGGTGATATGTTTTCTTGTATATATAGTTAATAAATTAAAAGTATATTTATTAAAAGTATTCTTGTTTTTGAAATATTTTTAATTTATTAAATATATATATATATATATATATATATATATATATATATATATATATATATATATATATATATATATATATATATATACAGTAATGGGAAACAGTCTTTCACCTTTTATAGCTGAAATTTTTATGAGTAATTTTGAACAAGGTTTGAAGAAGAAACTTAATTATTTTTCTCTGGTAGGGTTTAGGTATGTGGATGATATTTTTACAGTATTTAATGTCAAGAAATTTCAAATAGATCAATATTTAAAGACCATAAATGATCAACATCCTAATTTAAAATTTACTTATGAGGTCGAAAAAAAAAACGTTTCCCGTTCCCTGACGTTTTGTGTGTTATAGATAAGGATAAAATGGTTTTTGACATTTATAGAAAGCCAACATCTAATGATAGATTCATTCTGAATGATTCAAACCCCTGGAACCAACAAAAATTGGCAACTTTTAATAGTTTAGTTAATAGAATAATTAACATACCTCTAGATAGAAAACGTTTTGTTAGGTCGGGTTAGGAGCATAGCTAAATTTAATGGTTATCCTAAAATTATTGACAATATTATTAAAAAGCAGAATAAAAATTTTAGAAATAATTCAACTACTTTACCTTTGGAAATTAAGGAGAAGAGACAATTTATTAGTTTATGTTTTGATGAAATTTTAACTAAAGGGTTTGAACTAATTTTTAAGAATTTAAATTTAAAAGTTGCGTATTAAATCATAATACCCAAAAAATTTATTAGGCCATACTAAAGATAAAATAGATATATTAGATAAATATGGCATTTGCAAAGTGAATTGTAAAGATTGTGATCAAATTTACATTGGGCAGGCCATAAGGGAAGTTATAACTAGATTAATGAGCATATTAGAGAGATAAAATATAAAAGGTTAGATAAGTCAAGCTATACTGCTCATATATTAAAGACTAATCATTGTTTAGGTGTTAATAATGTCAAATTAATTTCAAATGTTAGGAACTATAAACTGTTGAATAGTTTTGAAAGTGTATATATTAGTAAATACAACCCTGAGATTTTATTAAATTCTGACAGGCACTATTCCAAATTCTATTTTGTATTCACTTTTAAAGTAGTGCTATGACTTTTATATAATTTTGGTTGGTTTTTCTATTTTTTCCTTATTAGAAATGTAATGTACCTTTTAAGCTATATATAAATTGATATTATATATAGCAGTTATTGTTAATGTTTTATAAGTTAATGTTATGTATTAGAGTTGATAGGATGTGACTTCTTGCTGTTACCCAGAGGGTGTGGTCACGTAGAGGCTGAGGCATTCTGGGGGGGGGGGGGGAAGGGGACAAGTAGTTTGGTTATAAATAAGAAAACTATAGAGTTAGTATGTATTATCATTATCATTAGAAGCCATTGTAACAATATAATTTTGAGAGTTGAAAATCAAAAACCTTTATCTGTTTAAACTTTTATTTTACTGTAATTAAAATGTGTTTCCATATTACCAGCACTTTTTTCAAACTTATAAAATTGTAGTAAAATTGCTAAATATATTTTTTTTTAAAGTTAGTGGTTTAGGCATTTAAGTGTTGTGGCTCTATATTTATAAGACCATAAGGTGCTTTGAAGCTATTTACTAAATTAAAATATCGATTTTATGATTTTTTACAATTTAAAAACAAACTGGGTTTCCACATTTGCACCCTCTCCTTCACATAAAGATCTTGGATTTTAAACTGTTGTTTTTGTGTACTTTCTTTATAGTTTCTTTATTCTTATTCTGTGGTAATAAATTTTCAAGTTTGCTGCAGGTTTTCATTTAAAGTGATTTATCTATCACGCTTGCATATGGTGTGTTTGGTTCTAATTACAATAACCAGTTTACAAAAGGGACTAACGATATATACATTTCCAAAAAAAAGAAGACCTGGCAATGGATCTAAGCTCTTTGAGAAGAGACCAAATAAATGTGAAAAATGCTATGAATTGTTCTGTGCATTTCAAAAATTAATTTGTTTTTGTACTCTAAAAACATTATTTTTTGTAATATTTTCCTTATATATGTAGAAATTTGAAGCCTGATGCAGTCACAACATTAGATGTTAATGCAGTCAGGCAGCAGCAATCCCAGGCTAAAAAAAGAAAATGTTAATATAGACATTTTTGAAAGACTCCTTTGATGAAAATAAACAGTTGTTAGATGTAAGTCGTGAAAGTTTGATCAGATTAAAATTAATGCAAGATTATTTTGGAATCAACAATAAAAAAAACTTGATGATTACTTATTAAATTTAAATTTAATTTATTAAAAAAAATTACTACTAATTTACATTTTAAATAATAAAATTTAGTGATTTTCTAGCTAGCTTTTTCAGTAAAACAAACAGAAAGAACTCTACAAATTAACAGTTGTCTTAAATTTAATATTGGCTTCTTTGATCTTGCTCCATTATTTTCTTTATATTTACATTCCTAATAGTTCTCTATATTTTCATACATTTTAATTTTTATAAGTTTCTCTTTCTTACACTATGTTTAGAATCTTATCTTTTATCCATTGTTTTTTCTTAGTTTCTTTAGCATCTTCACCTACTTATAATACTGCAACTTCAGTGGTATTCCATTGGTCGTCAACGTTTTACTTTTTATCATCCCTGATGTATTTTAGATTAACTTTTTTTGTACATTATTTAATATGTTTAATGGTTTTACATCTATTTTTGTCTGTCTTCCATACGATTTAACATCTTTAGTTTATCTTCAACACTGCTACCACAGGATTATGATCAGATCCTGCTTCTGTTTCAGACGCATATATATATACATACATATATATACAGGTTTTTGATGATACTGTGTTTGTCATCCATAAGTGATCTCCATTCATTAACTTTTTGGCAATTTAAACATAGGAACCATTATTGTTAGCTTTGTTTTAACAAAATTTTATTAATTGTTTTTCTCACTCGACCTAATCTGTATTCACCAGTACACCTATCAGTTTTAACCTTACCGACTTAGGCTTGTCGCACACTGGATCCGTTCAGTTCAGTCGCTTCCGCCAAAATTCGGAAACAATGTAATCAAATGTAGAACAGCACACAGTATCTGTTCCGTCAGTTCAGTTCAGTCTGCTCCGTCCGTCTCAGCCACTTTTCGTTCAGCGAGCGATTTTTGCGGAAGTGATGGAAGGACCGAGATGCCGTGCATATGCAGAGTACAGATAATAGTGTTGTGCAACTAATTCGGGTAGTCTAACACATGTTCGCAGTGCTGTGATTATTGGATTGTTGATTTATTTATTTTTAAGATGAGTTTTGAGAATGACTTATTTCAGCAGTACAGGCATGTCCAATGTTGTACGACCAGTCACACAAGGAATACTATAATATTACAATGAAAGAGGATACTCTTCCTCATTCTCCCGTGCGGCATTACTACACCCAAATCTTTCTTTTTTTCCTTGAACATCCTCTTCTGCAGCTAGTGCCGCTCAAACTTAAATGAGCGGACCGAATGGACGCAATGTGTGGCAAAACTGCCGGAACGGAGCTGACTGAACTGAACGGATCCAGTGTGCGACAAGCCTTGAGCATTGAAGTAACCCATAATTATGGTGACCTCCTCTTTGTTTGGTAGATGCCAAATACTTCCTAATTGTTTATACAATTTTTCAATTGCTTTATCCTGCTTGTAGGTGCATATTCCTGAATGAAATTAATTTTTCCTTTATTTGAATCAATTTTTATTGTTATAAAACTTTTGGAATACGGGTTAAAACCTACTACTGATTTGGTAATTACTTTATCTACTATAATGCCAACACCATATCTATGCATTCATCATTACTTGAATAGTAAAACAAGTCGTTTCTAACTGGACATTTGATATCTCCTGTATATTGTTGATACTAAGTACATTCAGTTTTAGCCTTTCCATTTCATTTGTCACATCAGCTAATTTTCAGGAACTTACATATGGACCTTAAATACAATTGTTTCCTGTCTTCTGTATTCTTATATAGTTGACCATATTTCTAATTCATCTTGCTTCAGAGCCAATTTCTTGACTCCAGGACAAAGGAGCATGTATGTGTTTACACGTAAGCTGGCACTTGACCGATCGTCTATACTAGCCTAGATAAAAAAACTTGTCTGCCTTCATGGGTTACGTCAATTGTCCTTGCAGCCTTTGTGAAGGCGCTCTAGTAGATGAAATGCTTCAAGAAATGATATTTACATTCACAGAATTGTACTCCGAACAGTCTTTGCCTAATCTCCAGCCCTACCTGTGCCTACAGTGCCTTGCCAGGTCCAAATACCAGCTTATGTATTAACACTTATACCCTACAACTTACCAGCTTATCCATCCGAAGCTGTTGACTAGTAAATGGAGAATTAGTTATACCTGGATCACTGTCATCAGAGTCTCATCAGTTTCAACAGGGTGTGCCGCGAGGAAGTGAGGTTGATATTTGAATATGAGAGGCTATGTATAATACACCTTACACCCCTTAATTTAATAGTTTTATCTAAATATAACTTGTTATTAATTTTTTATTCCTATTTGTAACCTTTTGTGTTAAAAAAAACATTTTAAACTCTAAATTGTTTAAATAATTATGATAATTTGTATTTTTATATACATTTAATTTTATATAGATTTAAATATAGAAATAATATAACCATGAGTTATTTATAATTTGCAAGGTGAGTAGACATAGTGAATAATTCTCTCTGTTTCTACTCTCCTAGTTTTAACATTATTTTAAAAATTTACCATAAATACCGTACACATTTTCCATCAATGAGGATTTTATGTAAATAATTTTATTTAAAAGCAGACAGGCCAGTTGAAATCTTGATTTTACAGATATTATTAGTTATTTGTATAATATGCATAATATGTTGTTGATTATCTTTCTTGGCAAATTTTACTAATATCAATGTGTTAATGATTGCAAAGAGAAGGATTTATTACATTTTTTTTCAACCACAAGTTTTTAACCTGTCTGTAATTTGTGTATAAAGAAATGTTAAAACAGATTTTAATGTTACAGATGATGAAAGACCTGGGTATGGATCTGAAAAGATTGATCTACATGATATTATATTAGAAAGGTTAAAATATATTATCAGTGAACAAGAGAGACAGATTTCTAGGTATCATTGATTTTATTTTAAAGTTAATTCCTTCTTTATGAAAACAAAATTGTAGATAATAATTTCATTGCTGCAATGGTAAGGATTATTATTATGTTTTCATTTTTAAATTTTATTACTGACAAAAGCATTCACTAATTATAATTTTCATGGGTTCAACAGTTACTGCCTCATTATATGTGATGTTTATTCATTTTAATACAGTCCATATTTAAAGGGGCTTGTATAAAGATTATTTTAGTTTTAATTATTTATTGGTGTTTAAAACACTTTCTTTGTTATTTCATTAAATGAAAACATTAAAGAGAAAAATAATTTGTCTATATATTATTTTTTTATTCGTGTTAATTGCTTCCATCTTCACATAAGCTACTAGTTTTGAACTTAAAATACTTGTAAATATGTTACACTTGAATATAGTAGCACTTTTATAATAGTTGAGGACTGCCATTTAAGGAGATGTGTCCCAACCCAGACTGTAGCTATTGGTTTTTTGTAGGTTAGGGTGGGGATGTAGGTGTATTTTGGTGAGTATGAGGGGTTATGATGTCAAAAAGTGTAGGGTAAGGGAGGGTAAGAGTACGCACCTAGGGATTTTTTAGGTATATCTGCGTAAATAAAAAATACACAGACTTCAAAATTTTGTAAAATATCCTTTATTTATATATGAAACAGTGGTATAAATTTCACTTACGTAGCAATAAACACATCAAAATGAAAAATAAAATTTTAAAAATTGTCAAGTGCGTACTCTTGTCCTACTGGGAGGGTAAGAGTACGCAAGTAGGGTGGTTAAAAGTACGCACTAACAGTGATCACAAACAAATGGGCCACTACCTTCATAAGCAGAGCAATCTTCATGCCACCATTCCTTGCAGATACCACATTGTACCCAGTTTTTAGAATATGAATTTCGACTTCCTGGGCAAATTGTTGGGGCAACCATAATCTTCTTTGGGTAGGTCTGCTTGTCCTGAACTTGTATATGGGCTTGTGTAGTCGTTTCCAAAGTTTAGTTTTTTATGTGCATTGGATATCTTTTTTGTAGGCTTAATATCTTTCTCTCTCGTTCTTTTTAAGAGTTCTTTCTGCCTTTACCTTCTCTAATTCCTTTTTTTCTCTTTCTTTCTCTTCCAAGAGTCTTTTAAAAGGTGAAGAAGTTAGTATTTCTGACTTTTGTGATGGCCTCTTCTTTTTTTAAATTTTCAGTTCCTTTTGCTTTACTTTTTGGAAGTGGCAGAGTAGATTGAACAGTAACCATTATATTTTTTGAAGTTTTTGCAGGGCAGTTATCAGACTGATTTGGTAAAGAGTTGTCCATTTCTTTGCTTGGTTCTGGAGCATCTACAAGGACTTCTTTAGGTGGTTGATTGGCCACTAATGAGGGGGAAAATAGTTCCTTATCCATTACATCTGGATTGAATGGTTCGATTCCTGTTACTTCCAAAGGCCTTTTTGGCAAGCTTGACTCTGGCTGTAGCAGTGTAGGCGTCTTTTAAAATTCCTGCTCTATTGCCTCTCTTGGATGTTGAACAAGAAATTTCTCAGCTTAAGCTGCTTTCAGAGGTGCAAAGAATCCTTTATCTAAAGGCTGGATGACATGGCTCGCGTGAGGTGGAAGAGTTAAAAATGTGATATGATTCTCTCGACAGAACAAAATAGCAGGAAGTGAACAATGAGTAGAGTGATTGTCTACTATCAGCAAAATATTCAGCAGATGGCTTTATGTGATGAACAAAATGTTTTAACCAATCGAGAAATAAGTCTATCTCAGTTACTAGACCCAAAGTTCCAGAAGGAGCATTTTGGAACAATAGGTGCATTCTTTTTCTAGGAAAAATTAATGCTGGCGGTACAAAAATTCCTGTTGCACTCATGCAGCAAACTGCAGTGATGGTATCCCCTCTTTCTGCACTAGAAATTTTACAAACAGTTTTTTTTACCAGTGTGAGTCAGTACCTTTAGAGTTCTTTTTAGAACAGTCGACAAGCCTAGCTCATCCATATTAAATTTCCTATGAGTAGAAAATTTTTGGTCAAGACAACAGTCTTTTAAATTATCATAAAACCTTGTGACTTGGGCCTTATTGAAACCAATTGCTCTAGCTTTACTACACTGCTCTGGGGACCTAACAGATAACTTAGTCCTTTTACAAAAACCTTTCAACCAATCTTTACCGGCCATTTTCTTCTCTAAATCTGTTAGATACTCCATTCATTTCAGCTTAGGCAAATGCAAGTTTCATCAAATGTTTTCTTGTTAATCCATAAAATCTACAATCAAAGTCTCTGCAATGCTGAGCCAGCTCTCGTTCCATTTCATCAGTCAAAGCTCGTTTGAAACGTCCTCGCGATACTGGGATGGTACCCTAAAAAAAAATAATAAAACAAAACACAAACATGTATGTAGGACTATTATTAGTAAAATAAAAATTACAACAAAATGATTTCTAAAAAATATAGGTTGAATTTCTATTCGCAATATTGTTCACTGCTCAGAGATTCAGCAGCCTGTAAAACTCGTAATTTATGGGAGGAAATGCAAAAGAGGTTTCACCATAATTGGACCTACATGATTTGAGATAAATATGGGTGACTTGATAAGACAGAATTGTGGACTCTTAAATAATAACTTACCGCTTTCAACCTTTTCCTTAAGGTACACTCGTTGATCCCCAGTTCTCTGGCCACTTCTCTTTTACTCTTCCCTGCTTCTAATTTCCGTTTAGCCTCTTCAATTGTTTTATTAAAAATGAGAGCTCTTTCTGATTTCTGTTTATAAGGTGCCATTTTGCCGAAAAAGGTTACTGAAAAAAAAAATGAATATGCATTTGAAAATATAAATAGAATTCTCCATTCATTAGGGTTTTCATTAAAAAAGCAAGAGAGGAAGGGCAAGAGTACGCAGTTAAAAGTTGTTGCGTACTTTTTGCCACCCTAGTAGCATTTCTCAGACTTGTCACTAGATGCCAGCAGGTTACAAACAAAGAATTACTAATGGCCGGATTGTTTTGCCAATGAAATTCACTTTCATTTAATATAGGGTTAAACAATATTTGTGTACTTTA
This sequence comes from Prosapia bicincta, assembly GCA_036971475.1. Taxonomy (NCBI): domain Eukaryota; kingdom Metazoa; phylum Arthropoda; class Insecta; order Hemiptera; family Cercopidae; genus Prosapia; species Prosapia bicincta. Next base: position 369,528,242 of record JBAIZL010000001.1, read on the forward strand.
TGTACTCAAAAAACCTAAAGTTTTACATCCTAAAAATTATATAAAAAAGTAAGGAAACTGTATTTTACCTTGTATTTTGCCAACAAAGAGGAGCTGATAGGTGACTGCCTATTCTACAGCCTCTTCTACTGCTGCTGTAGGCTTACTAAAATGTCACAACAGACATTCCGTGCAGTGTTGCTAACACCTGCATACTATAAACCGCCCGCATACTCTTACCCACTATTACTCTATGTGAGTTATAATGTAAATGGGTGTTGAGTATGAGTGTATGATGTAGTTTGAAATATATCTCATTATATCTTACATTGTTTGGTTGTGTATTGTTGGTTATTTTTGTTTTGTTTATGAAGAATTTGTGTGATGTTTTTATGTTTTTTGGATATGAGATGTTCGGTAAAATTGTATTGGGGTTTTTTGTTTGTGAGTGCTTTTATGTGTTCTTGACAGAGTGTGTAAAATGACCTCTGTGTTGGCCTATGTATAAACTGGGGCAAAAAACTGCAAGTTAGTTTGTAAACACCAGCAGAATTGTATATGCCATTGGTTATGTTGATTGGTTTAATTTGTTTGTTGAGGGACTAGTGTGTGGAGTAGGCTATTCTGTAGTTGTATTTAAAATGTGTGCTGGGTAGTTTATGGATTTTGGGTGATCCATATGGTTGTTCAGTATTTTATGGGTTTGTGGTGATGTGTATTTTTAGTTGGGTTATTGAGTATATTTTTTTAGGAGGTTATATAGTTTGCCAATCATTGTTGTGTTGTGTAAATTGGTTTGTGCTATATGTTTTATGGTGTTTAATTCTTGATAGTGTTCTTCTTGGTATTACTTGGTATTTTTCAGGAAACGCGTTTCACACTAGGTCTGTGCATTGTTCAAATGTCACGAACAAAAAGTATCAGTAAGTAGTGGTTTTTGTGCCAATTAATACTAAAAGTGTAATTTAATAGAAAAACTCTAAGATGAATAACTCAAAAACTGCATGTTTTGATTGTGTATGTTAGTTTTAGGTGTATGGAACTAAGATGTTTTAAAATTATGTGTGATTTTCGTTTATTTGTCAATCATTGTTGTTTTGTATCCATTTGTTTGTGCTAAATGTTTTATGGTGATGAATTCTTGATAGTGTTCTTCTTTGTCTAACGGTGTTTTTAATAGGCGATATATCATGGTTTTGTAAGCAGCTAGGTGTTAGTGGTTTGAAGAGTTGTCAATTGTAGTATTGGTGTTGGTGGGTTTTCAGTATATGTTTATTTCATAACAGAATTTATGTGTTTGTTTGTCTGTATGAGATTTTTTGTATGTATAGTTGTAAGATTCAAGAAATTAAGGCAGTTGCTTTGTTCTAAATTGCACTTTTGGCATTACTTGGTAATTTTCAGAAGATGCGTTTCACACTAGGTCATTGCATTGCTCAAATGTCATGAACAAAAGATATCAGTAAGTAGTAATTTTTTGCAAAATTATACCAAAAGTGTAATATAATAGAAAAACTTCAAGATGAACAACAGTAATACTGCATGTTTTGATTGTGTATGTTAGTTTTGGGTGTATGGAACTAAGATGTTTTAAAATTATGTGTGCTTGGCATTTATTTGTCAGTCATTGTTGTGCTGTATCCATTGGTTTGGGCCATATGTTTTATGGTGTTTAATTCTTGATAGTGTTCTTTTTTGTCTAACGGTGTTTTTAATAGGCGATATATCATGGTGTTGTAAGTGGTGTGAGTTGTTTGATGAGTTGTGAATGGTAGTATTGGTGTTGGTGGGTTTTCAGTATGTGTTTATTTCATAACAGAATTTATGTGTTTGTTTGTCTGTATGAGATTTTTTGTATGTATAGTTGTAAGATTCAAGAAATTAAGGCAGTTGCTTTGTTCTAAATTGCACTTTTGGCATTACTTGGTAATTTTCAGAAGATGCGTTTCACACTAGGTCATTGCATTGCTCAAATGTCATGAACAAAAGATATCAGTAAGTAGTAATTTTTTGCAAAATTATACCAAAAGTGTAATATAATAGAAAAACTTCAAGATGAACAACAGCAATACTGCATGTTTTGATTGTGTATGTTAGTTTTGGGTGTATGGAACTAAGATGTTTTAAAATTATGTGTGCTTGGCATTTATTTGTCAGTCATTGTTGTGCTGTATCCATTGGTTTGGGCCATATGTTTTATGGTGTTTAATTCTTGATAGTGTTCTTCTTTGTCTAACGGTGTTTTTAGTAGGCGATATATCATGGTGTTGTAAGTGGTGTGAGTTGTTTGATGAGTTGTGAATGGTAGTATTGGTGTTGGTGGGTTTTCAGTACAAGTTGAATTTATGTTTGTTTGTCTGTATGTGTAATTGTAAGGTTCAAGAAATTAAGGGAGTGGTTTTGTTCTTAATTACACTTTTGGTATTGCTTGGTATTTTTCAGGATACGCGTTTCACACTAGGTCTGTGCATTGTTTGAATGTCACGAACAAAAAGTATCAGTAAGTAGTGGTTTTTGTGCCAATTAATACTAAAAGTGTAATTTAATAGAAAAACTCTAAGATGAATAACTCAAAAACTGCATGTTTTGATTGTGTATGTTAGTTTTAGGTGTATGGAACTAAGATGTTTTAAAATTATGTGTGATTTTCGTTTATTTGTCAATCATTGTTGTTTTGTATCCATTTGTTTGTGCTATATGTTTTATGGTGATGAATTCTTGATAGTGTTCTTCTTTGTCTAACGGAGTTTTTAATAGGCGATATATCATGGTTTTGTAAGCAGCTAGTTTATGTTGATGTTAGTGGTTTAAAGAGTTGTGAAAGGTAGTATTGGTGTTGGTGGGTTTTCAGTATATGTTTATTTCATAACAGAATTTATGTGTTTTTTTGTCTGTATGGGTAAGTGTAAGGTTCAAGAAGTTAAGAGAGTTGTTTTGTTCTAAAATACACTTTTGGTATTACTTCAAGTTATATTAAGTTATTGTCTTTTACCACAGGTACTGATTCGTTGCATACCAAATATATTGGTTTTTGACTAACTTTTACAAGTAAATAAGTGTCAGTCCAACGTCCTTGGAAAACACGTCACTCATCATTCACTTAACGTTTTTTACTAAAATTAGCCATGGCTTCACAAAATTCAAACTAGTAACAAATGAAACTACGCTCACACCACACAGACACTGCTGGCAGATAAAATGGTGGAGACGGCCCGCTGGTTTTTTCTAGACTGCTGGCCAAAATGTTCCGACCACAACCTATAAACCCTATACATAGTACTAGCATCAAGGTCACTCCTGCGGCAGTCACCATGCAATCTTCAGTGTCTTTATAGGGCGTATAAAGACTTCTGTGAATCAAACAGATTCTTGCTGACACAAACTATGGCTCAATATTTATAAAAATAAATGGATAGATGAAATATAATTGTTTTAAAAATATTATTTTTAAATTATGTGTAGACATTTCCTACACTCATATTCAACACCCAATTACATTATAACTCGCATGCACTTTTTGACATCATAATCCCCAATACTCCTACATTTTTGTTTAGAAGAAACTAATTTTGTTTAGGAAAATTATGAAACACTAAAGAAATTAAAATTCTAACTATTTCAAATCAAAATTAGTTTTGCTCTCCTCAATTGGTAAATTTTATCATATTTTGAAGCATTTATTTTATACTGAATTTCGAGAAATTAATTTATTCTTAAAAAAATTGTAGCTAATTTTTAAAATCTGATTTTTCAAATGCAGGGTTTAAAGCTAATTCAGATACTTTCAGCTTTATTTATTGATTTCCTAAGACAATGAGTTACTGTTTTCTCATCAGGCTATTGTTGATATTTTAAAGTAATTATTAATTAAGTAGAAAATAATTGTGAAAGTAAATTAACTAAAATTAACTAATTGTATAAATTGTAAATACTAAGTTTTACTTTTTAAAATTATAAGTTGTTTTAAATTGATTACATTACAATTTAAACATAGCTAGATTTAAATTCACTAGCATTGTCACATTTTGTATTTTGTACAGGTTATTACCTGTACAGGTTGTCTTTCTGTACAGGATGTCTATCCACAATTATATGACTTCATTTTATTTTACAAGATCTAATGTGTAAACTGAATTATTACCTAAACCGCTTATTGTAAGAGTTTTATTAATTCCTAGTTATTAATTTCTAGAAAACATTTCCAGTTTCTTGATAAAATTCCTAAAGCAATGCAAACTATAATTGTTTATAAAACTTTAAAAACATAATAGGCACTATCAAATATCTTTAAAACATGTATTTTAATTATTGAAGTTTTTGAGACAAATGTGTAGAATATTTTTTATAGTTCATTTGATCATAATTAAAAAATATTAATTTACAATTAATCTCATAATTATTTATTAAAATAATAATCCTTACACAATTGATATAAATCCAAAGATTAATTAAATAAAAATTATTAAATATTACATTATGTACAAACATGAACTATGGAAACATTCAACATAAGTGCATCACATGGGAGAAAGATCTGTGCATTCTGCCCTTCTAGGAAGAGACGCATGACAAGATTTTTACTCAACCATGGTTTGAGAACTGTGTGTGGCAAGCATAATGGTAATCCTGTGCTCTGAGTACCAAGGGAATTAATAATTTAATTGTTAATGGTCTAGATATTGTACGTAAGCAGCATTATTATGTTTAAATTAATAAAGTGATATTACCATTGTAATTTTCTTAATATCATCCAGAGGTAGTCTCTCAAGTAACGCCTTACTAATAACATTTGGTACATATCAGCTTAATAGTCTTGGGATAATAGTCTTTTTATAGTTATCTCTGACTGGGTATGAGCAGTACATTAGTAATCAAGCTACAAATTTCAAAGGCTTGTTCATGTTTAGAAGCTGAGGAGCTTTTGCAAAGATCAGGATTCTCCTAATTATAGCCTGTGGGCCAAATCCGGCCCATTGGTGTAACTGGCCCGTAACAGTTAATTGCTTATAGTTATTATTGTTGCTGTGATAAGGAAATAAGAAACAGAAAATGATAATAACTTGATTTTCTTGCTAGGTAAAGCTTATTGACAAGTATATCAGGAAGTTTAGCTCAAGCATATAAACAAACAGGTAATTGCTTATAGTTATTATTGTTGCTGTGATAAGGAAATAAGAAACAGAGAATGATAATAACTTGATTTTCTTGCTAGGTAAAGCTTATTGACAAGTATATCAGGAAGTTTAGCTCAAGCATATAAACAAACAGGTAATTGCTTATAGTTATTATTGTTGCTGTGATAAGGAAATAAGAAACAGAGAATGATAATAACTTGATTTTCTTGCTAGGTAAAGCTTATTGACAAGTATATCAGGAAGTTTAGCTCAAGCATATAAACAAAAAGGTAATTGCTTATAGTTATTATTGTTGCTGTGATAAGGAAATAAGAAACAGAGAATGATAATAACTTGATTTTCTTGCTAGGTAAAGCTTATTGACAAGTATATCAGGAAGTTTAGCTCAAGCATATAAACAAAAAGGTAATTGCTTATAGTTATTATTGTTGCTGTGATAAGGAAATAAGAAACAGAGAATGATAATAACTTGATTTTATTGCTAGGTAAAGCTTATTGACAAGTATATCAGGAAGTTTAGCTCAAGCATATAAACAAAAAGGTAATTGCTTATAGTTATTATTGTTGCTGTGATAAGGAAATAAGAAACAGAGAATGATAATAACTTGATTTTCTTGCTAGGTAAAGCTTATTGACAAGTATATCGAGAAGTTAAGCTCAAGCAAAAAAAAAAACAAAAAACAAAAGAATCACAGGTAATTGAATTGTATCCCGCCAACAGTTATAGTCAACATGTAAAAAAATACTAATGAGATTTATAAAATTGTGATTTTCCTGTGACAATGGTTTGTAGTTGTGGATCAGTTTTATTTATACCTTAAATATATATATATATATATACCTTCAAGATATTTATTGGCTACTTATGTCTGTAATTATTCATTGTGAACTTCATTTTAGAGAATGTTTTCTCATGCAACAGATCCTATTACACACTCACCTGTCTCACCTTACCTGCTACTACATATTGCATCTCTCGTATTTTTTATTTTATCATTTACGAGTTATTTATGTTAATTTATTTATATCTCATTAAGTATAAGTTGATTTACAAAGGTAAAAGTCAAAATAGTGACATCCAGTATAATCTCCTTTACTCCCATTTTGTGCTATTTTGGGATAGCTTCCTTGATGCCTTTGATTTCATAAACCTTTTACCTTTGACACTCTTACCTTTATATATTTCTTCTGCGTTGTCCTTACAAATAGATTTCCTTTGTAACTTGCCTAATTCTTACTAGCCTGGTATTGCAATGGTAATGACTTGAGCTGAGAATTTGATTTAAAGATCGAAACCTGTAATTTCCTCAAATGTAGATCTTCTTAGGAATTAAAATTCCTAAATTCATGTAAAAAACAATTACCTAAGTATTTCCCTTATCCGACCTAATACTCGAGGGGGGTACATGTGTTTGTAGGCGTCATTTACTTGAAAATCTTTTGTTTATGAAATCTGACGAACGATAAGTTATTAATTAATGGAAAACTAATGACTGCTAATTGAAAGCTTATCCTTTTTCTTAAATTTATCTTTACATACTTCTTACAGGAATTTCTGAAATGATCCCATTGGTATAATTTTGTAACAGACAACATTTTAATTATAAATTGAAAACAAAAGCTTTACTTTTTTCTTATCATTTATCGAGATATTTATTTATGCTACTAATGATAATTTCAAAATTATTTCTCTCATTACTTTAAAATGACCTGTAACAACACATTTTTAATGATACAACCTTGCATCTGAAATTAAGTAAAGCATTTACCCTAAAGTATTGGTTGTTTAGAATTATTGCAATTAAATATTCTTAATTTATGCAAACTTAAATATTTTCTTAAAACAATTTTTTATCAAACCTAATATTTTATAATTGTTTTTCCAATTTATCTTTAATTAATTAAGATTTTGAAATTACTCGTAGTCTTATAAATTAGTCTGCCTAGATCTATCTTACATTATTAAAATTTATCTTCACATCGTTTATGATATATCAGAATAAAAGTAAAACATTATAACTTTTTTAATCATTAATAATAACAATAACTTTTTCCTTTCTTTCCACTTTAAATAGATATAATTTATTTTTACACTACGTTTATGTGTAAAAATTTTTACTCATGCATTTTTTTATTTTTTGTGAAAACTTTTATAATTTAATAGATTTTAAAAAACTACAGGTAAAACCAGTTAGTTATACTGAAATTGTAAAAAAAAACAAAATTAAGTCTTTGATAAAATATATTATTTATTAAAATCTATTCTTTATTAAGTCTTTATTATTTATTAAAAATTCGGCTCAGAATTACTATTAGTTCACTTGCCTTATTTTTAATAAGTTCCTTCACAGATTTCGGTTTGGGATCTCGTTTTGGATCTCCTTTGGACCACTGGTACCTTAGCTGGAAGAAGTGGCTCCTCTGGAAATGATGCTAGGACCCTGGAATTCCTCTTTGGTGATGTCTGATGAACTCTTCATAATTCTGACGCGAACTTTCACTTTACTATATTTAGTGATTGTTATAATTATTGAAAAAAATAGAAGCCGTTGGGGTAATTCCAGCAGAAGAAAATCAACAGAGAATGTAACTGCATAATAGTCATGGCAAGCACCTGTGACAAGTAGGTCTATGAACTTACTTTTGCATTTTATACATTTCGTACTGATGAAACAGCCTCACGGCATGACACTCTGAAAATTTTATTAAGAGAAGTCCGATGTGTTCCCAGCATAGAGTTTTATAAATTCCCAAAGTGGGCTGTAACATTTTTATTTTGACGACCAATGACACTGTCTGTAAACTTTGTTCCTTTACCTTACAGGTCGGTTGTGGAAAGTAATCATTCCTGTATATATATATATATATATATATATATATATATATATATATATATATATATATATATATATATATATATATATATATATATATATATGTTCTACCTTTTCTCTCAGATTAGCATTGCCATACATTTACGATTTGTTTTTCTGTGTATTGTGCTGTATTCTAGGTTAAATATTTGTAACTATTCGGACATTAAATACTACACAGAGTGCATGTTCACCATTCATTTGTGTCAAAGGTCTATGGGCTTCCCCACGTATTTACAGATCCTTTCGAAGTTTATCCGGTAGTTTACAATGAATAGGCGATTGAATAATAAAGAAGTTCTTTTGTGTCCAAAATCTATGGTTTTCCCACGTGTTTACAGATTGTTTCGAAGTTTGTGCGGTATTTTACAAAGAGTAAGTATTTTATAAAAAAAAATATTAACAGATAATTTTTAGTAAAGAAATTTTCAGTAAATGTAAGGTAAAATTTTGGTTAGCACGAGAAAATAAAAAAATATTAACAAATATTATTATAATTTAAAAAAATTAGAAAAATTTTAAAAAAATAGAAAAAGAAAAAGTGTAAAAAATCTTTCAAAAATATGTTGCTCCCAAGGGCCAGGAAAGGCGCTAATCAAAGGGTTAAAATGAAATGTCGTTCAACACTTTACGTTGATTTTGATTTTTCACTTGTTATGCACTCTTACCCTACCAGTGATTCACATTAAATGAACTTTGGTAACACTATTAATTATTTTCGTTGGATTTACCTCACAGCATTCATGGGCATTATATTTTTTAATAATTCTTTATTTAGATAAGTTTTTAATTACTGTTTATAATATATTTATTGTTCCGACCTTTTTTCAAGTTCTATATTAGTAATTAATATACCCTTTATATTAACCTATTCTTTTAAAATGCCTATATTTTTGTCACATTTTAGTTAGTTATTAGTTAATTTTAATAGCTTTAATTGGAATATTATTAGTTAATTGGAATAGCTTTTTATTTTAGCATATTAGCAACAGTTTATTAGGACCTGTACATTTTAATCAAATTTGCTCTCTTGCAAATAAAAGCCATTGCTTTTACATAAAATATTACTTTTCAACTTATTTGGGCCTAATTTGGTACAAACCATTACTAGCATGCTAAAAACTGAAATAAGTTTATTTAAGAAATATTTAGTTTAGTTACTGTAAGACGCAATTTCTCATAGTTTATCACTTAGAAAATCCAAAGGCATTAACAATATCTCTAAATCTATCTTGGCTGTGATATTAAAAGTCGAATCGTAAGGCTTGGGTGACAGCTTCTCTTTTTGAGAGCCGGTTTGGTCATCATCTCATACCTCAAGTCGAACGTTATTGTCGGTGTCAACCAATTCTTTTTAAAGTAATTCTTATTAATTGACAATGCACCAGGCCATCTTCCTACTACTTTAACTAATTTCGACACACCCGTAAAAGTGTTATTTTTGCCACCAAACACAAATAATTTGCTTCAACTGATGGATTATGGGGTCATCAAAACATTTAAAGCTTATTAAACAAGAAGATTATTTGCGCATCTGCGAAAAGCTATGAGACAGAACAACAAGCTCTCTGTTGAAGATTTTTTGACACAATTAAATGTTTTAGATGCTTTGAGAATCATTGGATAATCTTGGAATGAAATTTCACAAACAACTTTAAATGTTGTTTCGAAAAAAGTCTTGTCTCTTTTTCGCAATTGAAACTCAAGCGAAATCATTGTCTGAGTCTGCTGAAATTGTTGAAGTGATTGAAGAAGGTGTCTGTTTTGCCAGACAACTCAATTTTTAAGTGGATAGCGATGACGATCAAGAACTGCTGGATTTACAGAACCAGGAGCTGACAATTAATTGATGAGCTCATACAAATGGATGAGCAAGAGCAAGACTTATAATTTGTTTAGACTTTGGTCCCAATCAAACATGATTCCTATCTGATTGTATGTAAAACTATACCCTAACTTACGCGAATTCGACTTATATGGCTCGGTCCTACCTATAGCGTAAGTACGGAGTATTACTGTACTACATAGTGGTAAATAAAATTCACAGTGTAATGACAATGGGCCTTGAATGATAAAAGAAACTGTGTTTTCAACCCAGGGAGATAAACAACCCAGCTAATAGATTTTAAAAAATCTGGTCCTCCAAGGTGGAAGAATTTATTAAAAATTTACATATTAAAATTTCATCTTAAACGAGCCTGGTGAGTATAATTAACTTTAATAAATATAATTCACCACCTGGAGACTTGCTCTTCAAAAACGACTTCTGAGAGTTTCAATGAAGAAGAATTATATATATGAGTGTACAAAAGATAATGTAGAATTTTATAAAGCAAAATGTCACTTTTAATTTTTTTCTGTAATATTGTTTCTTTAATACTATTTCAAATATTCCAAATATATGTTGTTGAACAAATTAAAAAATATGAGTTTAGTTTTTAGAAATTATAAAAAAATTATCTTTCAAAAGCATAGTAGGTCACAAGCACTTCTATTTTACCAAACTTCAATAACTATACACTGTTTGAAAGTTAAAAAATTACGTTAAAAAAATTTTAAACAGTTTCCCATTCAGAGCATCTGTACTGTAAATTATGTTCCAAAATCACAACAAATTTTATACTTGAATAGAGTTTTTTAATATAAGTTTGATACACACCTAGGGTGTATTAACATAAGTTGAGGGCTAAATATCAAGTTGTCCTCCAAAATAGAATTTAGAATGTCCCCCCCTTAATCTTAATATGAATTTTAACAAATAACCCTCTTCGGACCGTGGAATGTACATACTAATAATATATATATATATATATATATATATATATATATATATATATATATATATATATATATATATTAAAACAACATAGGTTATTCAAACACAAGAATATTTATTACGTTATATCCAAAGCTTTTCGTTGGCAAACAGTACCAACATCATCAGGAATGAAAATTACAATAATGTAAGCTATAGGCCTAAAACATGTTTTAGGCCTATAGCTTACATTATTGTAATTTTAATTCCTGATGATGTTGGTACTGTTTGCCAACGAAAAGCTTTGGATATAACGTAATAAATATTTTTGTATTTGAATAACCTATGTAGTTTTAAATTATTAAACAAGAAAACGTATTTTATATATATACAATTTTAAAAGATTTAAAATATTTCTCTCGTGCTGTAGTCTTGTAAATGGATAAAGTTACCTCAGATGTGTTCGCTGGTTTCCTTATGAGACGTCTGACCGTTCAGATGATGATCGCCCGCAGTTACCAGCTTGCACTACCTTTAGTTGCCTGGTACATTCACAACACTATCTGTTCAACTCTTGTAAATCGACTCAACTTGAATTGATTTTTATTTTTTAGCAATCAGCTGATTATAAATGGGGGACTGGAGCATGCAGCGACTTTTGAAGCTAGCAACTACTTGCCTCAATTACCTTTATTGTCTGTTTGGCAGTAATAAAAAAACCATTACAAGTTTCTCTCATTAAAAGATACGTGTCTAGAAATCAAATGTTTTGGAAATTGCATCTAACAGTCTAAAAATCTTGAGCGTTGTGAGTTTATTAGGTTGCAAGATTAAATTTCTTTAAGAAAAATAATCAAGTAGGCCGATCCTGAAGAACTACATTTTTGTTCATATGTAGTTATTATTACAAATTTCATTTGAACAACTGATATTAAGACAGATTTTGTTTGAAAAAGTATAGATTTTTTCTACAAAAATTAGTGATGTGCCTGAGTTAAATCAAGATATGGCATATAGAATTTAAATGCAGTTGGAGAAAATCTTTCCATCTCTAGAGAGAAACTGCAATTATTTTATGAAAATATTTGACAGAAACTGAAGACTATGACTCTAACTTTAATCTATATTGGTTAGAAGTGAGAAGATGTTTGAAACCAAGAAAATGTTAGCTTCTAGATTAGGATAAATACTCCTAAACTTGAAATCTTGTCTATATTTGTTTATGTGAACGCTACAGACTAACTTTTCTAGTTGAAAAATCAAAAAAAAAGAAACTTAAACATAAATATATTTTGTCAGTAGCCTGAAGGAACCAAAAAATTACATGGATGGTACTGATGAGTTTTTGGAATTGTGACTGTTTATTGCAGTATGCTTGATTTCTATATATGGGCATATATAAAAGTGGTGTGTTTTCTTTTTAATTATGTCTTTTTGATTAATTTAGTAGTTTTTTCAGATTTAAATCCACTCCTGGTCCAAAATTAATTAGGTTGGTTAAATTTCTATTCTCTCTACTTCCTGTATTTAGTTCATGTTATTTTCGATACATGTGTGGTTCCTTATTTCATGTGTGGTTAGTGTCCATGAGGATATTTGCAAAGGTCCATGAGGTCCATAATTTGTTAATCACCTCATGGACACTAACCATACATGCATTAGTATGGAAAATAACATGAACACCCTTCACACATTCAGCAAAGGCCACAAATTAAACACATTAGAACAATATGAAATATATAAACGTAGCAGCACACATAAAAATGACAGTTTCAATGAACAAACATGATACAGATCTCACATACTTTTTGATCACATCATTTCTAACTTTAAAAAATTGGAACCAACAAGCAAAACTGCAACAACCCTAGCGGCAGAAGTTTGAGCTGAAGAAGTAGTAAGACGAAAACGTTTCCTCCAAGTGTAAGTAAAGAAATATACAATTTATAGTTAACAGAATGTCTGATCGCAAGTAATTTCAAAGTGTAATACTTCAAGTGTGTAAATCTTGTGGATTCCTGAAATATGTTGGTTCTAATTGCTACAACACCATCTGTATACAGACATTTCTCATAAGACTGAGCAGGAACATGTGGGATAAGTTTCGCTACAATACTCAATATCAGGAATCTCCCTGAGGGCGGATCCAGGGGAGGGGTAGTAGAGGCATTGACAGTTTACGTATGAAAATTTATTTTTCATTTGATTTTATTTTAAAGTAATGTATATTGTTTTTACATTTATGTAATGTTAAGTGTAGAAATTCATCTGATAACATTGGTAGTTCCACCCAGCATAAACAACACTTTCATGTTACAGATACAAGTGGTGCACTATAGTTCCATACCGGCCAACAGTCTGTGTACTACGACTCCACGTCGTCCTCGTCAGACCGAGCCTTTGATGAAACAATGAAAATTAAACAATACATTGTATTATGTACAAAAAAATATTTTTGTTATCCCTAATCAAGTAAAATGTGTGTTTTTATAAAAAAGTGCCAATTTTTCTGTGATTTTCAAGTACAACAATAGCTTGAAATTTCATTTCCAGGCAATTATTTTTGATAGGTTTTTGTCCCTGAAATCACCCTATGTTTTCCTGCCATTTTGCCCCACCCCGAGAGTATTTCCTAGAGCTGCTCTTGCATCTCACATCTGTACCTATACAGGTGATGATGTCCACTGTACTTTTTTTCTTAAAACATAAAAACATTTTGTTTTGTAGAAGGATCCAAATATGTAAAAATAGGTTTGTTACGTTAATGATAATTTTGTTTCTTATTTTTAAATGTGGTTATTATACAAAATTGGTCAGAAAATGGTGATTTTTGTTTTATTGAAAATAAGGGCGACAAAATGTAGTACAGTGGGATTTGCACACTGTAATACAAGTGAAAATGAATGGAAAACAATTCAGTTAAAAGGTTTATAAATATGTTCAAAAACTTCTGCTTGAAAATAGATGTAACCATTTAATTCTATTTAAAATATGAAACATTTACATAGGCTATACAATAGTGTAATATTTGAAATGCAAAATAATCATATATTTGACAGATCAGCTATGAATATGTTAAATTCAAAAATAGGTGGTTAATAAGTAAATATCTAAACATATTTTTACTTTAAAACATTTTAACTTTATATCAATTTAAATTCAATTGTGAACGCCTATAATACAGAATGTAACTTAACTTCGTAGTAAAAAAAAAAACAAGCTGTTGGTTAAGATCATATGTTATCACTTAATTTAATCAACATACCATATGTCCTACAGTTTTTTTAGTATGCAAGAAAATATATTTTAGGATATTTAATCATATGTTACACATTATAGTCTGTAAGTCATGGGTTCCCAAACTGGGGGGCATTAAGGCAAGTCAGGGGGGCGTGAGAAAAGTTGGAAAATAGTAAGATAAATTCTCATTTAGTTAAAATTTAAAACTAAATTAACACTGCAGATTTTTTTTACATAAGTAATTTTATTGAACGTGATGATCAAGAAAATTTAAATGGAATGTATGCGTTTATAAAAGAAATATAAGTAAAGGTTGTGCAAATTTTGTAAACTTGAAATTAAATCAACATGGCAGCTTCAAAAGAATAATAGCACAAAAGTGTCTTGAAAAGAATGTTTGCCATTCAATGTGGCAACAGCACCACAATGGGCAAATCTTCATTTTGGATGAAACACTTAAAAGTGTATCACAGGCAGCTCTTCCATTATACTTATTTTTTTAAAACAGCTACTTGTGTGAAATAAATTTTTCAGCACTTGATAAAATATAAACAAAACAAGGAACAAATGTTACTAATGACTTGCGTTGTGCCTTTATTAAAATATAACCTCAAATAGGTTTCACTAGCCTACCTAGTGAAAAAAAACTCAAGATCATACATCTCACTAACAGATTTTCCTCTTATCTGTTAAGATTTTCCTTGCGAATTAAAACTTGAAATGTTACATATGTTATATCTTGATTCTTGTGAAAGTAGGCCTATATATAAATGAATAAATTATTACACACACACACACACACACACACACACACACACACACACACACACACACACACACACACACGCACGCACGCACGCAAACACACACACACACACAAACACACACACACACACACACACAAACACAAACACTAACATACACACAAACACAACACACACGCACGCCCACGCACGCACGCGCACATGCACACACACACACACACACACACACACACACACACATATATATAATATTTGTTTCTTTTTAATATGCCTATACATATTTTTTATAGTGTAAAGCGGAGGAGGCGTTTAAGGCTTTGATTTCAAGAAGGGGCGTGGTACCACGTTTGGGAACCCCTGCTCTAAGTGAACACAAAAGAAGTTGTTGGTATTTTTTTTTCATAACAGATTTCATTGTAAACATCGTGTTTGACTTCCAAAAATGTTGGAAAATTTGAACCTTCAAAGCCAACTGAATAGTTTTTATTCATTCCTAGAAGTGTAAAACTTGGCTGAAAATTTTCCTTAAAATGTCTATTTGTCGAACTCTTGAACCATTGATTCAAAATCAATTCCTAACATTTCTTAATTAGTCCCAGTTTATAGTAAGATCTCGTTCATTGGTGTAAGCCTAGACGGCAACAATCCCTTAATCCGTTATCGCCAGCCATCCGTGAGGCCAAAGTTTACTCACGCTGTTAGCCTTCCTGCTTCGTAAGTTTGAAGCAATTACGAAAGCTCTTTGAGAAGGTTTGTTTCTGCTACAACTAATACAGTCAATTATGAAACCATTGTGTTCGTAAGCAGACTTACGCATCTTCGCTTGTTTAGGCCTACTTTATAACAGGTGTAGTCAATCGAGCTGAAGACTGAACAGCGCCGAACTTATATAATAGTCCCGAATCACGGTAAACCCGTTGCTTCTTGATTTTTATAGCAGTTTCAATAAAAATTGGTCCGGCAATTTTTATTAACAGTCATCGATTTACTTATAACCTGAACTTAGTATCTGGAAGCTTTACTAAAATTATTTAATAGAGAGAATTTTTAATTCTGTAATATCCAACAGCTAGTTTATCAATAAATGTAAAGGTTAAAAACGAGAACCAAATATGGAAAAATACTAAAATATTTAACCACTTGTTAGTTTTAGAATTAGAACTTATTATTTGAAGGAAAAGTAATACAAATACAACATATTATTATAAATT
Organism: Prosapia bicincta; assembly: GCA_036971475.1. Classification (NCBI taxonomy): domain Eukaryota; kingdom Metazoa; phylum Arthropoda; class Insecta; order Hemiptera; family Cercopidae; genus Prosapia; species Prosapia bicincta. Next base: position 369,544,199 of record JBAIZL010000001.1, read on the forward strand.
AATGAATAAAATTTTACTGCTACATAAAGTAGGGCAGTGCATAATTTACCAAATGGTTTATTGTAGGGTCAGATACAGGGAGCGTTAAAGGCTAAGAAAATATTTCAAGTTTAACAATTTTGTTAAAAGTTTAATATTAATATTAAACTTTCACAAGCAAATAAAAATATTATAATCTCAACTTACTTTTCTTATGTAAGCAATTAAAGACAATCTTAGATCCACTAATAATATGCAATTTATTAGGGTGTCGGCAAAAGACTTGAATATGCTTAGTTGAGCTTGGCGAAGGCCGATTATTTCAGAAATAATCCAGGGCGGCTCCAGCAATTATCTTTTGGGTAGGGTCAGTTTAAAGGAGTCGTGACTGCCGAAGAGGGGGATTGCAGCCTCCCTAAGAAATTGTTTAAAATTTAAATGGTGCGTTTGAGGGTGTTTTTACTTTCAGGGCAAAAAGATATTGGCCTATAAGTTAAAAGAAAGAGCGATTTGCTATTCTATTGTTGCTTGGTGCATTATAAATTTCTATAACTTTGCAACGCTGTTTTCTTGTATTCACTTATCATTTTCACTATATGTACTTAAACAAGAATTTTACTTGGTGTTTATGCGAGTTAACTTTCCAAGATTGATATTATCTCCATTATCGAGCATCACTGACCGGGAGTTGTAGTAGACTGTTTACAAAGCTTGTTTATCAAAAGATTTACAGGTTAAAAACGAGAACCAAATATGTAAAAATACTAAAATATTTAACCGCTTGTTAGTTTTAAAATTAGGACTTATTATTTGAAGGAAAATTAATACAAATGCAAAATATTATTATAAATGAATGAACACAATTTTACTACTACATAACTTAGGGCAGTGCATAATTTACCAAACGGTTTATTGCAGGGTCACATACAGGGAGCGTTAAAGGCTAAGTAAATATTTTAAGTTTAACAATTTTGTTAAAATTTCATATTAAAATAAAACTTTCATAAGGAAATTAAAGTATTATAATTTCAACTTACTTTTCTTACACAAACATTTATCGACAACCTTAGAACCACTAATAAATACGCAATTTATTATGGAGCCGGCAAAAGACTTGAATGTGCGTAATTGGTGATATACTTGATTGGCGATAGACTGTTTACGGTCTACTACAACCCCCCCCCCCTCAGTGATACTCGATAATGGAGCTACTATCAATATCTGAAAGTTAACTCGTATAAATACCAAGTAAGATCCTTGTTTAAGTACATACAGTGAAAGTGATATATATATATATATATATATATATATATATATATATATATATAAAATTTTTCTTTTTAGAATATTGACAATTAAGAAGGGTTTTAGCAATATAAAAAGTTAGGTAGGCCCTAGGCTACCGCTAGAGCCACCACTGGACCACCACTGGAAATAATGCTTCTGGAGAAGGGCTAAATGGCTAGATGGTCTAGCTTTAGCTATATCCATGACAGAATCGCTGGAAAAATCGTGACGTTTACATGAACTTCCAAAAACGTTTTGCAGACCAGTCTGTAGTTATGAAAATTAAAATTTAAAGAATGCTTTTAATAGATTGTTATTCCTTGGAAGCCTTAAAATTGATTTCTTAAATAAATACCGCCAAGTATACGTACTTGAGTTTAATGTTCATTGAGAACTTTCAATTAGGAATGGATTTAAATAAAGAATTTAGTTAACTCATTTGTCAACTTGTGTCTAGCTTTTAAAATTTATGAAGTGGCACTTAATTAAATTCCATATATTAGCTCGCACTCTCCTGATATAAGCCTATATCTTGTACAATTTTTCAATCTTTCATAAAATACGTATTTATTCATCAAATCAAGTTCAAATATACTTTTTAAAACTTGTAGTGGATGGCAATTGATGTTAATATTTATTTTTTTTTCAAATATTTATTCAATAATTATAAAAAAATATGGGTATAGGTCGGATTTGAACTGAATCTAGTACTTTGGAACCGTAGCAACTTTCACATAGCTGTAAATGTATAATTCAAAGATGTATATGAATTTTTCTTTTGCCCCCCCCATTCTGATTCTCTTCGAAACCTCCTTTATACAACCTTAAATTGTTGCCATGCTTACCACACAATATCATAAATAATGTTCTAAAATTAAAAATAAATGAACGGAATGAAATAAACAAACAAACTGGTTTAACGGAATCGAACTTTGCTTCACAAACAGAAAATGCGAAATAAAAGCGAAAAAAACTACAACACAAGCGCCGAAAAAAAGCGTATATATAGTAACCAAAAAAAAAAAAAATAATAATAGGCCACCACCATACATAGAAAGGCAAGTGGAAAGTTGCAAGGGAATTCTCTTTCTATTTTGCCACTTAATATTGTTATTCTGACACACACACACACACACACACACACACACACACACACACACACACACGCGCGCGCGCGCGCGCGCGCGCGCGCATATATATATATATATATATCAATTATAATTATAAAATAAAAAGCAACTAAAATAAAATTTTTATTTGTTGACTTAAGTAGGAATTGACTTGAATAATAGTTCTTCATTAATAGTTTTAAAATATTATGTCTTAGAGTATGAATTAGCTCACCCACAAAGAACGTCAAATCCGTTGCTACAAAAAGAAATTTCTGGCTGCCACTATGCCAGAAAAATATTCAATTTATTTATTATTTCTTATATTATTCTCATCAGTAATAATTTGTTTTAATTAATAATGCTGTTTACTTCTAACAGCGATATCATACACGTTAACTGCCTTCCACAACAGCAATTATAGACAATTGTTGAACGCAATTGAGAAAAGTAAACAATTATAATAGAATTATATAATAAACGATTAGAGTGATATTGACATTAAAAAAATATATCAAAAATATTTCTTGGCGCAGAAGCCTGGGCCCACTGTCTGGTTTGACCTCTGCCTTTATTGTCTTCAGCTCGGAATTAAATAACCGTATCTTTCCTAAGCTATCTTAGATTTAAACAAAGATGTTGACCGACCATCGGTTTGGCTAATAGCTCTAAACTCTTAGCTCAAACAATAGAAGTTTCCTACGCTAGGTTGGTCTGATAGGACTCCAAGAATAGACGGATACATGGACCATATCTCCCTTTCTCTTTAACGTCTACCTTGGCCTACAATCTGGTCCTGCCTGTCTCGCGCACTATCAATTATTTGCCTTGAATTTCAGTTATAAACGAGATTTGGCAACACTGCTATTCAATGAAAATGTTTTGAACAAGATTTATACTTGAAAAAATACGCTACAAATACGCATTTGTATTCTAATGTCACAGAATCGACCATATTTTGTCTTGATTAGAATGAAAACCTGGGTAATGTTAACACACCCAGAAAGTTTATACACACACACACACACACACACACACACACACACACACACACACACACACACACACACACACACACACACACACACACACACACACACACACACACACACACACACACACACACACACACACACACACACACACACACACACACACACACACACACACACACACACACACACACACACACACACACACACACACACACACACACACACACACACACACACACACACACACACACACACACACACACACACACACACACACACACACACACACACACACACACACACACACACACACACACACACACACACACACACACACACACACACACACACACACACACACACACACACACACACACACACACACACACACACACACACACACACACACACACACACACACACACACACACACACACACACACACACACACACACACACACACACACACACACACACACACACACACACACACACACACACACACACACACACACACACACACACACACACACACACACACACACACACACACACACACACACACACACACACACACACACACACACACACACACACACACACACACACACACACACACACACACACACACACACACACACACACACACACACACACACACACACACACACACACACACACGCGCGCGCGCGCGCGCGCGCATATATATATATATATATCAATTATAATTATAAAATAAAAAGCAACTAAAATAAAATTTTTATTTGTTGACTTAAGTAGGAATTGACTTGAATAATAGTTCTTCATTAATAGTTTTAAAATATTATGTCTTAGAGTATGAATTAGCTCACCCACAAAGAACGTCAAATCCGTTGCTACAAAAAGAAATTTCTGGCTGCCACTATGCCAGAAAAATATTCAATTTATTTATTATTTCTTATATTATTCTCATCAGTAATAATTTGTTTTAATTAATAATGCTGTTTACTTCTAACAGCGATATCATACACGTTAACTGCCTTCCACAACAGCAATTATAGACAATTGTTGAACGCAATTGAGAAAAGTAAACAATTATAATAGAATTATATAATAAACGATTAGAGTGATATTGACATTAAAAAAATATATCAAAAATATTTCTTGGCGCAGAAGCCTGGGCCCACTGTCTGGTTTGACCTCTGCCTTTATTGTCTTCAGCTCGGAATTAAATAACCGTATCTTTCCTAAGCTATCTTAGATTTAAACAAAGATGTTGACCGACCATCGGTTTGGCTAATAGCTCTAAACTCTTAGCTCAAACAATAGAAGTTTCCTACGCTAGGTTGGTCTGATAGGACTCCAAGAATAGACGGATACATGGACCATATCTCCCTTTCTCTTTAACGTCTACCTTGGCCTACAATCTGGTCCTGCCTGTCTCGCGCACTATCAATTATTTGCCTTGAATTTCAGTTATAAACGAGATTTGGCAACACTGCTATTCAATGAAAATGTTTTGAACAAGATTTATACTTGAAAAAATACGCTACAAATACGCATTTGTATTCTAATGTCACAGAATCGACCATATTTTGTCTTGATTAGAATGAAAACCTGGGTAATGTTAACACACCCAGAAAGTTTATACACACACACACACACACACACACACACACACACACACACACACACACACACACACACACACACACACACACACACACACACACACACACACACACACACACACACACACACACACACACACACACACACACACACACACACACACACACACACACACACACACACACACACACACACACACACACACACACACACACACACACACACACACACACACACACACACACACACACACACACACACACACACACACACACACACACACACACACACACACACACACACACACACACACACACACACACACACACACACACACACACACACACACACACACACACACACACACACACACACACACACACACACACACACACACACACACACACACACACACACACACACACACACACACACACACACACACACACACACACACACACACACACACACACACACACACACACACACACACACACACACACACACACACACACACACACACACACACACACACACACACACACACACACACACACACACACACACACACACACACACACACACACACACACACACACACACACACACACACACACACACACACACACACACACACACACACACACACACACACACACACACACACACACACACACACACACACACACACACACACACACACACACACACACACACACACACACACACACACACACACACACACACACACACACACACACACACACACACACACACACACACACACACACACACACACACACACACACACACACACACACACACACACACACACACACACACACACACACACACACACACACACACACACACACACACACACACACACACACACACACACACACACACACACACACACACACACACACACACACACACACACACACACACACACACACACACACACACACACACACACACACACACACACACACACACACACACACACACATATATATATATATATATATAAAATATTATTATACTCAATATACATCCTATACATACTATATATATTATTAAACTCGTGTATATATATATATATATATATATATATATATATTATAACATACCTTTACTTATTTATGATTTTCTACAGGATATTTTGACTCTTAGGAAATTAAATTAATAATCCAGCTACTTGCTTTTATAATTACAGATTTATTTTATCCTGAGATCAATATTGCATTTACAGGTAGTTCATGTAATTCGTTTTACTAACTCTAATATTTGCCGATAGGCATCAAGACTCTTATTTGACTATTAATTTTTTTTAACAATTCTAAATTTACTTTCTTTAGCTATCTAAGGGCGTGTATAAGTTACTGCACTTGGATGATAAATTTTATATTTCAATTAACTATGACTTTTTAAGGAATTTCTAAAGTTTAAAAGATGATTAATGTTTGTTACTTTAGAGAGTTGGCTTTAAGTTAAAATAAATGTATTGTTTTAGTACTTGCGTGGTTCCTTGTTCCACTTCACTTGACACAAATTCACTTAGTAATATTTTCCTATCAATTTCACTTTTCTTAATTTCTCGAAATGCTTCTATTCCTTAACTGACTTTATGAATCACTCCCTTATTTTAATCTCACTTGTTACCCTTTAATCTCCCTCTTTATACTTCACTTTCTATTTAATAATCTCCCTGGCTACCCTTTATAATCTCCCTCTATTAATCTCCCTTACTTTAAATTTCCACGTTACTTTGTTTGAATTTGATATTTCTTACTAAAACTGAACATTAATTCTCCCTCGAGTCCTACAGCTTGACCCTTTCGAGTACTGAAAATTGACCGCCTTCCTCCTGTTTCCCTTGGTTGGTATCCGTATGGGTTTCATCCCCTCTTCAAATTTGATTGGCACCCTTATGGCGCTCAAACTGTGGCTAGCCTATGAAATTTTGACGCTTCCCTCACTTTCTTTTTGGGCTTCGTGGGAATTTGTCTAACTTTCCCACAGGTGCATGTGTTTTTCTGTATTCTCAGGGATTCTTAGTCATAAATCTCCCTGGTCCGTGGATGTCTAGGTAAAGCTTCTCTCCCATGAACGAGGCACGTCTTGGTTTACTTACAATTAAACTTTTCGACGTTTATTAATATTTATGGCTCACCAGATGCTTGCAGTAACCGTTTTTGGCCGAAAGATATAACAATAGACTACCCCTTGCAAGATAGTGACCGTGTACTACGATCTCACAAGTTCAAATATTTAACCAACAGTTTTCTTAACTTAATGAATTTCGTTATAATATATATATATATATATATATATATATATATATATATATATATATATATATATATATATATACATACATATATATATATATATATATATATATATATATATATATATATATATATATATAATACCAAACGTCTTTGATTGGTTTTTCACCTAATAAAAGAAATTGACGAAGTCTGTACTTCAAAATTTCTCGTCTAAATTGATTAACTAATTTTACATGGTATTTTTGCTATAATCTAGCGTTTAATTATCTTGGTAAAAATAAATTTGCAGCCTATAACAGATTTTAATAAAATTATATTTTTAGCGAGAGAAATAGAGAGATAGATAGATAGATAGGTAGAGAGAGAGAGAGAGAGAGAGAGAGAGAGAGAGAGAGAGAGAGAGAGAGAGAGAGAGAGAGAGAGAAAGAGAGAGAGGGAGAACTTCTAGTAGGTTGTTATATTTCACTTCAGAGTAATCCCGCATGCCCCTGACAAAATTTCATAGAAGATTTTTCTAAACAAATGTACAAATGTACAGATAATATACAGCTACTTTATTTTGATTATAATATTATATTGTGTTTAGAAGTAATATTAGGGAATTTTAAAATTATAAATGAGGCGTTACGTAGCCTACAACTGATTATCTAACACAATAAAAGGGAGATTCCTTTTATTTATAAGTAATTAAACCGCAATAGATGTAAGAATGCTCGTATTTGTTTAGTAAAATAATATTACAACCATAGGTTCAAGACTACCGTAAGTGTAGTTTAATTATTTGTAATGTTGCTAAGAAAAATAAATAGAAAACAGTATTGTTACAGTTTCTACTGATCGTTCTGTAACCTACTTTTTTTTTTTTAGAAAAGGCATTATTAAAGTCATCTTCAATCGTAAAACCTTTTCTAATAATTTGTTGGCAAAAATACAGGTCAGCCGTAACGCTCTTCAATTACGATTGTTTAAATTTCTCTTTGGAGAAATAAATAAATAAGGGTTATTTCTGTTTAGATTTAAACGTTAATTTCTCCAATCGCAAAAAAACACGTTTCTGGTGATCTAATTCGATTAATCTACAAATCTGTTTTTAAGAAGGAATGCATTGTTCTCTTCGATTGTAAACCAGCCAAGCATGACTGTTTACTAGGGCGGTTAGTCTTCAGTATTTGTGTCAACACATTTATTTAATTTATTCTGATTTTTTGAGTTTTTTTAGCAAGAAAAAGTTTTCTATAGTTAAAGAGCGGTTCCTTAAAAAATGTAAACAATAAATCTATACTTGCATACAAATAGACAGAGATCAGATATATATATATATATATATATATATATATATATATATATATATATATATGTATATATATATATATATATATATATATATATATTAAAACCATGTGTAATAAATCGTTTTATAAACTCTTTCGTTTTCTGTAGTTTTTCGTTACGATTCTTCTCTTGTAAAAACCTTTATTAAGAAGATACTTATTTATTGAAAACATATTTAAAGTGTTATTGTGATTACAATCAACATTTAATTTGAATTAATTAAAGACTCGATCCCATCCAGTTTGTCCCTTTTAGATTTGATCCACTACACAATTTATGATACCTTAAGATGTACTGACCCGTTAGCAAGATCCAGGATAGTCCCGGTGGCTCCAGGATAGTCTTCGGGGGGGGGGGGCACAATGGCAAGAAAAGATGGGATGGTTTTGGGCGGAAAACTTTCAAAAATAAAGGACTGGAAATGACAATTTAAGCTATTCTTGCACTTAAAAATCACAGGAAATTTGAAAATATGCATTTTATTTGAGTTTACACAGATATAAAAATTATTATTTTGTACATAATACAAAATATCGTTAAACTTTGACAGTTCCATCAACCGGCTTGACGAGGACGACGCGGAGCTGATAATACGGACTAGTATAACCGAGCCGCTACGGAACTAGTGCGCGACTTGTAACATACCAGTATTGTTTATGCTGGGTGGAACTATTAATGTTATCAGATGAATTTCTACATGTAACATTACATAAATGTAAAATCAATAAACATTGGTTTAAAATAAAAGTCAAATGAAAAATACCTTTTTATAAGTAAACTGGGATAAATTTAAATGTGTTCAGAATATGAAAAATATATTTGTAAAAAATATTACCCAAATTCTCATGGGGGGAATGCTTCCCCCTGGAGCCGCCCTTGTCCGTTTTACTTCACTGTAGGGTCACAAAGTACCTACAAATCCCTCTAAAATATCACCTACAGTACTCACGTTTCAGGCAAAATGAATTAGAATTGTAAACTATTCTTTTCCTGAGGTGAAAAAAAATATAGCACAATTACTGGAACAAATCGTTTGGCCCTGAAAGCAGATCTAATAAAATATTCTGTTTTCATAAATTTATAAATCAACATAAAACTACAACTGTGATTTCTTAATGTTCGATTTTAATGAAAGAAATTAAAGGAACAGAGAAAAAAACTATGGACTCTAAACGAAATTTGACTTTAGCAATGTACACTACTATTATAAAAATATACTTATTTGTTGTAAGGAAACATATTAATTCAGGATTTAGCTTATATGTATCGGAGGAAACCAACATCATGAGTCAGAAACAGAAAGAGAGGGGATTCGACAAGTACCTCACACTATTAATGTAACAAAGCTATTGGGGGTGTTATTTTGAATCTAATGTCTATAATACAGACTGAAGTTATATTTTTAATATTTAAAGATGGGATGATTAATCACAACTCCTCTCCGCCAAAGAAAGTTTTGGGGGGGGGGGGGAATTGATAGTGCAATGAATTTACGGTCAGTTATCCCCAAACGGCGTCTCCGTGTGACTGATTTGTTTGCACTCGTTCATGAAGCCTCGTTTAGTCATTGGCTTGCCTATTCATTTCGTACTTGTATAATTTTCATCTTTTCAATATATTTAGAAATTGTATTTTAATAAAAAAATGCATTTTCGGTTACAATTTGTAGAGCTTATTAACAAGAGGTACAGCAATTTATTCTAATTTTTCCTTTTCAAATATTTCTGGGAGTACCCAACAATGAAATCATTACTATATATGATTTGTGTAAAACAAGTAATACAAAATTTAAAAATGTCAATTTCTACTTAAGCCAACAAAGAAAAATTTCATTTTAGTTTCTTTTTATTTTACAATTACAACTAATATAAATATGTATATAAATACGTCAGAATGACTATATTAGGTGGCAAAATAGAAAGCGAATTTTCTTGCAACTTTCCATTTTCATTTCTATGGACTATTAATGTTGGACTATTATTTTGTTTGTTACTATTTATACGCTATCTTTTTTTTCGTCGCTTGCATTGTGTGTAGTTTCTTTTTACTTTCCTTTCACATTGCCCGTTTGTGAAGCAAGATTTGATTCCGTTAATCCAGTTTGTTTATGTATTTTATTCTTTTCTTTCATTTTTAATCACTGAACATTATTTATCATAATGTGTGCTAACCATGGCAACAATTTAAGGTTGTACAATGGAGGTTTCGACGACAACCACATGGGGTAAAAGAAAAATTCATATACATATGAGAAATACACTTCTAGCTATGGAAAAATTGGTCCGTGGCAAAAGCGCTAGACTTTGAACATGAAAATACTATTTTCGAATTCACCTAGAACCCCAAATTTTTAAATTTAATTATTGAATAAATATTTGAAAAAACTGTGTCAACATCATTGTCATGTTAAAAATAAAAATTATTTGAACGTGATTGGATGAATAAAAACGTATTTTACTCACGACTGAAAATTTGTAAGAGATACATATATAAGGAGAGTGTAAGCTAATAGAAGGAATTTAAAATCAAGCTATAATAGTAGTGTAAGTAAATTTCTTGATATCGTAAATATTAAATAATAATTTTCAATTTTTTTTTTGAAAATTGGATACAATTATTGATATTCTCAAAAATTGATATGTAATAAATGATATGCTTTGCAAAAATCATTTTGCAATGAAAAACGATTTTAATGCTATGAAAGCAGAAAATCTGCCAGAAGCTCTGCCATAACAACCGAAGAAAATCATCACTTCCCGAGCTTAACTTCGACAGGGAAATAACAAAAACAATTGCCAGACTGAGGACAATGCACCTCAAAGACATGAAAATCTTGCCTGATGGATCAAGAACATACCCTGAATGTAGGCACTGCCCAGGGATACAGCTTAATCCCGATCACCTCTTCAACTGCCCGTCCATCATTGCAGCACTATTTAAAATTGACTTAAACTGTTCTAGGCCCCTTTATACGGACAAAGCTGCAGATGTGGCCAGTGCAGTGGTTCACGCCTTTGGACCCGTGTAACTGTGCTCTCTACCTTTCTCTGAACACCTTTTTTCTGTTTTTGTTGTTTTTATTGCACTTGTCACACGACAACAACAACAATGCTATGAAAAATAGTTTGAGCGGAAACATAAAGCAAAATGTATTTACCTTTTAATACTTTGAGGTACATTTTCAGACAAGGAAAATATTTCCTTTAATATAAAATTTATTAGGAAAATGATTAATACCAATATTTGGGCCAATTAAGGTTTAATTTCTAACTACTATACAGCACAATAAACCAATTATGGTTTTAACAGAATCTATTACGTCTGATGCAATATCTCTGGTGAAAGAACTCGTTATCGAAGTAACAACAGCGCCCCCTAACTAGCCGGAGGATTTGTTGCCTGCGTGGTTGGAGCAATGAGTTACCTTGGTCCTAATAGTATCCTACAATAGACCATTAGTTTAGGAAAGATTCGTGACCTGTTGTTTTGTGATAGTTGATCGTACACCAAACATATATAATGTTGTTATACTGGGTAGAGTTTGGGTTAGACGTCGATAAAAATACATTGGAAAAACTAAGCTTACATTGGATACTGAAATTTTAACTGTAACTTTCCAACGGGGAAAATGATATAGTCGAATCTTACCTTAAGGAACATCTTAATCTTTTTTTGTAGGGACAAAATAATCCTGTCTTGTATCCTAATGAAATTCTATGACCTTTGCGACACTGGAGTTTTCGTGACGTGTCCCTTTAAGTAGAAATTATGCTAAAAATAAAATAATTAAACTGAATTTATACATTCTCAAATAAAATTTCCCTTAGAGAAACTCTAGAGGTGCTCTACATATAAGCTTAAAGCATATGTTTAAATAAAGAAAGTTATTTTGCATAAAAGGCATTCGGATTAACCAATATTGGGTTTTCATCATTTTCAATTGAATATTTATCTTGATATGTCGCTGCTGACCAAATTCGAAATCGGACGAGCTAATTGTATTGAAAAACAACCCGATAATTTTTATTTGTACAAGAAATGTTCAACAACTATTCTCACAAACAGCCTTAATAATAATAACTCGGCAATAGTTTGTTCCGAAAAAATATATATAAACAATAATAATAAATGAATAAAATAGGTAAGTGAAATATAAAGATCGCAACAAAAAGTAACAATAGTTAACGAAGTAGATAAATAAATAAAATAGACATAATCAAACTATATTAAGCAAAAACTCATGTATGAATTGACTACAAAGACATTCAGATAAAAGCCAGTCTGGACTGGAGTCAGTCAACTAGAGTGAAAGTTGGTTCTGCATTAACAAATAATTTCAAAATCAAGAAAAGACTGCACCACAGTCCTCCTATCGAACATCCATTGAAGTATTTAAGACAAAGCTAGAGGAAAACACAGAAGACATATCGATGAATGCAGAACACTAAATAAAATGAGGATTCGGTTTTGAAATGTAGGTCTACTTGTCCACCGAAAATGTGACAAAAAAAACGGTACTGCGTAGGTTTGGTAAGAAGTGACACCAAATATTAATATTTATATGTATAGCCTATATATATATATATATATATATATATATATATATATATATATATATATATATATATATATATATATAGAGAGAGAGAGAGAGAGAGAGAGAGAGAGAGAGAGAGAGAGGAACGACGGGTATTAGAAGAAGCCTGCACTTTAACATTTTTCGTTTAAATTGATTAACCAATTCTACGTCGTATTTTCGCCATAATCTAATGTTTAACTATCTTGAAGTTATAATATTTGAGTTTTCTTACGACAGTTTGAAATTAATATATTATTTGTTACAAAACTAGTTAATTAAAAACAAAATTGCTGCCTATAAGACATTTTAATATAATTATGTTTTTAACAGAGATAGGGACGACGGTTAATTGAAGAAAGCTGAAATACGGAGGAAATCTTATGACGCATAATAAATATAGGACTCCTTAAACAACAATTCAAGTACGGGGAGATCCGGTAAGGATAGACAATGTTGGCTCTATAAATTGAGTCATACTTTCAACTACTACAGGGTTGTAGCCAGTGAGTGACATTTTGAAAAGTCAAGATAAAATATGCTTAGTTTTGTTTCAAGACAAAAACATGATTGAGAATTGTAGTACATGACGGCTCAGACCGCACGGTTTCGTATTTTCTTATTTGTCTTCAAAAACATTGAGATATTTAGTTTAGTTTCAAAATTTGTGGAAGGTTTTAACTCCTTGACCCCTCCTCTATGTAAATGAATTACTCAGATTTTCTGCACAATTTACTGCAATTTTAACAGAGAAATATTATTTTTCAAGGAAGCAACAGTTTAACATGCTGTATTCGTATCCAATGAATGAGAGAAAGAGGAGAAACGTAGCGCCTGGTAAAATATGGTAAGTATTGTGTGTCTATATTTCCACACCAGATCGGATCTTGCATAATATTTGCTCGCTTTCAATACTCCGGTGTTTCCATTTCCATTGTTGGTGAACGACACGGAGCAGCGATTATTGCTTTTCCATAAAGACACACTCATTTATGCAAACCATGTTCGAGAAATCTGTAGGACAAAAACTGTGAGCAGAACGAGTCGTAAATATTTCATGCGTTTTACCCGAAGTTATATTCAAACACTATTTTTGTTTGAAATCAATCTAAATTTCTATTTATGTACTAAAAACCTTTAACTAAACATAATTAAAAACGTTACACCTGTAATTAACTATTAAATAGTTATTAATGCTATAAAATATTCACTTATAATATAACAGTTGATATTTTGTTGTCAGATGCACAGTTATGGCACAATAAGCTATAGAAGAATAATTAGGAAATATCAGTTACATAAGTAATAGTACGAGGCATCGAAACATTGATTCATATATTTTGTAGATTTAATAATGAAGTTCAACATTAGAGAGTGATCTTCGCAGTCTGGAAACAGTTTTTTTTACCAAGTTGTTTTAAAATTTGAAGGAATAACAAACAATTACATTTTATTGCAAAATTCATAAAATAAAGAGGAATATTCTAGTGGTACTATTGGTCATTATTATTATTACTAAAACTCGGATGGACCTTATCGGTGTAGAGCACTTAGCTGTAGCCTTTGTACTCTCTTCCCATCCCTACCACAGGACTAGCTTAGTGGATACCTACCTCTTTGCAGAAATCAAGTACCCACCTGATGCTAGATCTTCTGATATCCTCTGGTGTACATACCTGCCAGCCAAACCACTTTCTTCTTGTAGCTCCCAAAGCAGGACACTTACAGAGTACATAGATTGGGCTTTCCTCTTGGTCCTCGTCGCATCTCTTGCACACAGGTGACCTAGATTTTCTAATTTTGTATTGGAACCCCCTCAGATTCCCATGGCCTGTAACCAGCTCTACAGTAGCTCTGAGTTGATGTCTACTTAAGGAGAGTAGTTATTTGCCCCACAAATCTCCTGAGTAACCCCACAGTACCTTGGATTTGTTACACCCCAAAGTTACATTCCATTCTTCCCTGCACAACCTGTCTATATGTGCCGTGATCCTCTTGCGCCCCTCCTGAGGTGGCATGCCCACTGTCCTCAGCAACGGTCCTTGGGTTATACACCCTTGTTTTGCTAAGGCGTCAGCTCTCTCATTCCCTATCCGGCCAGAATGTCCTGGAATCCAGGTTAGGTTGAATGAATTATACTTACTCAGCTCTGCTAGAGAAGCCATAGTCTCAGCCACCAACCTAGAGCTGGTACTAGCCTTACCTAAAGCCGTCAGAGCTGCCTGACTGTCCGAGCAAATCCAGATGGTCTTGCCCCTCCTGCCAGACCCTATTATTTCCTCAGCACATAGTTTGATCGCAAGCACCTCCCCCTTGAAGACAGAGTTGTAGTCCTCCAGGCGATGACAAAATCTGTCTTGGTGTCTCGGTCCACTAAATCCTGCTCCCACTCCTTCCTTCATCTTGGACCCATCGGTGAACCAGATTTCACCATGTCTGGGTCTATACTCCGCCCATGCCTCTCTTGCAGGAATAAGGATTTTGTAGTTTCCTTTTCCCCTCTTAAGAGACAGTATCTTATCCTGAGGTTCTATCCAGAGCTCCTTCAGTGAATCCCTAAATAGCTGTTTATGAAGTTTGCTACTTGTCTTCCACTGCCCGGTACAGCTTAGCCGGTATGCAGTTTTCATTGCCTCCATCCTAATTTGAAGACTCAAAGATGGAAATCCCAACATAACCCTCATGGCCGCACATGGTGTGCTTCTCCTTGTAGCTGTTATGACTCTAAGGAAGAGCCGCTGCGCGCGGTCCAGCATTCTTTTACTTGTTTCTTTCTGTGCCCTGTCCCACCAGACGATAGAGGCAAAGACCAACCTCGGCACCACAATGGCGGAATAAATCCAGTTCATCTGACGTGGATTCAAACCCCATCTCGTGGCTATTGCTCCTCTGCATTGCCAGAACGTAGCTATGGCTTTTTTGCACTTATCCTCCAAATGCTCACGCCAGAGTAGCTTCCTATCCAGAATAACTCCCAGATATTTAGCGCTCTCAACGTAGCTTATTTTGGTATTACCAACTTCCATCATCTTCAGCGATTTAGTTTTATATCGCCTAGTGAAGATGAGTGCCACAGATTTCTCTCCTTGAATGCATAGTGCATTCTCCCTGCACCATGCTTCTGTTACCTTGAGTGCCTCTTGAAGCAGGTCTTTGAGGACCTCTTCAAATGGTCCCTTAACAAGGATAGCTATGTCATCCGCATATCCTACCACCTTGACACCCATTCCACTGAGTGTCCTTTGTAGGTCGTCCATGACAAGGCTCCACAGCAAAGGGGATAACACTCCACCCTGCGGGCAGCCTTCCGAGACCATCCCATTTATCGTGCACCCCATCCAGGATGCAGTACTTATCCGGTTTTCCAAGGAACTCATAATCCAATTTATAATTCCATCAGAAATCCCATGATCCATAGCTGCTCTCTTGATGGCCAGTCTAGAGATACTATTAAAAGCCCCCTCCACATCAAGAAAAGCCCCAATACATATCCCCTTGTTGTTGATCTGACCCTTAATAAAGTCTACGACCGACAACAGCGCAGTCTCCACTGACCTACCAGTTCGGTAGGCGTGTTGGTCCTGATGAAGCGGATACTGCTTCAAAGGTCCCTCCTTCAAATAGTGGTCCACCAGCCTTTCCAATGTCTTTAACAAGAAAGATGTGAGACTGATAGGTCTGAAGTCCTTTACCTCTGTGTAACCTTTCCTCCCCGGTTTGGGGATAAAGATAACCTTCATTTTGAGCCACTGCCCGGGCGTGTAACCCAAGGCAACACAGCCTCTGAGTAATCCTGTCAGTGGCCCTATTATTTCCTCCAAGCAATTTTGTAGTAGTGCTGGAGTAATATTATCTAATCCAGGCGCTTTAAAAGGCTCAAAAGACAGAATCGCCTCTCTCACCTTTTGCGCTGAGATCACCTGCCCAGCAATATTCCAGTCCGCCCTTAGCCCAGTATGTCGGAGGTTTTGAGCACCGTCTTCTACCGGTCTAATATCGGGAAAACTGTTCCTCATAAGCAGACACAGTGTTTCCTCCCGGGTGTCAGTAAAACTACCATCAGTCTTCTTGACAAACTTAAGCTCTCCCCTCGGTCCACCTGCTAACACCTTAAACAGTCTAGCAGTGCCACTCAGTGTGCTTGTCTCTGAGCACCACTTTTCCCAAGAAGCACGCTTAACCTCTTTAATAAGATTTTTATAGAGTCCCTGGCTGTCTTTATATGGCTGCCAGGTCTCCGCCGTTTTCTTCTTCTTTGCCCTATTAAAGAGCCTTCTAGTCTCTTTCCGTCTTGCCTCTAACTCGCTGTTCCACTTGAGCTTACCACTCCCAGTGTTTATCTGCGAGAGAGGGCAATTTTCCTCAAACGACGTGGAAATTGCAGTCCTGATGTAGGCCTCAGTATTTTCCAGTTCGTTTGATGTACCATATTTACCACGGAAGTCAGACATCCGCCTCCTCACCGAGGACTTAAAACCTTCCCAGTTTGTCCTTCTCGGGTTCCTAAACCACACCACATGGGGGACAACTCCCCTCATCGTAGCAGTGATGATCCGGTGATCAGACATGGAGGGCTCATCCGAAACCTGCCAGTCATGCACCCACCTTACCATTTGTCTATTACAGAAGGTGATATCTAGAACCTCCATTCTGTTTGAAGTGACAAATGTTGGCTCGGCACCTGTGTTTAAAACCACAAGGTTTTCTTCAATACTGTTGGTCATATAATAGGGGATATTTTGACTGACTACATCCAAGTTGTCATCAATTGCAGGTAAAACCATTCACTGAACTTTAAAGCCGTATTAAACTTTTCAAACTATGAAGTTTTTAAATCATTCAGTCGACAATGATGAGGGTTATTTACAGACACTTTAGTTAGAAACACTTTTATTATTGATATAAATACTCGCGTGTTGGGAAAAAGGTTTGTTGTTATTCATCGTTAATTGTTTCTTAAGCAATGCACTTCTGTAATATACTCTTAAACTCTTTATGCATGTGTGTTATGGTAGGCGGCAATGGAAAATCTGTGAGGACTGACAATGCTTCCTTCTATTTCATTTTAAGGAAACGTTTTGACTGAATTCATATCAAAATCGTCTGTAAGAAACAGAAAAATAAACTTTAAGTTTTAAAATTTGTCTTTTAGTTAACTATGATAAACATATATTTTTTTTGCTATAGTATAGTGAATGCAATTTATAATGGAGCAATACAAAAGAATATGAACAATATCCTGCTATATTTGAGTTATTAGAAAAAAAACTGATGTAAATACAGTTTTGTTTAAAGCTTAAAATATTTAATAATTAAACAAGTAAATATTGTCAAGAGTCTTTAGATATTTAGTAAGCTGTATAAATCTAATTTCAAAATAGTTCATGTACAAATCAACCAAATTATCACAGATACTAATAAATATTAAAAAAAGAAAATGAAATACTTTTGCTACTTTCAATTGTTCAAAATTTCCATGAAATAGTCATTAATAACAAACGAAAACAACAATATTAATAGAAATTAAAAATAGAAAAATAGTTAATAAAACCCTGTAATCCGAAACCTTAACATTTTGTTAACAATATGTTGAAGATGTATCTAACAAATTGTGATCCCAATGAATGATGAAATAAATAAATGTTTCAGCTACATATGAAACAGGAAATAACAACATTAATTTGTCAGCAGCTGAAAGTCGGCGAAAATAATTCCCGACTTTGTCCTTATTAACGCGCCAAAGTAGTTTCATGAAATCGATTTACATTAATTCTTGAATGACCTCAAAGCGACCTTCAAGCTTTCAAACCAACAATGAAAGTAAAATGAAAAGAGCCCGTTGAAAGTAAAACGTTATTATGAAACTAGCACCATGTTCCGAGTGACTTCATGCGATCTATAGAAGTGCGTCACGCAGGCTTTACAAATTATCCGTTTTACATGTCTTTGGCTTTGCTGTAAACTCTATTTAAAGCACTAATAAAAGGTCTATATCACATTATCTAAGCCTGTCTATTTGTGAGGCTTTGGTTGACGTGATTATTGTGATTGAATATTTGGGTAAGCATATTTAGAATTTTCTTGAACACCTCAACACCGACTTTCAGAACAAAAGGAGTGAGAAATAACGGGTTTATTTATTTCATTTAAGATGAAATAACAACTCGTTTATGTACAAGGCTTATTAAAAATTATTAAATAATAAAACTGATAAGATCCTGCATCCTAAACCATTATATTTATAGTCTACATATATTTCGGCAAACAATTCAAAACTATTAATTAAATAAATACTTTAGTTAGCGAGGACACCTTACTTTTGCAAATAAACCAAATTATACTTTTTTGTATTAACTTGGCAAAAACCACTAGGCCTACTTACTGGTTTATTCAGCAGACTTGAGTCTTGTCAATGATTCACAGCATTGAATAATGCGCTGACCTAGTGCGAAACGCGTTTTCTGAATAAATCAGTAATTAGTAGTTTTTTGCCATGTTAATACAAAAAAGTATAATTTATACAAAACCTCAAGATGTACAACACAAAAACGGCAAAAATAAACCAAAATTCAACAAAAATCAAGTGAATGATGTTAATTGCTTGATTGTAGTTTTTCAAATTAATTGAAGTCCGTAGAAAATTATTCAAATTATAAAACTTTAAAACCTACTACTTATTATTATATCATTCATATATATATATATATAACTATTACATTTTCCTAAAAATTGAGGTATATAAATAAATTGAATGAAATAATAATTATCTATCAAATAGCAATAGAAAATGGATATAAAAAGCCTATTTCAAATTCAACAACAATATACTTAATAAGATAATTATAAGTAATTACACAACAAATAATAATGAAGTCATTTGGTCTAAGTCCTTATTTACAGGTTACGAAAATGAACCCATCATAAAATTACGACACTAATATTAAATTAGTTTTTGTTACACTAAGAACAAAATTAGTAATATAGTTAAAAACACAAAATTTATAATAATGTTGATATAAGCGGAATATACAATAGTAGAATGTACATATTGCCAAAAATGTTATATAGGTCAGTACCACTATAAAAACTTTTAAACGCATTTAAAAATCCGGATATATATAAATTTAATCTCATGATACATTGTATAGTGAAATATTTACATCTTTTAATGAATTACCAGACTTATGTAATGTGAAACTAATCAGACACGTTCAAAAGGGTTTTAAAATAAAGATAATAAAAAATTCAAAGTTAACACAAAATTGAAGATAAACCAATTGAAGTACAAACGCAGTTAAGATTTATTTGATGACATCTTAAAAATTAATAATTGAAATTGGTAGAAATCATAAATAAGTATTTATTCAAGTATATATATACTAGTATATTCAAGTATATACATAATTGATTTGCCTTATCCAATAATTTCTATTCACTTACTTCTAAAAGGCTCTAGCATTTACTAGCAGGAAAGGACTTGTGCTCATCAAGCTGTGTGCCACAAATCACGGATGGGAACTTACCCGTTATAATATGTATACAAATAAATTATATAAGTAATGATGAAGTCAAATAGTAGGGTTATGTGCAATAACTTTTATAAGATAGCAAAGTTCAATAATTTAGAAAATTACAATTAAATTATTAAGAACATTCTAATTGGCTATTATTGAATTTTGATTTATTTGCAAAACAAAAATATCCTATACAGGAATTTTAAATGTTTTTTATCTTACATAAATAAATTTATAAGTATATAGAGTTGATAATGCTAAATATTTGAGTAGGCCTTTTGTTTACAATTAATAAACTTAATTTAGCCTGTTATTAAGTTGGCACTTACCTAAATTAAAAGGTAGGCTATTTAAGGAAAAGACAAGATGCATATGTCACTTTATACTTTAGAAAATTTATTTTTATATTTAATGGTGGAATTTTGTGATTGAGATTTAAATTTGTCATGAAAGTATTTCATCATGAAATCAGCTCTAAACTCAGTTATAGAGGAATATTTTCCAAGATGGTTGCTCCTCCTGTACTTATATTTAGTAGACCACAAGTGTAAAATAGTTCTAATTAAACTTTATTTATATAGGTTTTACCACCAAATTACATTTTCGAATCGTATTTTTTTGGAATAAGAGTGTTTATTATGAATTTTATATTTACGAATACCTTACATCGATTGACGGCTCTATCTTTTATTATTATTTCTTCTTTTTTAAATAATTTCTCTAATAAACCTCCTTACATTATTCTCAAGTAATTTCCTCTTTGTTTCAACAGATAATTGTCGATTACGTTTTGAGGAAAGACTTTTAAATTAAATGGAATAACTATCGAGCAATTCCTTTAATATTTTAGTTATGGTAAAATAATATTTCAGTAAATTTAGCATAGAAAATTGTACGCTTTAATGAGCATAATGCTAGACAGGTCAGTGAATGCTGAGCTCTCCATTAACGTCTCGTTTTCGGTTGCGCAAGAGAATCGCAAGGTGCTTTTTCGCCTCCTTCCCCATTTCGAATCAGTCTGTGAAAAATTGAACCTTTGAAAGAATATATTTAAAAATTGTCCACAAGGCGACTGTATTTCGATTCACTAAATTTGATTCATGTTATGAGATTTACTTAACTTTTGGAATGTAAATAATTATAGGTACGCTGGACATTTCGGCATGAGTGGAAATATGACGTAAGACTTCCATATGTTGTACGAACTATCCCGAAGATTTCTGAAACACAATTATAGCCACATGTACAGAGAGTTTTTCGTCTTCACCTACAACTTTGGTTAATAGTTTTCAAATGGAATTTCCTACATTCTAAGAAATATCGTAAACTAGATACTCAATGATTTCACACAACAGATGCGTTTAGTACTCGTAGATTATGCTACTCTGTGTAATGTACGTTTATACGTCGTATTGTAAGTTAAAACGTCAGTTGTATTTACTTCTACTAGTTTGTCAATTAAGCCGTTAACATTATTAATAAGGTTGATTTGATTTATTGAGGTCTATCTTTGTTTTAAGCGGAAGTCTTTGAAGTAAAAATTGTTTAGTGTTTATAAAACTAAGAGTTATTGGAACCAAACACCGGTTCCTGTTGAGACCTTTATGTGAGTCAGTAGGCTAACGAGCAGCAGTCCAATAGCTTCCAGACAAGATGGCCGCCTGATATTAGGTTTATATTTTACTTTCCCTTTTCTAAAATTAAGTAGCTCGTTCTAATTTTCTAACTTTTAATGTCATTGTTAAGTTTTTATTTATTCATTTGAGTAGTTAAAATGAATTAAATAAGAGAATCAATGTCGTATTATCAATTAAAGAATTCAGTAAAGAAATTAAGAATGTGGAATCCGAAAATATTAATCGGGTTGTGGGAAACAACGAGAACATTTTTCTCAAGCATCACAATCTCATGTTTCATATGAATAGCACGTTTGTATCTCTTTGTAAAAGGATTTTGTGTGGAATATGCACTAAACATTTTATTTCATTATACAGTAAAACGTTTGAAAAACTAAATTCTTGTGTGTGTGTGTGGGGGGGGGGTCTTGTGTGTGTGAGTGTGTGTGTGTGGGGAAGGGTTGTCTGTGTGTGTGTGTGTGGGTTGTGTGTGGGGGGCTTGTGTGTGTGAGTGTGTGTGTGTGTTTTGTGTCTGTAAGTGTGTGGGTTGTGTGTGTGTGGCTTGTGTGTGTGAGTGTGTGTGTAGGTGGGTTGTGTGTGAGGGGGCTTGTGTGTGTGAGTGTGTGTGTGAGGAGGGTTGTGTGTGTGAGTGTGTGTGTGTGTGGAGGGATTGTGTGTGTGTGTTACTTGTGTGTGTGTGTGTTTGTATGTTTGTGTGTGTGTGTGTGTGTGTGTGTGTGTGTGTGTATGTGGCTTGTGTGTGTAAGTGTGTGTGTGGGGTTGTGTAGGGGGGCTTGTGTGTGTAAGTGTGTGTGAGGGGGTGTTGAGTGTGTGTGTGTGGGGAGATTGTGTGTGTGTGTATGTTAGTGTGTGTGTGTGTGTGTGTGTGTGTGTGTGTGTGACTTGTGTGTGTGTGAGTGTGTGTGTGTGGGCGGCTTGTGTGTGTGTGGGGGGGTTTATGTGTGTGTGTGTGGGGGGGGGGACTTATGTGTGTGGGGGTTTGTGTGTATGTATTTCAGATGCTACCCTTTTTGTCGTAAATAAAAGTAGTTAAACTTAGTCAATACGATTTCCTCTTTTGTGCTTGATAGTAAAGTAAATTTAGACATTTTATAAACTCTCTTTTTAGGAACACTGCTTAAACAGGTCCTTCATTTTGCTTTTAATACCGTGGAAGAATCTTGAATCGTGAATGATACGATGTGGAGAATCGGAGGTCTTTCAGAGGATTTAGGGTCTGAATGCTTCATTAGGCATTGCGTTACACAAGCGACAACCTACAGAACATTATTAGAGTTGGCTGATACTTCGCAAGAACGTTGCTATGGCAACATTTTAGGCGGTTCAATCAAAACTAGAGTGAAGTATAGGTAAGAAGCAAAGTAGGCGCGTTGTTATGGTAATATAACATAGGTGGGAAGGTGAGCAAGCACAAGGGCAATATTTGCATCACTGTAAAAACGTTAATGGTAAGGTCTGAAGCAAAGTAGGCGCGTTGTTCTGGCACTATAACATAGGTGGGAAGGTGAGCAAGCACAGGGGCAATATTTGCATCACTGTAAAAACGTTAATGGTAAGGTCTGAAGCAAAGTAGGCGCATTGTTCTGGCACTATAGCATAGGTGGGAAGGTGAGCAAGCACAAGGACAATATTTGCATCACTGTAAAAACGTTAATGGTAAGGTCTGAAGCAAAGTAGGCGCGTTGTTCTGGCACTATAACATAGGTGGGAAGGTGAGCAAGCACAAGGACAATATTTGCATCACTGTAAAAACGTTAATGGTAAGGTCTGAAGCAAAGTAGGCGCGTTGTTCTGGCACTATAACATAGGTGGGAAGGTGAGCAAGCACAAGGACAATATTTGCATCACTGTAAAAACGTTAATGGTAAGGTCTGAAGCAAAGTAGGCGCGTTGTTCTGGCAATATAACATAGGTGGGAAGGTGAGCAAGCACAAGGACAATATTTGCATCACTGTAAAAACGTTAATGGTAAGGTCTGAAGCAAAGTAGGCGCGTTGTTCTGGCAATATAGCATAGGTGGGAAGGTGAGCAAGCACAAGGACAATATTTGCATCACTGTAAAAACGTTAATGGTAAGGTCTGAAGCAAAGTAGGCGCGTTGTTCTGGCACTATAACATAGGTGGGAAGGTGAGCAAGCACAAGGGCAATATTTGCATCACTGTAAAAACGTTAATGGTAAGGTCTGAAGCAAAGTAGGCGCGTTGTTCTGGCACTATAACATAGGTGGGAAGGTGAGCAAGCACAAGGGCAATATTTGCATCACTGTAAAACGTTAATGGCAAGGTCTGAAGCAAAGTAGGCGCGTTGTTCTGGCAATATAACATAGGTGGGAAGGTGAGCAAGCACAAGGACAATATTTGCATCACTGTAAAAACGTTAATGGTAAGGTCTGAAGCAAAGTAGGCGCGTTGTTCTGGCAATATAGCATAGGTGGGAAGGTGAGCAAGCACAAGGACAATATTTGCATCACTGTAAAAACGTTAATGGTAAGGTCTGAAGCAAAGTAGGCGCGTTGTTCTGGCACTATAACATAGGTGGGAAGGTGAGCAAGCACAAGGACAATATTTGCATCACTGTAAAAACGTTAATGGTAAGGTCTGAAGCAAAGTAGGCGCGTTGTTCTGGCAATATAGCATAGGTGGGAAGGTGAGCAAGCACAAGGGCAATATTTGCATCACTGTAAAAACGTTAATGGTAAGGTCTGAAGCAAAGTAGGCGCGTTGTTCTGGCACTATAACATAGGTGGGAAGGTGAGCAAGCACAAGGGTAATATTTGCATCACTGTAAAAACGTTAATGGTAAGGTCTGAAGCAAAGTAGGCGCGTTGTTCTGGCACTATAACATAGGTGGGAAGGTGAGCAAGCACAAGGACAATATTTGCATCACTGTAAAAACGTTAATGGTAAGGTCTGAAGCAAAGTAGGCGCGTTGTTCTGGCACTATAACATAGGTGGGAAGGTGAGCAAGCACAAGGGCAATATTTGCATCACTGTAAAAACGTTAATGGTAAGGTCTGAAGCAAAGTAGGCGCGTTGTTCTGGCACTATAACATAGGTGGGAAGGTGAGCAAGCACAGGGGCAATATTTGCATCACTGTAAAAACGTTAATGGTAAGGTCTGAAGCAAAGTAGGCGCGTTGTTCTGGCACTATAACATAGGTGGGAAGGTGAGCAAGCACAAGGGCAATATTTGCATCACTGTAAAAACGTTAATGGTAAGGTCTGAAGCAAAGTAGGCGCGTTGTTCTGGCACTATAACATAGGTGGGAAGGTGAGCAAGCACAAGGGCAATATTTGCATCACTGTAAAAACGTTAATGGTAAGGTCTGAAGCAAAGTAGGCGCGTTGTTCTGGCACTATAACATAGGTGGGAAGGTGAGCAAGCACAAGGGCAATATTTGCATCACTGTAAAAACGTTAATGGTAAGGTCTGAAGCAAAGTAGGCGCGTTGTTCTGGCACTATAACATAGGTGGGAAGGTGAGCAAGCACAGGGGCAATATTTGCATCACTGTAAAAACGTTAATGGTAAGGTCTGAAGCAAAGTAGGCGCGTTGTTCTGGCACTATAACATAGGTGGGAAGGTGAGCAAGCACAAGGGCAATATTTGCATCACTGTAAAAACGTTAATGGTAAGGTCTGAAGCAAAGTAGGCGCGTTGTTCTGGCAATATAGCATAGGTGGGAAGGTGAGCAAGCACAAGGACAATATTTGCATCACTGTAAAAACGTTAATGGTAAGGTCTGAAGCAAAGTAGGCGCGTTGTTCTGGCACTATAACATAGGTGGGAAGGTGAGCAAGCACAAGGACAATATTTGCATCACTGTAAAAACGTTAATGGTAAGGTCTGAAGCAAAGTAGGCGCGTTGTTCTGGCAATATAGCATAGGTGGGAAGGTGAGCAAGCACAAGGGCAATATTTGCATCACTGTAAAAACGTTAATGGTAAGGTCTGAAGCAAAGTAGGCGCGTTGTTCTGGCACTATAACATAGGTGGGAAGGTGAGCAAGCACAAGGGTAATATTTGCATCACTGTAAAAACGTTAATGGTAAGGTCTGAAGCAAAGTAGGCGCGTTGTTCTGGCACTATAACATAGGTGGGAAGGTGAGCAAGCACAAGGACAATATTTGCATCACTGTAAAAACGTTAATGGTAAGGTCTGAAGCAAAGTAGGCGCGTTGTTCTGGCACTATAACATAGGTGGGAAGGTGAGCAAGCACAAGGGCAATATTTGCATCACTGTAAAAACGTTAATGGTAAGGTCTGAAGCAAAGTAGGCGCGTTGTTCTGGCACTATAACATAGGTGGGAAGGTGAGCAAGCACAGGGGCAATATTTGCATCACTGTAAAAACGTTAATGGTAAGGTCTGAAGCAAAGTAGGCGCGTTGTTCTGGCACTATAACATAGGTGGGAAGGTGAGCAAGCACAAGGGCAATATTTGCATCACTGTAAAAACGTTAATGGTAAGGTCTGAAGCAAAGTAGGCGCGTTGTTCTGGCACTATAACATAGGTGGGAAGGTGAGCAAGCACAAGGGCAATATTTGCATCACTGTAAAAACGTTAATGGTAAGGTCTGAAGCAAAGTAGGCGCGTTGTTCTGGCACTATAACATAGGTGGGAAGGTGAGCAAGCACAAGGGCAATATTTGCATCACTGTAAAAACGTTAATGGTAAGGTCTGAAGCAAAGTAGGCGCGTTGTTCTGGCACTATAACATAGGTGGGAAGGTGAGCAAGCACAGGGGCAATATTTGCATCACTGTAAAAACGTTAATGGTAAGGTCTGAAGCAAAGTAGGCGCGTTGTTCTGGCACTATAACATAGGTGGGAAGGTGAGCAAGCACAAGGACAATATTTGCATCACTGTAAAAACGTTAATGGTAAGGTCTGAAGCAAAGTAGGCGCGTTGTTCTGGCACTATAACATAGGTGGGAAGGTGAGCAAGCACAAGGGCAATATTTGCATCACTGTAAAAACGTTAATGGTAAGGTCTGAAGCAAAGTAGGCGCGTTGTTCTGGCACTATAACATAGGTGGGAAGGTGAGCAAGCACAAGGACAATATTTGCATCACTGTAAAAACGTTAATGGTAAGGTCTGAAGCAAAGTAGGCGCGTTGTTCTGGCAATATAACATAGGTGGGAAGGTGAGCAAGCACAAGGACAATATTTGCATCACTGTAAAAACGTTAATGGTAAGGTCTGAAGCAAAGTAGGCGCGTTGTTCTGGCAATATAGCATAGGTGGGAAGGTGAGCAAGCACAAGGACAATATTTGCATCACTGTAAAAACGTTAATGGTAAGGTCTGAAGCAAAGTAGGCGCGTTGTTCTGGCAATATAGCATAGGTGGGAAGGTGAGCAAGCACAAGGACAATATTTGCATCACTGTAAAAACGTTAATGGTAAGGTCTGAAGCAAAGTAGGCGCGTTGTTCTGGCAATATAGCATAGGTGGGAAGGTGAGCAAGCACAAGGACAATATTTGCATCACTGTAAAAACGTTAATGGTAAGGTCTGAAAATTAAAAACGTTGAAGCGGAACAATTCACATGATCACCGCGCGCCTGACGTGACAGTTGTCAAGCATGAAACCAAATTACATGACAGAATGGACGAAGGCCATGCGTTGCTAAAGTCCATTGCCTGCGGTCGATGTCAAGAGTCTGCCCTACAGCCGGTTCTATGGTTTTAGGTTTTCGCTTATTAAATTAATAAATTCAGTGGTTCAATATACAAAGGAAAAGCGGGTTCAATTCTAAGTACAGTAGAATCTTGATAATTCTAGGTAGATGGGATCGAGACCCCTTCAGATTACCAAAATCTCGGATTACACGGGAAAATGTTCCTGTGGGTTAGAAATAATAGGGGTTCTAATGAACCCTAATACAATAATTAAGAATGCAGAATATACGTTTATAGAACTGCATTGATAGTACAGTACTTACATAAATTTAATGGGATTTTGGAATACATTGTTCATCACGGTACTTTATCAGCCTCTGCGTCTGCTTATCAGATTCTTTCTAGCTGCGGTGTCGCGTATACGTCTTAGCAGAAGCACATCTGTTGGTGTGGTGTCGGTTATTCAGTATAGCGCAGTGCAGTTTCTAAGGCTGGTCGCACAATGGCTCCGTTCAGTTCAGTCCGCTCAGCTTAGTCGCTTCCGCCAAAATTCGGAAACAATGTAATAAAATCTAGAACAGCACACTGCATCCTTTCCGCCAATTCAGTTCAGTCCGCTCCGTCAGTCGCAGCCACTTTTCGGTCAGCCAGCGATTTTTGCGGAAGCGACGGAAGGACAGAGTACAGTAGTGTTGTGCAACTGAACTGGGCGGTCTGACACATGTTCTCAGTGCTGTGATTATTGGATTGTTGATTTATTTATTTTTAAGATGAGTTTTGATGAAGGTCTTATTTCAGCAGTACAGGCATATCCAATGTTGTACGACCTGTCACACAAGGATTACTATAATATTACAATGAAGGAGGATACGCTCCCTCACTATCCCGTGCGGCTTTAATACTGTGCACCCAAATTTTTCTTTTTTTTCCTTGATACTTGATCATCCTTTTCTGCAGGTAGTGTTAATGCTATTACATCAGTTTCTTCGTCACTACTGCTGGAACTCATCGCACAAACGGAAAAGCCGACACAAAGAATTTACACGCGAACATTGACAGCGTCTGTCGTCCTCTGGAGGTTGGCGCTCAAACTTAACGACTGAACTGAGCGGACCGAACGGATGCAATGTGTGGGAAAACTGCCGGAACGGAGCTAACTGAACTGAGCTGAGCTGAGCGGACTGAACTAAACGGATCCCGTGTTCGGCAAGCCTAAAACGGATTTCCTTCACCGTGACTTGTTTTTCCTTCTTTTACTCCCTCGGGTGAACCGTCTATATTTTCGCCTCCACTGCGTTCAGTAGCTTCTTGTACCAAATCAATAGTCGTAACATGTGTTATTGTTACTTACTTACGTTTGTTCTTACTCATCCATTGACGTACGTATCATCGACATTTTCACAACCTGGAAGTTTCTTGATAAGAAATGTCAAATCTGCTTCTTCTTGTGGATCAATGACACAGTCAACAGTTTTATTATGACTTATGACTTTATTCAACTACTTACTTAATATTTCGTTTCATGATTCGGCTATCCAGTACACAACTTCCATAACTGTATTTTGTTTAGAAACCCTACAATGATTTCTTTCCTTTCAGTCGCTTCCAAGAGAGATTTTAAAAGATAACGTCCGTATTTTTTTTCATGCATTCCAGAACAACCTGATCCATCGGCTGGATTATCCCCGTAACATTTTCAGGCAGAAATAAAGCACGAATATCATCAGAACGCAGTTGATCTTCATCGGATGCAATGGTGCATTGTCCAACAGTAAATACGAGTAATTTGAATTTCCTTTCAAATAGATAACATAATCTGAAATAGAAATAGGTTCGAATTTAACGAAACTTGGAAATATCGGGGCTCGGATTTTTGAGACTCTACTGTACAAAGTGATTTAGTTCTGAGTAAATGTGATTAGGAAAGTGACACAGAAATCCTTACGTTGAGAACAAAAAATCATATTGCAGAGTTATATAGTAAACTGATTAAAACCAAACGATGAAAATAGTATTCAAACAATATTGGCTCCTTTTTATTAAAGCTGTTTGGGAGAGACACGGTAGATCTTACTTACTTGAATAAGGACTCAATGTGCTCTAGGAAGGTCTATTATTTTCTAGGAAGAAAGCATTACCCTTCATCCCCCTATTACTACCACAACTATGAGACCCTGGGTAACTATTTTCACCAGTCTGTTTGATCTGGGAGTTGGAAAGGCGCAGAGAAATATTCAACTCGTGACCTAAGTTGAGGTAGCAGTCAAGTGTGATTTACTCATTAGATCACGCAGGAGCTAAAGTTATTATGGGGAAAACACGGAAGCTCCTACTATCTATCGGACTCATAAGAGGTATATGAGTCGATAACCGTTTTTAAAATGCTGCAAGAAGGGATTACTTATGAAGAATAAAATTAGTTTTTTTAAACGCAATACTTTAAAAGATATTTGAGTTATAGTCCTGGTTTTGTTTATAACCATTCATGAAACACATATGTGATTTGAATCTTCTTATGAAAGAATAAAGGTAACAGAGTTTGTTCCATATTGCAACGCTCTCAATATGTATGAGGCAATGTTCGTTCATTAAAGGTAGAGAATGTTGGGCGTAATATTTATTACTCGTGCTCTATATTATAGTCCAGTGCTAAGGTATAGCTTTTTGTAATAACATTTTAAAAATTTATGGTAAACATAAAATCACTTGAAATTTACAGTGATGTATTTTGTCGCATTTGATGACTAATAGCTTTTCTTTAGTGTTGCATCGTAATTGGTAAAATGCTAGTATAATTTAATTTACAAAGAATTACAATTAGAAAAGTGGGAGGTGATATTAAATTATTTCATAGTTAAAGATTTCGAAAGCGTTTACTAAAAATACCATTTTGATTAAAAGTTGTCATATTTAAATTTGTGATTTAAAATTATCAATGTATTACAGACAATTATTGGATTGTATTGACTTAAATTTGTTTAGTAATTGTAATAACTGTCTATTAGAACATTAATAATAAATAATATCTTGGAGCATCTGGGGTGTAATTTTTAAAATTTGCAGTTTTTGTGTTGAGCGTCTTGAGGTATTTCTATAATTACACTTTTGGTATTAGATAAATAAATAACAATAACCCTTGCTACAAATATTTAATCACCCTTGATGTACATTTCGCCAACACAGTTAGCATCATCAGAAGGTTACATACATTTTTGGTATTAGCTTTACAAAAAAAATCACTATTCACAGATATTTTTCAGCAGACGCGTTTCGCACTAGGTCAGCGCATTGTTCAACTTTGCGAGTTAACTCGTTGATAGTTTAATGGATTAAAGTAACAACATTGGACAATGCGCCAACCTAGTGCGAAACGCGTCTGCTGGAAAATATCACTTAGTAGTGGTTTTTTCGCCACGTTAATACCAAAAGTGTAATTTTTAATGATAAATAAATAAATAAAACCTCTTAAACCACAAAACATTTTTATTTATGTCCTGATGTACATTTCGATTTAGAGATCAAAGAAATCATCTTCAGAGGAAATTGATCATCTTTGGCATATAAATAAAATTTGTTGTGGGTTAAAAGGTTTTATTTATTTAAACATAATAATAAATTTAAACAACTTTAAATTATAAAATAAAAAAAATCGGAACGCAATTAGAAATGTTCTACTTCAAAGGTTTCTTTTAAATGATAATCGCAGCCCCTCATTTGTTTTGTATGAGAAAACTGTTATTTTCTAAACTGTCTTTCACTAATATTAGGCTATGTATTGAAAATGATCACTCTACAGTGTTTGCTCAAGTCTGGATAGTTTAAAGTCATAAAAACTATTAGTTTTGTAACTATCTCAATCTGAACCTTATCGTCACCCATCTGATTTCATTTATTATGATGCGCATTAATTATACTGAAACCGCAAAGGTTGTGACCACTCCTTTATACCTTCAACAGTGAGACATTCTGAGTCTAACTTTAAATAATCCAGTCTTTCAAAATAAAAAATATTACGAAATTTGTAATAACATTAAAGTGTGTTATAGTGTACACTTCTTGCTTTTCATTTTAAAAGAGAGTCATTCAAACTGTGTCTAGCGAATCATTATTCATACAGTATTCTATTTCATTTTATTGAAAGAAATGGGACATACTTTTAAAGCTATCATTACTTACACGCGACAGTTTTTTTAAAAATTTACATATATTGAATTTAAACACGCTTTAAATATTAAAATTATCATATTTATTAAAGTTCAAATTAACAATTTATTTTTATATAAACACAATGACATAAAGGGAATTAATTCAAGGTTATTTTATTTAACCAATGCATAAGCATTCCTTCTTAACCACGCATTAAAATCTTTCAACATATACCGTATCTAGAATTGAATGCAAATTTCATCATCAGTTTTTATCATTTAAAACAGATTTTAAGCACAAATATTTCTTCGACACATACTTTGTCAAAATTATAAAAATTAGGAGTAAGACAATCACATATTTTGTGCTTTTACAATAGTTGTAAGGTGATCTTTGTAATTTATACTGCCCAAACGTTTATGCTACTTTTATTAGTAACAAATTTAAATTTAAGTGAAAATGTGTTTTACTTAAAGTGGCGTGTCTTTTTAAAGTGGCTGGATCCAATTTTTGTTCTTTATCCAATCATTTCCACTGTGACTAATAGTATATTTCACCAAAACTATACATACGATAAGAAAATTAAATGTGGAAAATGTATTACCTTTTCCTTAACAAATTAAAAAAAATTAATATTAGTTTTTAAATTTAATAGTTGTAATTTAGTAATAATGTTAAAGTGTCACGTCATCATAATGTGATAAAAATATTAACGAAGACATTAAATAAAACAGTAGGTGATACTTTGTTAATATCTGAATATTATATTATTTTATAGACGGATATATAAAAAAATCGTTTATCTCAAATACGCACCCACAGTGTACGCTTTTTGTGGCAACAAATAAGGATAAAATCACGTTGCCTAAGTCATTAAAAAATTCTAATGCATTATATCATCTTAAAACAGTCTTTGATGAAAACAAATAAAAAAATACTCAAAACTCACAAATTATTCATTTATTTACTCATACGCGTTTCCATGACCAAGTCATTATCATCAGTGAGTGTTACTACTACAAACTCTAACTTACAACTCAGTTGTAAGTTAGAGTTTGTAGTAGTAACACTCACTGATGATGATGACTTGGTCATTGAAACGCGTATGAGTAAATAAATGAATAATTTGTGAGTTTTGTGTATATTTTTATTTGTTTTTAACATAACCTCACAAGCTAAGCTCAAAGAATATTTGTTTAGTCTTTGATGGTTTATTATTAAAACTTATTTATTGTTATAAAATTTAAGTTTTACCCTTTTACAATTTATCAAATTTATAATAGATAAAAATTTGAAAATTTATTAAACCAGCCTTAGAAGATACGATTCATTTATTACTTAAATTATTCTTCTTATTATTGATATCTTTAGAATAACCTCAATTTGAGAAAGATTTATATACTTTTCTTATTTAAAAAATGGTTTAATAAAAACCACTATTATACATATGCATACAGCGTTGCCCATCTAAAAAAATGACAGTTGGTATCCCAAGATTACTTATGCATGCTTTTATAAAGAATATTTCAACCAATTAATATTTTGCTACCGTTTTGAAAAATATATACATACTGCGTTTGTAATGAAACGTCCCGCAGGAAGTGCCCGCAGGCCGAGACTACGGAGATGTGTTTGGCGTGCATCACTGTAATCTAGACAACTCAATGATTCGCTAAGGATATTACATGTCTACGAATTGAGAGCGAATGGTAGGCAAATCTGTTTGACCCTTGAAGGAAAACAAGAGAAGCGAACTATGTGTATTAAACCCCTACTTTACCTACTTCCTTTAGCATTATGTGCTTCCCTTAATCCTTCAAGTATTTTCTTCCTCTTAACATCCTTCCTACATCATGATAATCGTTCAAGTATCCCCTTCCTCTTATCGTCCTCTTATACATGAAGTAACAAGTAGACCCTTCCAAAGTCCCCAATAGAGACTATTTCAAGTAAACGACTGTTCAAACGTAAGCCAAAGAATTTACATCCTGGACCAGGACATTTTATGTGCTTTCCTTAATCCTTCAATCATCCCCCTTGCTCGTATCATCCTCTTATACATGAAGTAACAAGTAGACTCCTTCAAAAGTCTCCAATAGAGACTATTTCAAGTAAACGACTATTCAAGCGTAAGCCAAAGAATTTACATCCTGGTCTAGGGCATTTTATGTGCTTTCCTTAATCCTTCAATCATCTGCCTTGCTCGTATCATCCTCTTATACATGAAGTAACAAGTAGACTCCTTCAAAAGTCCCCAATAGAGACTATTTCAAGTAAACGACTGTTCAAACGTAAGAAAAAAGAATTTACATCCTGGACCAGGATATTTTATGTGCTTTCCTTAATCCTTCAATCATCCCCTTGCTCGTATCATCCTCTTATACATGAAGTAACAAGTAGACCCCTTCAAAAGTCCCCAATAGAGACTATTTCAAGTAAACGACTATTCAAGCGTAAGCCAAAGAATTTACATCCTGGTCTAGGGCATTTTATGTGCTTTCCTT
This sequence comes from Prosapia bicincta, assembly GCA_036971475.1. NCBI lineage: Eukaryota > Metazoa > Arthropoda > Insecta > Hemiptera > Cercopidae > Prosapia > Prosapia bicincta. The sequence goes on from JBAIZL010000001.1 coordinate 369,578,804, forward strand.
AATCCTTCAATCATCTCCCTTGCTCGTATCATCCTCTTATACATGAAGTAACAAGTAGACCCCTTCAAAAGTCCCCAATAGAGACTATTTCAAGTAAACGACTATTCAAGCGTAAGCCAAAGAATTTACATCCTGGTCCAGGGCATTTTATGTGCTTTCCTTAATCCTTCAATCATCTCCCTTGCTCGTATCATCCTCTTATACATGAAGTAACAAGTAGACTCCTTCAAAAGTCCCCAATAGAGACTATTTCAAGTAAACGACTATTCAAGCGTAAGCCAAAGAATTTACATCCTGGTCCAGGGCATTTTATGTGCTTTCCTTAATCCTTCAATCATCTCCCTTGCTCGTATCATCCTCTTATACATGAAGTAACAAGTAGACTCCTTCAAAAGTCCCCAATAGAGACTATTTCAAGTAAACGACTATTCAAGCGTAAGCCAAAGAATTTACATCCTGGTCCAGGGCATTTTATGTGCTTTCCTTAATCCTTCAATCATCTCCCTTGCTCGTATCATCCTCTTATACATGAAGTAACAAGTAGACTCCTTCAAAAGTCCCCAATAGAGACTATTTCAAGTAAACGACTATTCAAGCGTAAGCCAAAGAATTTACATCCTGGTCCAGGGCATTTTATGTGCTTTCCTTAATCCTTCAATCATCTCCTTGCTCGTATCATCCTCTTATACATGAAGTAACAAGTAGACCCCTTCAAAAGTCCCCAATAGAGACTATTTCAAGTAAACGACTATTCAAGCGTAAGCCAAAGAATTTACATCCTGGTCCAGGGCATTTTATGTGCTTTCCTTAATCCTTCAATCATCTCCCTTGCTCGTATCATCCTCTTATACATGAAGTAACAAGTAGACCCCTTCAAAAGTCCCCAATAGAGACTATTTCAAGTAAACGACTATTCAAGCGTAAGCCAAAGAATTTACATCCTGGTCCAGGGCATTTTATGTGCTTTCCTTAATCCTTCAATCATCTCCCTTGCTCGTATCATCCTCTTATACATGAAGTAACAAGTAGACCCCTTCAAAAGTCCCCAATAGAGACTATTTCAAGTAAACGACTATTCAAGCGTAAGCCAAAGAATTTACATCCTGGACCAGGATATTTTATGTGCTTTCCTTAATCCTTCAATCATCTCCTTGCTCGTATCATCCTCTTATACATGAAGTAACAAGTAGACTCCTTCAAAAGTCCCCAATAGAGACTATTTCAAGTAAACGACTATTCAAGCGTAAGCCAAAGAATTTACATCCTGGTCCAGGGCATTTTATGTGCTTTCCTTAATCCTTCAATCATCTCCCTTGCTCGTATCATCCTCTTATACATGAAGTAACAAGTAGACTCCTTCAAAAGTCCCCAATAGAGACTATTTCAAGTAAACGACTATTCAAGCGTAAGCCAAAGAATTTACTTCCTGGTCCAGGGCATTTTATGTGCTTTCCTTAATCCTTCAATCATCTCCCTTGCTCGTATCATCCTCTTATACATGAAGTAACAAGTAGACTCCTTCAAAAGTCCCCAATAGAGACTATTTCAAGTAAACGACTATTCAAGCGTAAGCCAAAGAATTTACATCCTGGTCCAGGGCATTTTATGTGCTTTCCTTAATCCTTCAATCATCTCCTTGCTCGTATCATCCTCTTATACATGAAGTAACAAGTAGACCCCTTCAAAAGTCCCCAATAGAGACTATTTCAAGTAAACGACTATTCAAGCGTAAGCCAAAGAATTTACATCCTGGACCAGGACATTTTATGTGCTTTCCTTAATCCTTCAATCATCTCCCTTGCTCGTATCATCCTCTTATACATGAAGTAACAAGTAGACTCCTTCAAAAGTCCCCAATAGAGACTATTTCAAGTAAACGACTATTCAAGCGTAAGCCAAAGAATTTACATCCTGGACCAGGACATTTTATGTGCTTTCCTTAATCCTTCAATCATCTCCCTTGCTCGTATCATCCTCTTATACATGAAGTAACAAGTAGACTCCTTCAAAAGTCCCCAATAGAGACTATTTCAAGTAAACGACTATTCAAGCGTAAGCCAAAGAATTTACATCCTGGTCTAGGGCATTTTATGTGCTTTCCTTAATCATTTCTATATTCACGTTTCTTTTTGCTGTAAATGTTTATAACAGTAATACACCAAAAATGTGAAACTAAATAAATATTATATATTTATATTTCGTGCAAGAAAAACAGAGCAGTTTCTTCAATGTTACACTGTATACATATTGTTTTAACCGAGAATTCCGTTTATCTTTTACTACAATCTCAGCGCACTTAAAAAATGAATCCCTGAGTTAACTTTAAACCATTACACTCATCAGCGCCGGAGAAAGGGTGACATTGTTTTAGAGTGATTGACTTTAAATTGGATAGAAATAATTTTCTTCTCATTTCGTAAATTGTTGATTATTTAATTTTTATTATTTAACTTTCAAGTGAAAAAATCTTTCGACACGCCTGACACCACTTGGTGGAGAAAACCTTTCCAATTCACGTCATCAGAAATTTCAGAACTTTGCTAAATTAAGTGATAACCAATGATTTCATATGTTTGTTTTTATGTTATATGTTAATTTGTAGAAGAGCCTTTTTAATTTGTAGGTTAAGCTACTCTTTCATTTAATAATATTAGATTAAAATGTGGTTCAATATTTCATATGAGTTAATAAATATATTAATTTATATTTTATAAAATCTTACTATAATGAAATTTTTATAATAAAAACAAATTATATCTTTCAGTTACAACTTTTAAATTGAAAACTTCTTTAGGCGCTTATAGCAATTTATAAAAAACATCTTAATTGAATTCGTTAAATCAAACTTTTATTCAATATATTTCTCTTCTTCTACATAAAGGTTTTATATTAACTAGTTTCTACTAAAACATTAACTAATCTCCTCACTCACGTTCTAGCTACAGTCGCCCAGACATATGGCTGCCACATTAACTAGTTTCTACTAAAACATTAACTAGTCTCCTCACTCACGTTCTAGCTACAGTCGCCCAGACATATGGCTGCCACATTCACTAGTTTCTACTAAAACATTAACTAATCTCCTCACTCACGTTCTAGCTACAGTCGCCCAGACATATGGCTGCCACATTCACTAGTTTCTACTAAAACATTAACTAATCTCCTCACTCACGTTCTAGCTACAGTCGCCCAGACATATGGCTGCCACATTCACTAGTTTCTACTAAAACATTAACTAATCTCCTCACTCACGTTCTAGCTACAGTCGCCCAGACATATGGCTGCCACATTCACTAGTTTCTACTAAAACATTAACTAATCTCCTCACTCACGTTCTAGCTACAGTCGCCCAGACATATGGCTGCCACATTCACTAGTTTCTACTAAAACATTAACTAATCTCCTCACTCACGTTTTAGCTACAGTCGCCCAGACATATGGCTGCCACATTCACTAGTTTCTACTAAAACATTAACTAATCTCCTCACTCACGTTCTAGCTACAGTCGCCCAGACATATGGCTGCCACATTCACTAGTTTCTACTAAAACATTAACTAATCTCCTCACTCACGTTCTAGCTACAGTCGCCCAGACATATGGCTGCCACATTCACTAGTTTCTACTAAAACATTAACTAATCTCGTCACTCACGTTCTAGCTACAGTCGCCCAGACATATGGCTGCCACATTCACTAGTTTCTACTAAAACATTAACTAATCTCCTCACTCACGTTCTAGCTACAGTCGCCCAGACATATGGCTGCCACATTCAATAGTTTCTACTAAAACATTAACTAATCTCGTCACTCACGTTCTAGCTACAGTCGCCCAGACATATGGCTGCCACATTCACTAGTTTCTACTAAAACATTAACTAATCTCCTCACTCACGTTCTAGCTACAGTCGCCCAGACATATGGCTGCCACATTCACTAGTTTCTACTAAAACATTAACTATTCTCCTCACTCACGTTCTAGCTACAGTCGCCCAGACATATGGCTGCCACATTAACTAGTTTCTACTAAAACATTAACTAATCTCCTCACTCACGTTTTAGCTACAGTCGCCCAGACATATGGCTGCCACATTCACTAGTTTCTACTAAAACATTAACTAATCTCCTCACTCACGTTCTAGCTACAGTCGCCCAGACATATGGCTGCCACATTCACTAGTTTCTACTAAAACATTAACTAATCTCCTCACTCACGTTCTAGCTACAGTCGCCCAGACATATGGCTGCCACATTCACTAGTTTCTACTAAAACATTAACTATTCTCCTCACTCACGTTCTAGCTACAGTCGCCCAGACATATGGCTGCCACATTAACTAGTTTCTACTAAAACATTAACTAATCTCCTCACTCACTTTCTAGCTACAGTCGCCCAGACATATGGCTGCCACATTCACTAGTTTCTACTAAAACATTAACTAATCTCCTCACTCACGTTCTAGCTACAGTCGCCCAGACATATGGCTTCCACATTCACTAGTTTCTACTAAAACATTAACTAATCTCCTCACTCACGTTCTAGCTACAGTCGCCCAGACATATGGCTGCCACATTCACTAGTTTCTACTAAAACATTAACTAATCTCCTCACTCACGTTCTAGCTACAGTCGCCCAGACATATGGCTGCCACATTCACTAGTTTCTACTACAACATTAACTAATCTCCTCACTCACGTTCTAGCTACAGTCGCCCAGACATATGGCTGCCACATTCACTAGTTTCTACTAAAACATTAACTAATCTCCTCACTCACGTTCTAGCTACAGTCGCCCAGACATATGGCTGCCACATTCACTAGTTTCTACTAAAACATTAACTAATCTCCTCACTCACGTTCTAGCTAATGTCGGCCAGTCATATGGCTGCCACATTCACTAGTTTCTACTAAAACATTAACTAATCTCCTCACTCACGTTCTAGCTAATGTCGGCCAGTCATATGGCTGCCACATTAGAAAAATGTATGTACATTAACTTCAGCCACTTATCGAGCAAACAAAATAAATTCGCAACACATACAGTAATTTATATTAACGATACTAAGAACATAAATGAGCAGGTGGTAATTATCGGTGCGTTTGTTTATCTGTAATGACAAACCATAAATTTATCTCCAGGTCTGAGTTACAATTACGTGCTAAAATTACCGCCTTGTTCTTGTTCATGGGGTTTCGCCTATCGTGAGTTAACGCGGGTGAAGGCGAGCATTGTAATTATTTATCGCTTTGAAACTAAGTGATTATGATTCAGTACGAAAAGAGACAATAATACTGAAATAAAAAACTGTCAACCCTATATACATCTTTATTCAAACAGTTTTATCTGAATTACGATGATACTTTAGCTAGTGTATATATATATATATATATATATATATATATATATATATATATATATATATATATATATATTTTTTTTTTTTTTTTTTTTTGGACTAGGAGACTGACAGACTTACCTTGGTAAGAGTCCACACTGTAGTCTTGAAATAGAAACACATAAAAGCACTTAAACAATGATAAATTTCAAGTTGGAGGGTGGTTTGAATTTTGCAAGACATACGTCTATGCTTGTATCCGTTTTGAAAGTTGGTGTCTGAGCTATATAATTATTTATTTTTTTTTTTTTTATTTTTTTTTTTTTATCCTAAGTTTTTTGGCAAACCCCAACTGGGATCCACCACCACTACCACCTGATCACCCCATTGAACTTTATATCAACTTTATCATGCAAAGCATCACCGATATCAATTTCACTAAAAATCTGAAGACTAAACCTAACCTTACCAAATTAGAAAAAGTGGCAATATTTTCGTTGAAAAACAATAAAGATTTTATGATTCTTCCAGCAGATAAAGGTTCAACCACTGTCATTATGAACAAAGAAGACTACATCAAAGAATCAAATAAGCAACTGTCAGACATCACAACATACAAAATACTTACAGATAACCCCACTACAGAATTCAATAATTTACTCTCGGACCTACTCAAATATACAGCTCCTGAACAAAATATTTCGGAAACATCTCTAAAATTATTATATAATGAAAACCCCTCTACTCCTCAATTCTATATATTACCAAAGATCCACAAAAACATAATCCCTCCACCTGGTAGACCAATAATTGCTGGCTGCAATTCAGTAACGGAAAGAATTTCAGCTTTCCTCGACTCACACCTTCAACCCTTAGTAAAGAACCTTCCATCACATACCCAGAACACCAATCATTTCACAGATCGACTCTCACAAATATCTGTACCTCTACCCCCGGTAACTATTTTGGTCAACATAGATGTCACCTCTCTCTATACCAACATCACTCATGCACACGGCCTATCTGCAATAGAGAATTTTCTAAACAAACGCCCAGGCAAGCCTTCTCCCACTACACCTTTTCTTGTGAACCTGACCAGGTTCATCCTCGAGAAGAACAACTTTCAGTTTAAGGGAAGGAACTACCTTCAAATAAAGGGAACAGCAATGGGCACCAGAATGGCACCATCGTACGCAAATCTGTACATGGGATTGTTGGAAGAAAGTTTTCTAAAGACACAAACACACCAGCCATTATGTTGGTATAGATATATAGATGACATCTTCCTAATTTGGACACAGGGTGCTTCAACACTTGAGGCATTTTTAGACAGCCTGACACAATTCTCCACACTTCAATTTACCTGGGAGAAATCTACATCAGCCATCACCTTTTTGGATGTAGAGGTAACACTCCAGAATGGAAATATCAACACTGGAATTCACATCAAACCGACAAACCACCTACAATATCTCCATTTCGACAGCAACCACCCAATAAACATAAAACGATCCATTCCATACAGTCAAGCAATCAGGGGTAAGAGAATCTGTTCGAATGATAGGGAATTGGAAGATTTTAATAGAAAGATATCAACAGCCTTCCAGAGAAGAGGATACCCAAAAAAACTCATTGAAAACCAAATTCATTCAGCACAATCCTCGGTTCACCATAAACCACAAACAGAACAAAATAAACTGTCTTTAATATCAGACTACCACCCTGGTCTACATAAACTCAACAAGATATTGAGAGATGGCTTCAAAATTCTTCAAGCTTCCGTCCACACCAAAAATCTTTTCACCGATCCACCGCAAATTTGGTACAAGCAACCTCCCAACTTGAAAAACATCCTAGTATATCCTAAACTACCAGACCCTGATGCAGAGAAACCACACAAACTTCCTCATGGCTCCTTCCCATGCAATAGACCTAGATGCAAGACGTGTTCAATACACCCCTCAGCAAATAGTTTCAACAGCCAAACAACAAAACTGGTCTTCAAAATACAGGGTCATCATAATTGTACATCGAAAAATGTCATATACCAGCTACAATGTAAACTTTGCTCAGCACAGTACATAGGCCTGACCACGGATGGTCTGAATATCAGAATGAATGGCCACAGACATGATGTTAAAATTATGAATATGGATAGACCAACAGCTCAACATGCTGCGAGTCACAACATCACAACTTTTGATGACTGCTATACCACAAAAATAATTAAATCACACCCCCTGATTGCAATCCCTCAGAACTGAGAAGGTGGGAACTATCATACCAGTGGTATACCAAGTCCAGAGAATCCCCTAACCTCAACATAAGATAAATCCATTCATTTTCTTTTTCCTAATAGTCTTATCTCTTTTCCCCTGACAGACTTATATAAACTATAATCACTCATATGCTCATGGAAACAATATATATATATATATATATATATATATATATATATATATATATATATATATATATATAGATATATATCTTTAATCTGTGCATCTGTGACATCTGATTTCTACTCTACACAATCTGTGATTACAATTTATAATTATTTTATTTCTTTTTGTGTTTTCTCTTCGATTGACAAAGACCACTGTGTGGTTGAAATATATCATTGTTTAAGTGCTTTTATGTGTTTCTATTTCAAGACTACAGTGTGGACTCTTACCAAGGTAAGTCTGTCAGTCTCCTAGTCCAAAAAATCTAAATAATCTTTACCAACCAAAACTATATATATATATATATATATATATATATATATATATATTATTTTTCCGTTGCACGGACTTTATGAAGTTATTATTATTACTTGCAAATAATTTTTCCACCATTAAGTGCAATAATTTTACCTTATGGGATGAGGCACCATTCGGTCACTTGACCATTGTCGAATCACTGATTAATTTTTCTCTATTTTTCTGGTGTGGATGTTCGGTCCGTGATGTTGGTATTTTTTGACGTCATACATATTTTTTCTTGGCCCGTGTGTATAATGTTTTTGAATAGTACGTCGTCTGCATATGTTGTCTGTAGGTTCATTAAATTGTTTTGTATGTTTTTATAAATGTGGTATTTTTCTAGTGAGTTTAATTCTATTGGGTTATTCTTATTGCGAATGTCTGTGTGAGAGAGTGAAGAATTCGAAATATTCTTCTGCAGATGAATTATTCGATTGCTTACTACACTTGGATGTGAAGAAGTAGCAACATAAAACAAATATTGGGCAGTATGTAGCTACGGTATGAGGGCCGCTTGATTCTCTCAAGGTCACCGTTGCATAATCTTACCTTAAGAACTGGTCTCTCGGAAATAATATTTAAAGTTAATGCATTCTACTTACAGATAAGTTTCTACACAACTGTAAGTTATGTAATATAACAGCTTTGCCTGGTTCATCACAAACGCAATCTAAAGGAGATGACTGGACAGGTTGCGTCAATAGATAGAAGTAGCCGCACTTATCAATGTTTAATGTTTCTAAATTACTGTCATCAATAAAATTTGTAGAAAATTACTAACGAAAAAATAAACTCACAGCCTTTACAAACAACAAATAAAATATTTGAATCATTATATAATATATTTTATGTAATATAAAATAAAAAGAAACTTTTGTTGGTAGCAAGCCTAGAGAGTTTCGGTTAACGAGCGAGCGACACTAGTTAAAGTAGGTAGAGACGGCAACGTTGTATATCTTCAGGAGAGGAATATTTGTGTGATTTCAAGATAAAATTTCACTACCTAAACGTTTTAAAGTTGTTTAGAATTTATAATCGTTTAGAATTTAGATATCAGAGGTAGTAGGTAGGGCTTACATGTGTGAAACTTCAGCGAGACAGATCAAGTAGAAAGCCAAATTTAGTGAAAAATCCTCGATAAAGCGTTAAGTCGGGAAGAAACCACAAGGTGCAGCTCGGGGTAGAGCAGCTCTAAGAAAATATTAAAAACTAGGAACAGATGCAGGGAGAGGGGAAGAGAGGTTTTTTACTGGCCAAGAAGAGATAGAAGCACGGCCTTGAAATGGACATGAAGAAGAGGGAAAGATGATTGGTGGAAGGGAAACAAAGAATGGAATAAAGCAAAGCAAAATTCCAACAAAAGAGAGTAAAAAGTTGAGGTTTTAAGAATATCTGTGAGTCAAAGTAAAATATTATAGGTTTTATAGTTGAAAAATAGCCCATTGTTTACATGAATAAGTAGGACAGTTAGATAGGTTAGGACGGAAGAGACAATAGAAGTGTTTATAGAGAGGAACAGAGTGTATGTCGGGGAGGAAGTAGGAAGTAGTCTTAAAGGAACAATAATTCAATCGGAGACACGCTTCTATATAATCAATCCAAAGACCAGAGAAAAACTACCCTGAACAACCACGACTTCTTTAGGGAGTTCGACATATGAAATAGAAACGGGGGAAGTTTAATTTCACCCACTGAAGTAAAATTTATAAAATCATTGTCAGTTGAAATTGTTTAACGCTAGTTTGAATTCAAGGATAAATTAATTCAATTAATTTACTATTGGTAAGTTAGTAAATAAGTTTTAGTTACTATTCTAAATAAAAAAGTAGATTTTATGTTGAGCGGGCACTCTTATAAATTTTGCCTTCAAAATAAATTAATACAAATGTAATGTAACTATATTTAGTTACATTAACTACAATAAAACAAAAAAAAAACATACACAAGGCTCACATATTAACCATTTATTTACTCATACGAGTTTTAATGACAAAGTCATCATCAACAGTATACTCTAGATTACAACGTTGTGTATGTTTTATTTGTTTTAACATAACCTCCCAAGCCAAGCTCAAAGAATAGTTGTTAACTACAATATTTAACTTATTCATTATTAAACATTAATACATTATTAAATACATTTAGTTAAAATATTTACTTGAAACTATTTGAAACAAGATTAATAAGAATTAACTTTAATTTTTTTTATATATGTAGTCTATGTAATGTTTTTAATGGAATTGGTATTTAAGGGATTTTCTTGTTTAATGTAAGCGATGTAAAAAGGTTCAGGGCTAACTTGTATTTCTATTAAAACGTCCACAGGGAATAAGAGTAAGCTAAAGGCGTATTAGATACTATAGTGATAAATAATGTAAGCGTTGTAAAAAGGTTCAGGGCTAACTTGTACTTCTATTAAAACGTCCACAGGGAATAAGAGTAGGCTAAAGTCGTAGTAGATACTATAGTGATAAATAATGTAAGCGTTGTAAAAAGGTTCAGGGCTAACTTGTACTTCTATTAAAACGTCCACAGGGAATAAGAGTAAGCTAAAGGCGTATTAGATACTATAGTGATAAATAATGTAAGCGTTGTAAAAAGGTTCAGGGCTAACTTGTATTTCTATCAAAACGTCCACAGGAAATAAGAGTAGGCTAAAGGCGTAGCAGATACTACAGTGATAAATAATGTAAGCGTGTAAGCGTTGTAAAAAGGTTCAGGGCTAACTTGTATTTCTATTAAAACGTCCACAGGGAATATGAGTAGGCTAAAGGCGTAGCAGATACTATAGTGATAAATAATGTAAGCGTGTAAGCGTTGTAAAAAGGTTCAGGGCTAACTTGTATTTCTATTAAAACGTCCACAGGGAATAAGAGTAGGCTAAAGGCGTAGTAGATACTATAGTGATAAATAATGTAAGCGTGTAAGCGTTGTAAAAAGGTTCAGGGCTAACTTGTATTTCTATTAAAACGTCCACAGGGAATAAGAGTAGGCTAAAGGCGTAGCAGATACTATAGTGATAAATAATGTAAGCGTTGTAAAAAGGTTCAGGGCTAACTTGTATTTCTATTAAAACGTCCACAGGGAATAAGAGTAGGCTAAAGGCGTAGCAGATACTATAGTGATAAATAATGTAAGCGTTGTAAAAAGGTTCAGGGCTAACTTGTATTTCTATTAAAACGTCCACAGGGAATAAGAGTAGGCTAAAGGCGTAGCAGATACTATAGTGATAAATAATGTAAGCGTGTAAGCGTTGTAAAAAGGTTCAGGGCTAACTTGTACTTCTATTAAAACGTCCACAGGGAATAAGAGTAGGCTAAAGGCGTAGCAGATACTACAGTGATAAATAATGTAAGCGTGTAAGCGTTGTAAAAAGGTTCAGGGCTAACTTGTACTTCTATTAAAACGTCCACAGGGAATATGAGTAGGCTAAAGGCGTAGCAGATACTACAGTGATAAATAATGTAAGCGTTGTAAAAAGGTTCAGGGCTAACTTGTACTTCTATTAAAACGTCCACAGGGAATAAGAGTAGGCTAAAGGCGTAGCAGATACTATAGTGATAAATAATGTAAGCGTGTAAGCGTTGTAAAAAGGTTCAGGGCTAACTTGTACTTCTATTAAAACGTCCACAGGGAATAAGAGTAGGCTAAAGGCGTAGCAGATGCTATAGTGATAAATAATGTAAGCGTGTAAGCGTTGTAAAAAGGTTCAGGGCTAACTTGTATTTCTATTAAAACGTCCACAGGGAATAAGAGTAGGCTAAAGGCGTAGCAGATACTATAGTGATAAATAATGTAAGCGTGTAAGCGTTGTAAAAAGGTTCAGGGCTAACTTGTATTTCTATTAAAACGTCCACAGGGAATAAGAGTAGGCTAAAGGCGTAGTAGATACTATAGTGATAAATAATGTAAGCGTGTAAGCGTTGTAAAAAGGTTCAGGGCTAACTTGTATTTCTATTAAAACGTCCACAGGGAATAAGAGTAGGCTAAAGGCGTAGTAGATACTATAGTGATAAATAATGTAAGCGTGTAAGCGTTGTAAAAAGGTTCAGGGCTAACTTGTATTTCTATTAAAACGTCCACAGGGAATAAGAGTAGGCTAAAGGCGTAGCAGATACTATAGTGATAAATAATGTAAGCGTTGTAAAAAGGTTAAGGGCTAACTTGTATTTCTATTAAAACGTCCACAGGGAATAAGAGTAGACTAAAGGCGTAGCAGATACTATAGTGATAAATAATGTAAGCGTTGTAAAAAGGTTCAGGGCTAACTTTATTTCTATTAAAACGTCCACAGGGAATAAGAGTAGGCTAAAGGCGTAGCAGATACTATAGTGATAAATAATGTAAGCGTGTAAGCGTTGTAAAAAGGTTCAGGGCTAACTTGTATTTCTATTAAAACGTCCACAGGGAATAAGAGTAGGCTAAAGGCGTAGCAAATACTATAGTGATAAATAATGTAAGCGTGTAAGCGTTGTAAAAAGGTTCAGGGCTAACTTGTATTTCTATTAAAACGTCCACAGGGAATAAGAGTAGGCTAAAGGCGTAGCAGATACTATAGTGATAAATAATGTAAGCGTTGTAAAAAGGTTCAGGGCTAACTTGTATTTCTATTAAAACGTCCACAGGGAATAAGAGTAGGCTAAAGGCGTAGCAGATACTATAGTGATAAATAATGTAAGCGTTGTAAAAAGGTTCAGGGCTAACTTGTATTTCTATTAAAACGTCCACAGGGAATAAGAGTAGGCTAAAGGCGTAGCAGATACTATAGTGATAAATAATGTAAGCGTGTAAGCGTTGTAAAAAGGTTCAGGGCTAGCTTTATTTCTATTAAAACGTCCACAGGGAATAAGAGTAGGCTAAAGGCGTAGCAGATACTATAGTGATAAATAATGTAAGCGTTGTAAAATGGTTCAGGGCTAACTTTATTTCTATTAAAACGTCCACAGGGAATAAGAGTAGGCTAAAGGCGTAGCAGATACTATAGTGATAAATAATGTAAGCGTTGTAAAAAGGTTAAGGGCTAACTTGTATTTCTATTAAAACGTCCACAGGGAATAAGAGTAGACTAAAGGCGTAGCAGATACTATAGTGATAAATAATGTAAGCGTTGTAAAAAGGTTCAGGGCTAACTTTATTTCTATTAAAACGTCCACAGGGAATAAGAGTAGGCTAAAGGCGTAGCAGATACTATAGTGATAAATAATGTAAGCGTGTAAGCGTTGTAAAAAGGTTCAGGGCTAACTTGTATTTCTATTAAAACGTCCACAGGGAATAAGAGTAGGCTAAAGGCGTAGCAAATACTATAGTGATAAATAATGTAAGCGTGTAAGCGTTGTAAAAAGGTTCAGGGCTAACTTGTATTTCTATTAAAACGTCCACAGGGAATAAGAGTAGGCTAAAGGCGTAGCAGATACTATAGTGATAAATAATGTAAGCGTTGTAAAAAGGTTCAGGGCTAACTTGTATTTCTATTAAAACGTCCACAGGGAATAAGAGTAGGCTAAAGGCGTAGCAGATACTATAGTGATAAATAATGTAAGCGTTGTAAAAAGGTTCAGGGCTAACTTGTATTTCTATTAAAACGTCCACAGGGAATAAGAGTAGGCTAAAGGCGTAGCAGATACTATAGTGATAAATAATGTAAGCGTGTAAGCGTTGTAAAAAGG
>JBAIZL010000001.1:369597545-369657545 GCA_036971475.1 Prosapia bicincta
TGAATTACTTAGTGAAGGTCTCCGGAGAGCGTACGGTACTGCGCTTCCTAACGTACGGGAATGCAACAGTAAATTGGCTGATATCAATCATATTCTCAAGGTCATGGACGTATTCACGACATGGACAGCAACATGAAAAACTCATTAGTAATATATTATAATAGTAATTAAATAGGGTTATTAATATAGTACGAATAGAAAATACTAAATGTTATATATTACTAAAATCTGTTTAAAACAAATTCTTTTATATCTGACTGTAAACTTGTGATTTGTGTGATAAACTTTCCGCATTTATCTAAACCACTATGAACGTTAACAGTATTGATTTTTAGGTTAATATTTTGTACTGACTCTTTACATTGTTGACGTCAGTTAATAAAGTATAACTGACACATAACATTTAAAAAACACAAATTTTTATTTTGGAACTTAAAAAAACAATTGAACAAATATATATAGCACAAACTGCAAATAATTATCAGACTAGATGTATTATTGATAAGGAATCAATGTGCAAAAACTTATTTAGGGGATAATATAAAATATCGTAAAAGACCTATATTTGTTAAAAAGGTTAACGATTTTTAGTTAACATAGATTTGTAAACATTTATTGCTGGATGCTGAAATAAGATTTTTAATGTTATAGCTATATTTTATACTTCATAATGAATGAAACAGTTGAAGCAAATCTTTTTCTGTATTTTGCGGAGGTAATAGTTTGTAAGATCTTCATATAGTTAAATTATTGTAATTGTTTTAAATTAAAATTACCATTTCAAAAATAAACTTATCACGTGTTTATTATTTAAATTTCTTCTATTAGCTCACACTCTCCAGAAAAATAAATAAATAAATCAATAAATATATACATATATATATATATATATATATATATATTGTACAAATCAATAAATCAATCGTTAATTAAATACGATTTTATTCATCCAATCAAGTTCAAATACATTTTTTTAAACCTATAGTGGAGGACAATTGATGGTAATACAGTTTTTTCAAATATTTATTCAATAATTGGTATAAAATTTTCAGGATCCAGCCGGATTCGAACTGTGAATCTTCATGTTCGAAGTCTAGCGCTCCTTGGCACTGCATCAACTTTTCAATACCTAAAAATGTATTTCTCAAAGATGTATATGAATTTTTCCCATCCTATCTGGTTGTGGTCGAAACCTCTATTGTACAACCTCAAACTGTTGCCATGGTTGCCACACAGTGTCATAAATAGTGCTCCAGGGTAACTAAAATAAAGTTTGTTTTCTTAACCTCAGTAGGAGTTTACTTAATTTATTTTTTATTACTGGTTTTGTATTTAGCCTACATTCAGAAGTGAACAATTAGATGTAAATTAGTTGTTGCATCTACTGTATTGCAGATAGATTAATGAACCATATCGAAGTCTATAAATGGAAACGGTGGCCTCACGATTCACGAGCATGACCTGCAGCCAATCAGTATGAATACGTATCGTACAGCCCTTTAGACCCAATAACTGACACTGCAACCTTAATTAAAGGTCAAACACTTTCTTATTTATGGCAATAATTTTAATCATTTTGTAGCAACAGGTAATGAATCGGGGAAAGACTTCATGGAGCCTCTGCAAGCTGTATGGGAAGGGTCGCGGGCTAAGGTTCAGCAAAGCTGTTACGAAAAGCAAAAAAACAATTATACGATGGACACACCACCTGATAAGAATGTCCAGCCCTTGACCCAGAAGCATTTTCTCCAATATTGTATATAATAAATTAAACTTTAAATAAATTTAGTGTAAACTTTTATTTGTGCCTTATACAGTATATGCATTAATATTACTTGTATATTGCTAAATATATACCAAATTATATTCAAGGTCTAACAGAAAAAACGTTCACAATTTGTAGCTATAAACTAATTACATTAAAGCCTTGTCTTAACTTAATAAATAGTAAAAAACTTAAAACCATACTTTAATTAAAGAAATAATGGTTTTAATTAATATTGACATGTATAATGTTCCTTCTGGACGCACAGTTTTCAGTATTTTCGTGTATAGGCCCATACTGCTAAAAATGTATACAGTATTATAAAAGTATAATCTCCTATACATTTTATTAGTTTTTATTATACTTTAAACATTTTATATAATATTGTGTTTCCCTAGATCGCATTTTAATCTTTATAAATTCATTTCAGAAATACTTAACATTTTTGGTAGAAAATGGAAAATTTATTTTCCGTATTAAAAAAGGCGGCCGAAAAGTCAACTTCTAATTGATCGATTCTTCGTATTAACAAACATATTCCTACAAATAACAAATTACATCTATTTACCAAATTTTATCGAAATCGGACGTTTTGTTCCAAAGTTACCATGAAATTGGACACGAAAATTATAGTAATATTGGTATATATTTGAATATATAAATTTGAAAAAATATTTTTTTCCAGTGACCTTAAAACAAATTTTCATCTTGGTCTCCGGCTTACGTTTACCGAAACGGGTTAATTTGCTATTGGAAATTCACTAATAAAACAAAATAAATGTAAAGGTTTTTTAGAACCATAATTTTTTACTCATTAGGTTTTATAGTGAGTCAGTTTTACGTAAGAACCATGATTGAAGTCTTTATTTTCGTGAATTTAAAAACATTTGTTTGTTTATTCTATCTTTTATAGTTTGAAAGATACAACGGTTCCGCGATGTTCCCCCTCTCCCCCCCCCCGGTATGTCGACCACGTGAGGGGGCAACGGCATACTTTTTTATAATCACTTAAGTGCCTAGAACAATAATGTGAAATAAAATTGAGTTGTGCTTTCAGTGCTTACTCAACCCCCTTTAGATATCTAGACTAGTACGACAATGCGCGTGACGTATACTTGCTTTTGTCCAGTAGTAATATTGCTTCTACAATACTTTAGACAGTTGTTACATGGTATTTTAATTATAAAAATATGTATTTCCAATTTTTAGAAGTGTTAGAATCGTAATTATTAAAAACAACTAGTTTTTTAGAGTTATTACTAACATAAAACTATAGTAAAATCCCAAAGTTTTGGAAAAACATTTTTAACTAAAGAGGTATTAGATATAGGTATTTAGTGGTTATAGCTTTTTAAAGCTCATATTTTTGTGAGTTTAAAAGATTTTTTAGGTAAATCTATCTTTCATAGCTAAAAAGATGCAACGGTTCCAGTACGAGTTTCCAGCGATGTTCCCCCGGTATGTCGACCACGTGAGGAGGTAGTGATATACGTTCACTTAAGGCGATTTTTACAATCACTTAAGTGCCCAGAACAATCCTCTGAAATAAATTGAGTTAAGCTTTCAGTGTATGCTCAACCCCCTTTAGATCCTGGACTAAAAGAGCAGGCTACATTTTTTTTTTTTTTTTGGTGAACAAAAATATTGGCTAGTGTGGGCAATTAAGGACGAGAATTGTAGGGATTAATTTGATTTTATTTAAATAATAAGGATAATAATTTAATAACTATTATTTAGAATTAATGACTCTAAATATTATATTCTTATTTAAATTAATAATTAATAAAGTTATTAATTTATAATCAACAAGAATCAGTGTTTAGTAATAGAAAATAAACAATAATTTCATAATGTGTCCTTACTGAAATATTGTCAGATGGTACTATGAAGCCAAAGTTTATGTTATTTAATGATTATTTATAGTAAATAGAACTTCCAAAACAGTTTCAAATTAACGGGTTGTGTTTAAACTCATTTGTGCAGCATACTGGCTTTGCGCTTACGGCGTCACTAGCTGGGTCAAACTGGTTTTAAAATACTTTTATAATAAAGGTTATATTCTTTTGTCCTTTGCCATTTCTCAATAAGACCTACATTGAAACTAAATCACTAGTTTTCATTTACATATCTTATTTCAAGCAAGCATACGAGTGTATTAATGTACATCATAGTATGTTGTCAACTGTACTTTGCCTTAGGAAATCTATAACCTGTTCTTATTTACACGTCTTGAATCTTTAACGTTACAGTTTTAATTGAAGTTAAAGAAAGATGTTAAAAGTAAACAGTTATGTTTCTAACTCTTTACATGGCTAAACCTTTCTTATTATCTGTTCCTTTCTCTAGCATTTGTATTATGAACACCTAAATAATTATTTCATTATGTACTTATTACCTATTGTCTTTGGTAAAATTTTTAATATTGTTTGTGAAATTTTGGCTTACGATTTTTTGTTAAGGGCCTGCTATTGTAGAACCCTAATAAATACATTCATTAGCTCCACTTGTTCCTAATGTTTGATGAAGTGGATAAGGTTATTACTTCGCTGGGAAATAATTAAAGAAAGGGCAAAGAAAACGATTAAATTAAACAAATCTCTCTTTCATAACAAGCTTAACCAACGGACGTTTAATAAGTCAGATTCTTTCATAAACGACATTTAGTCGTTTAAATAAAATACTTAGTCGTTTATATTAAATACTCTAATAAATGTTTTATAAGAAAATGTACTCTTATAAATACGTTTAGCGCTGTTCATTTTGTGTAAAAGTTTCAATTGATGAAAATTATAAAAATAAATTTACACTAAAAAATACATTTAGATGTAATGTTCAAGGAATATTGTGTACACTAATTCAAATGTTCAGAAAACTAATTTACCAATTTAAATATCACCAAAATAGTTTTAAATAAACAAATGTATATTCCAACTTTGAATTTACACTTTGTTCCTTTGAAAGTTTATTATTTTATCCGATGAACTTTGACCCGCTACAGCTGGTTTGATTGTTATTCTTTTCTAATATTCTTTCAATCTTGTATTTTGTGTTTTATTAATTCTCCCCACAATTTTTGTACTACAGCCACTTTAGCTTTTCAAAAATGTCAGAGGAAAGATATCCACCTTTATATAAGTCTCGTTCCTGGGTATCGTTTCTGGTGACCATTATTTCATTTATTTTAACTCCTTTAGTCATGCAGAAGGTTTGAAAATGTTCGGTGTTTTGCTCATTGTTTGTATGTGCACACACATAATAATAATTTTTGTAACGTATTCACGACACCACTCTCTTAAGGGTGTATTATTTATGTATACATTACAGGTTCTTACAAACATAAAGGCAAGAAATACTATTCATCTATTCCAATAATAAAGGCAAGTTTAACATATTGACGAAAATGTCTTCGGTATATGTTAATACTTTCAGTGCCCCTTATGTACTGCTCCAATCTTACCAAGCTGTAATTTTTAGCAACACTTGAATGAATCTGTGACAAATAGTTGAATACAAGGGTTGTTAAAATGTTGGAAGCAAGACCGTACCCAGCAGGTGTATTCTTATGCAACAATCCTCCCGAAATTTTTGGAAAGAATCTATACAATTGAACAATTTTAAATCAGAATAGGATATTTTGGAGCCGTTGGGGTTACGTGGTTAACAATCCCAACTCTGTTTTTGTTTAGAAATATGTTTAAGCATTTTTTATTACGAATTATCAAAATGACACTCTCCCAATTACTGACTACTGCCAAGAATGGAAGGAATTATAAAGAATTGTGAATAGCTTGTACATCAAATTCTTGAAATTTTACCTTGTTATGTAAGAAAGTATACAAGCATACACTAATAAATTTTGCTTTTAACTCGAACATTTCTGTTTGCAAAGGAAAAATTAACCTTAAAACATTTGCAATGAATTTTAATTACGGTCTTAAATAATTAGCATACATTGCACTCGGCGTGACACTATTTCTAGTATTCGCAGATTTATTCGATTAGTAACAGATGATACGTGTGAAGGCGTAAATCTTGGAGAAGACCTTCAGGGAAGAATGTCACATCTGTGAGGTAACCACTTTGCCTTGACCGTAGCGCTTTCTCCGGACAAGATGTTTTAATATGAAATAACCAAACAAAGCGACGCATGCGTAGTGTTTACAAGATAAAGGCGCTGACATTTCGCCTACTTGGCGGTTTTTACCTTGTTCGAGCATTAAAAACGATTTGACGTTATGTCACTGTTATGTGTCACCAGGTGGTGGTGATAATGAGAATATGTCACGGGGTAATAATAGTATTAAGTTGTTCAAGTCAGAAAACATTAAAAATGCAAATATGTAAATATGCACATATTTTTATTCATTATATATATATATATATATATATATATATATATATATATATATATATATATATACACACACACACACACACACACACACACACACACACACACACACACATATATATATATATATATATATATATATATTTATATATATATATATATATATATATATATATATATATTAACAAAAATTGTATAAACTCAAAAACGAAATTTTATAAAACTATTAGCTCTAATTTATTATTTGTATTTCAAATTTTGGTGTAAAATGTAAAAAAATCTGTATCATTATTTTTTATATTATAACAAATGTTTAGGTAATTTCTCGTTACGCAAAATTAAATGGTTTTATCAATTCAAAATGTTTGTAGGCGTAGCTAAAATGTTTTCACTTGTGTCGGTACCCCCCCCCCCCCATTGTTTTATTGGATTATAGTGTATACACATCCTACAATCCACAGATATTTAACGTTAGAGTAATTATCTTTACAATAGAACTTTAAAATATCAGACAATATGAGCAATAGGTTTTAAAAAAAAGTAAACCCTTTTAAAAGAAAGTATACACATTTTTAAACACATCCCTTAGAAGCAATAGTTTTATATGTAGCGATAATTTATTCTGGTACTATTTTGGCTGTTACTGTCAGACGCTTTGTTTTTTCTAAATCATTTAATGAGCTACATCTCCTCTTGAACGCCTTTATTTTCAACGCTTAAATAATTATGTAACAACTAATTGTTATTCAAGATGTTTTCATAAACTCTTACGACGAAAATACTCATTAAAGGTCAAATATTTCAAAATGATACAGTTCATTCTTAAAACATTGGTTTTAATATGAATTAATCTACTCGTCACTTAGTGTTCAAGAATATTAACTTTACAAAACAATCTTAAAATGCACAGAGCAAAACACGAGTTTGAAATCTAATCTTTTACAATTGTAAACTATTTCAAAAATTAGAACTATTAGTTATAAAAACTAGACTCAGCTTATTCTTGATTTTTTCGTAGAATAAAATAAGAAATGTTCTTTAAACTTACACCCGGTAACAACAAAATTCGTGCCATATCAGGTTAGCGGAAACGGCCGCGTTCCAGTTAATACTTACGAAGAGACGAAAAGCGTTTTGTGATTCAGGAACTATTCCTACCGCCACACTTCCGGGTTTCAAGGAAGCAATCTCAGCTGAGCATCGGGATGGAACAAAACACTGGAAGCTGTGGAACTAAGTTAACTTAATCTAAGCGGATACAATTCAATCTTCAAGGTTCATTTCAAAGAACAAATATTTAGAAATCCTTTGTATTTAAATAACATTAACGTTGCTGTGTCTGCATAATGATCATTGAGCCTGCGTATTATATTTTTCTGAACATTAAGCATAATATGGCCATATTTACTACAGTATATATGTATAAAAATACATTATTGTTTTGACTAAATTATATATATATATATATATATATATATATATATATATATATATGTATATATATATATATATATATATATATATATATATATATATATATATATATATATATATATATATATATATATAGATAGATAGATAGATAGAGAGAGAGACAGACAGACACACACACACACGTATGAATTAATGAAAAGAATATAAATATCATAACAATGACATTTCCTGAATAATGTTTTTGTTCCCCGTAAAAAAAATTCAAATTTCTCTTTGATCTGTACTAAATAAAGTAGTTGGTTATCCTAGAAACATATAGAATTATTTCTATTAAATTTCAATATCTCCACTATATAAAATTTCACTGTTTGGTGAAGATTACTGAATTTGTCAACAAAGTAAGCACAATAAATTGTTGTGCACATGCAAAAAATGCGTTTCAGTAGTGACGTGGTAGGCCAGTTTGCAATACAGAGTGTTCAAAAAGTCTCTCATGTGTATTAGTTAGAGTAGCGAATTAAATTTATTTTTTGCACTACCCTCTCGGTGTATAATAGATATAGTACAGTTAGAAAACTATTACATCTACTTTGATAGATGATGTATTACAATCTGAAAGTGCCACGTGCTACAGCAGTCTGTATAACTTGCTTGGTTATACCAGCTAGCTGTTCGTTTTACAGTGTAAATAATTTTGAGTGAAAATGCTAGCTTGATAATCGAAGCAGCCATGTTAACGTTGTTGCGGAGAGACATTTTTAACTATTATATTTTATTAAGAGTTAGTTGTGCATGCTTAGTTTTAACTATTGCTATTATACATAATATTAATGATTTTTTAAACTGTTCAACACACTATTATTAGTAATAAAAGTATAGTAGGCCTATTTGAACAAGAAATATTTCCAAAAAAATCTCTGAAATATACTGTAGATTTTGGAAGTTAAAGTAGAATTTACTGTAATGTACACCAATTACAAGCACAACAATTTCTACGTCAAAGTGTAAAATTTTTTTACAACTAATTAAAGGTTTGCGATTACCCTTTACTTACTCTAATACACGCGTTATTTGGCAATGTTTAATATAATATCAGATTATTTCATAAAGATTATTTCGTTTTCAACTCTTCCGAGAAATTGTGGGGAATTCTGTTTTAAAAATTAGATTTATAATCAATAATTGTACTGGTTAACAGTTTTGAGATTAAGAGTTTGATACTGTTATTATGTCTAATAAAATAAAATTTCTCGGTTCTCTTTGATATTTGACTATTCCTTTAGCTTATTTAAAGCTCAATAACACTTACGAAATCCAGTAGAAAGCAATGAATCATGTAACGCAATTCCCCTGTCTTGTAATCTCCTTTAATCTAATCCTGTGAAGAACGTGTCTTTGTAGCCTATCTATCCAGGAAGCTAGTGCACTTGGAGCATTCTCAACAGTCCCATATGGTAGGTTAGCATACTCGGTCCGTGTAGTTGCCTTATATGTATAAATTAAGTTTAACTGGAGTGAATACGTACCTCGCCATCGTGATAGATTAATATAACTAATCTCACACCACAATACAATAAATAATTATTAAGTAAATTAAGAAAGTAATTTAAGAAGGTTATTTTAGATTCAAACGTTTATTGGTATATCGGTGACCATGACTCCATGTCATCATATGTTACAACCGGAAAGAAGTAACAAAACCAACTCATTGTTACATTTTTAAAGTTTTGGTCAGAATTGTATAAACATCAGAAACCTTCTTTGAATACAATTGAATTGTTTCGCCGAATGTTTCTCATGGACTTGTAAAACATCTGATTCAGTAATAAATCTAAACAAAATAATTTTGTTTTGGTAATTTATTATAGAATTCATCGTTTTTAAAGGTAAACTAACTATACATAGTCCTATAGCATAAAGTCTCGAACTTAATGTCTTTGTAGCCACATAGAAACCACCATACGATTTTCCCAGAAATTACTACTATGTTTTCACGAAATTCCGTAGGATACGATCATGTCACTACTGACAATTAAACATAGATAACATTTCACTTGTATAAAATTAGTAATATATATATATATATATATATATATATATATATATATATATATATATATATATTTATTTATTTTTGATATTTAACGTTATCCATTAATAATAGAAAATACCAAATATATCGATTCAATGACTAACTACATAAAAGAAAATAAATACGAACAAATCCCAGACCCAACTAGCAAATACCTTATTACAATAAAAAACTTAATAGTCACTCACCGAAACACCCTAAACTATAACAATAAATTAAAATACCACACAAGACTATACCCATTCAAACCATGCGCACCAGTATTATCAGGGATACCTAAAATCCACAAACCCAACACACCATTTAGACCACTAATAAATTTCACAACAGCACCATCTTACATAATCGCAAAAATTCTAGACAAAATCATAAGATCTAAAATACATATCAACAACACATACAATATAAAAAATGGATACGAATTAATTAATAAAATAAAAACGATAAAAACAAACAGCAACACAAAAATAATAAGTTATGACATAACTAACATGTACCCTAGTATCCCAATAGAAGAAACCATAGAAATAATAAAAAACAAACTGATACACAATAACGAAAAAAGAAACATAATAGATAGTATCATTACGCTAACCAAACACATATGTAACCAAAATTACTTCCAATTTAACAATAAATATTATAAACAAACAACAGGACTCCCCATGGGTTCACCCATATCATCTATCATGTCAGAAATATATTTACAACACTTTGAACAAATAATAATTAAACCTATAATAAACACACAAAATATCTCACTATGGACAAGGTATGTAGACGATATACTTGTAATATACCAACCTACCATTCACAACGAACACATCATAATATTAAACAAACTAAATACATACAACGAAAACATACAATTCACCGTTGAAACAGAAACAAATAGAACAATCAACTTCCTCGACATTACTTTAAATATAAATGATAATAAAATAGAAACTACAGTATACAGGAAACCTACTTCCAACAACACCACAATACACTACAAATCTAACCACCCCTGGACACACAAAATTAACACTTACAGTAACATGATAAATAAAGCAATAAAATACACACAGGATAACAAACAAAAATTAAATGAAGAATTAGATAACATTACAAAAATAGCAATAGAAAATGGATACAACAAACACATTATAAAAAATATATACAATAAATTCACAAAAAAACCTAACCTCAACACAACACTACAACCGGAACACGAAAATAATGAAAATAAAAAAATCTACCTAAAATATAAATACACCAATAACAAAATAGAAAAAATAACAAATATATACAACAAAGAATACTACACTCCAACTTACAAACCAAACAACAAAATAATAAAATATCTTAATAACACAAACCACAAAACAAATTCAGAAAAACATAACCTATCAGGAATTTACAAAATCACATGCAACAACTGTAACGCTTTTTACATAGGAAAAACAACCAGAACATTTAAAATAAGATTTGAAGAACATTATAGAGCATTCAAAAACAAAAATTCTAAAGTATCAAATGTTGCAGCACACCTAATATCCCATAAACACGAAATAACAAATTACGAAAATAACCTAACCATACTTGAAATAAATAACAACCCAATAGAACTAAACTCACTAGAAAAATACCACATTTATAAAAACATACACAACAACTTAATGAATCTACAAACAACATATACAGAAGACATACTATATAGAAATATCATACACACAGATCAAGAAAAAATGCGCGTAACGTCAACAAACACCAACTTCACAGACCGAACATCTACAACAGAAAAACATCAGTGATTCGACAATGGTCAATTGACCGAAAGGTGCCTCATCACTCAAGGTAAAATTATTGCACTTAATGGTGGATAAAATTACTTACAATAGTAATATATTAACTTCATATATTTATTTATATATATTTAATATATATATATTTATATATATTATATATATATATATTTATTTATTTATTTATATATATTTAATATATATATATATTTATATATATTATATATATATATATATATATATATATATATATATATATATATATATATATATATATATATACACATACTATATACATGCAAAAGTATAAAACCTATTTAAGTAGGAATTACTAAAAACATTTTCTCGAGGATTCTGAAATACACATTCAGACAGTACAGTCTGAATTAGAAAGTCATGTAAATTTCTATAAAATTCTTTAGGAAGAATTTGTCAGTGGAAAGCCGTGTTAAGAATCAAAAGTAACATTTGAGTTATAAAGAAAAGAAAAAATATCTCCAAATTAGAATAATAACACATCTCTTATGTAAAATTCAGAATATATTTAGATAAAAGCAAAACAATCATTACCTTTTGAGTTATAATGAAAACCAAATTATCTCCAAAATAGAATTTAAGTCATTGCCCTTGAGTTACTACAATCAATACTATACTTCAGTTATATTGAAAGCCAACACTATCCCTGTAATAGAAATCAAAACCATTATTGACTATGAGCTAGAATCAACACCCAGGTTAACTTTTAGCAAGAATCCAAACACTTAGTATTCTTGAATTAGGAAGAAATGCAACATTGTCTTTATGGCAGAATCAAAACCATATTATTCTCAAGTTAGAAAAAAAACTCACACTATCAAACTTTACATAAATTTCAATTAAAAAAAAAAAAAATGTAAGTTTAACATTTAGGTATAAAAACATTAAATTTGAACTGAAAAATGTAGTGATATAATTAATAAGTCTATTTAAAATGATTCTGTAGTTTTTCTAAAAATATTTTCGTTTTTTATCAACATCTAACTCGAGTGTTAATTTACACAGGCTCACATATAGACTTTATGTTCTTGTGTACGTAAGTTTATCGTGTGTGCAAAAACTGTGGCACAAGCTTCTGAAATAAAGTATTGTGTCTTAGTGTAGTTGACAACACCAAAGATCTAATGATTTGGCAAGGTTTGCGTACAAACTTCATGCAGACTGAACAAAGAATCTTTATGAAAAGCAAAATTCTCATAATGTCCTTGTCTGGGAGTCGAGAAATCTGCGTTGGAGCCTAACTAAACTATCAGAGAATGACTGTGACCTGTGCTACAGAGGACATGTTTATGGGATAAAGCACATCTGTCCACGAGGGTGGTATATATTTTGAAGTACCACCGCTCTTCCTTGTGTACCACTAAATACGATTCGTCAGCAAGATAGTGCACCTCTTCGCTTTACGTTAGGTAACGACCACTGAAGTGGAACTTGATGTCAGGTCAGGATGTAAAACCAAGAAATTTATACTTTAGGGTTTAAGAAATGTCGCGTTTAAACATCCTTCATAGAAGTAAAAACTGGCTTCTTAAGTAGTTTGGGTCTGGAAAATTTATTAAAGTTATATTACTATTAGTATTAAAATAGTATGAAATTTTATACCTTACAATTTTAAATTTAGACGAAATTTCATGTTCTACCTTAAGGATAAACTTTGATTTTCTATAAATTACTATTTGAACTACAAGTAAATAAATAAATAATTATTGAAATCTTTATAGATAAATAATTAAATAAGTGATTGTTTTCATTTATGATTGTATTTTGTCTGTCATGATTATATATATATATATATATATTATATTTTTTTTAATAATACTATTATTATATTATATATATATATATATATATATATATATATACACACACTAACACACACACACACACACACACACACACACACAAGTATATATATATATATATTAGTTTAATATAAAATACAGACTAGTTTCGACTACGATGTAGCCTTCATGATGAGTAACAATTCTGATGAAGGCAACAAGTTAGTTGCGAAACTAGTCTTCTGTGTTTTATTAAACTAATACTGTATATATAAACTTACTAACTGATTTATCAATTTGGAGCCTACGAAAATAGCCACAGATTCGGTACTTTAAGAAAAAGTTTAATTTGTAATGTAAATGCCCAATAAGATGATTTATAAAATTTAATAACTACCTAATATTTTAAAAGTAGACATGAGCCTAAACTGTAAATGGTAGAGACATGTAAGTTTGTTAATACTGCTGTTTCATAATGTAAAGCCCATTAAATAAAGATTTTACAAAGATTTTACATTAATGGGCAAACAACCTATACAAAGGAATCATAAAAATCAACGTGGAACATATACTATAAGAGAGAAATACTACAAATTGTGTCATCTTTATTTCGTAATGTATTTCCCCCCGAAGAAGAGATTTCGAAATCTCTTATTTTAACCGATAGAAAACGAATATTTAGAGGAAATACAGTTTCCCCCCAAAAATATGATATATCTCACGCTATATCTAATTTCGTATTTTGATTGACTGAAGTTTTCATTTTCTATTCGAAAGTCCGTTGGCGATAATTAAATTTATTCTAAATTCGAAACTTGAAATAATATTGACGTTGTTGTGTCTTTACTGCAGTATAAAGTGTAAGATGCAGTGTAAAATGCAGTATAATATTTCAATGCCAGAGCTTAATTTGAAATATTTAAGGAAGCTGGTAACTTTACACCGACCAATGGAAGATTCCAATAAAGGATGGAATTTAATTTCTAGGAACATTTTTAATGTTAATAACTTCCCGAGTACCGTAATATTTCTTCAAACACACTTCCCTGCCCAGATTAAAGCTAAGAAGTACATTACGTAACGACAACTAAGTCCGGAGCAATAACTTGGAATTATAAGCTCTGATTCATGAACACGTAAGATCGATCAGGGAACAATATCCCACTTGTGGCTCAAACGTCTCAGGTGTGGAATGACATTGGCTGGAGTGCAAGTACCTTAGATAATGCGTGCGCTCTGGGGTAATTTCAAGGCAATCATGTTTCTAATGAACTTGAGACATTTCTACATTGATACATTCTTTTTATCTTGGGAATAGACTAACATTTACTATATGTATATAGAGATAATCTCTAGATCCGTATTGTGCAACCAAATATAACAATTCATTTTAATGTTATGCAGAACTATAATGGGTGTAATTAAAATATTACACAAGTCCTATAAACTGGAAAGCAATATTGCAGACAAACTTAAGCAATGGTTGAAGCAACAGATTTGGTAGGTTATACAACAAACGTCTTAGGCTTCACTAATCACTAAAGAGGGAAAAGTCGTTCCGTAATGTAATAAATGTGAAATTTGAGACGTAAAACTTTTCAATTATGTTTAAAATCTTTTTAAAATTGTGTTGAATTGACAAAAAATTATTAAAATATTATTAGTAAAATATCAGTTAATAAAGTAAACTTTATTTAATGTCTGTTAATAGCTATTCAATGCTGTTTAGGTTAATGATAGATCACAGACCAATTCATGTTTTTTAATAGTCTACGTTTAGATTAGTGATAGATCACAGACCAATTCATGTTTTTACAAATACTCTACGTTTAGGTTAATGATAGATCACAGACCAATTCATGTGTTTACAAATACACTACGTTTAGGTTGATGACAGATCACAGACCAATTCATGTTTTTACAAATACACTATGTTTAGGTTAATGATAGATCACAGACCAATTCATGTTTTTAATAATCTACGTTTAGGTTAGTGATAGATCACAGACCAATTCATGTTTTTACAAATACACTACGTTTAGGTTGATGATAGATCACAGACCAATTCATGTTTTTAATAATCTACGTTTAGGTTAGTAATAGATCACAGACCAATTCATGTTTTTACAAATACACTACGTTTAGGTTGATGACAGATCACAGACCAATTCATGTTTTTACAAATACACTACGTTTAGGTTGATGACAGATCACAGACCAATTCATGTTTTTACAAATACACTACGTTTAGGTTAATGATAGATCACAGACCAATTCACGTTTTTACAAATACACTACGTTTAGGTTGATGACAGATCACAGACCAATTCATGTTTTTACAAATACACTACGTTTAGGTTGATGACAGATCACAGACCAATTCATGTTTTTTAATACTCTACGTTTAGGTTAATGATAGATCACAGACCAATTCATGTTTTTACAAATACACTACGTTTCGGTTAATGATAGATCACAGACCAATTCATGTTTTTATTAATACACTACGTTTAGGTTAATGACTAATCACAGACCAATTCATGTTTTTTAATACTCTACGTTTAGGTTAATGACTGATCACAGACCAATTCATGTGATTACTAATACTCTACTATGGTTTATTATTAGATTAATACATTTTAAGCTTTTGAAAAGGATTTTCGGGTAGAAAATCAAAACGTAGAGTACGAGTATATGTAAAAACATGAATTGGTCTGTGATCTGTCGTTATTCTAAACAACGGTTAATAAAGTTTTCTTTAATTTTACATTATTCACAATCTAAAAGCTTTTGATATTTCGTCATTAAATTTTAGAAAATAATAGCTTTAGTTGATATATACAAAATTATCCAAACTGCTATATGTATAAAATTTATTGGTAGAAATTCTTTAAAATTCAATTTTTGAAGAATAATTATAGGTTATGAATTTAAAACAAAAACTCCACCGCACCCTTACACACGTTCTTCAAATCTCTCTCCATATGAAATTCAATGTCCTGAGAGAATGACTAATAAAGGCACAACCGAAACAGGATCTGTAGGAACTGGACATTTTGTGGATATTCGTTTTATAACCTACACAAATTTCAGTTTTCAGAAAAGAATGTCAAATATAGGTGCAAATTTACAAAATGTAACTTGTTCAGATCGAAAAACTGGCCTATAGAAAATGATTCAATGTACCAAGAGTCTTTGAGGTAATTGTAGGTCAACTGGTTCGGAAAAGTGATATTATTGATAATCGGGATAAAAAATGGAGCTTCCTCGTGATTCGACAAAACTTATGAAGCGGGTGATTCGACAAAATAATTGTAAACAACTTTAATTTTCGACTTAAATTAAGCTGCCATGGGAGGTTGGTGTAACACTCCTTATATCTTAAAAAAAACGATTCTACCACAAGCGCCCAATTTGACTTTCGGAAATCTTCGGGACAATTCGTTCATCTTCGGCATTGTAACCTTCTTGACCAAGTGACAACAGGCCTAAAGAAGCTTTTCACTTCAGAAATGTATGCCTTTATATTTGCAATTTCATTAGCATTTTATTATTTTTTTGTATTCACATTATTTCTGACAAAAAGCAAACAAACCATTAACACACTATGCAAGTTTTACTCCATCAACGAGCACGGCCTCATATACAGTGGACGACGTACGAAACACCTCAAGCTTCACCGGGTATAGTGAAAGTTTGGCGTTGACATTTGGTGGAGGAAATCTGGTAATTATCCAGAGTGTCAAAATGTCGGAGGAAACGCGCTCCCATTGTACCACTTACGTAAGCTGACATGAAGACATACTGTTTGCAGTGTCTGACGGACGCGGAGGATCGTTAAAGGTCGTTCTTAAGAGTGCACATTTCTAATAGAAAACTGTCTCACCGTAACACATTCATCTGAACCTATTAAGAATGATTTTATAATTTCTGATTAGGAAGATTTAATTTAGAAAACTTTCTTTATTTTCGTGTAATTGCTGTTAACTAATAAGATATATTTTCTTTCACTCCAATCTAGCACGTTTGCAACACCGTTCTCTTACGACTTCCTATTAGTTCTTGCCAGTGAACGTAAGCGCGATTCCTCGTCATAGTTGGTACCACTGTCGCAACAATGAACAGATACATAGCCAAATAAATAACTAATTACATTGCTTATAAAATCTGTAAACAAAGCAAATAGTGAATCAAAGATTAAACTTTGACATAAAATTTCATTAATTTAAAAATAACAAACCTACAAAAGTTTGAAAATAGGTATAACGTAATTTTCTGCTTTAACATATTACTAGAAACTTTTACTAGAATTGGCTAAAGTTAAATATTCTAGTAAATTAGGAAATTTGAGATAAAATAACAGGCTAAGCTAGCTCTTCTAAAGAACAATTAGCAAAACTGAAAAAATATTTACTGCCGAAGACGTTAGGCCTATATCGTTCTTGTTTGATTGAAAAGTGTCAATAAGGATATTTTATTCAATTCCTTCTATTAGTTCACACATACACACACACACACACACACACACACACACACACACACACACACACACACACACACACACACACACACTCACACACACACACACAACACACAGACACACACACACACACACACACACACACACACACACACACACACACACACACACACACACACACACACACACACACACACACACACAGTAAATAAGAGCTTTTTCCGTAAAAAAAAGTCTACGGTCAATTAGAGAACATCTTCCCGTGACCACTATCTCTAAGATGATTGATTTTAGTTTGCTGTTGAAAATCAGATTCGCGTCAATTTCAGTCGAAAAGTCATAATGAATTTTTAAGTAAATCGGAAAAGATTTTGCAGGTCACGTGACTCAAGTTTACCGCTAAGCAAACTGTTATAATAATTTATATTCTAAATTGAAAAAAAATGTTATCTGATTTATAAAATAAAAATATAAAAGCTACTAACAGAAAATAAATAATTGAAGAGTAAATTAACTGTTTTCCAGATTTAAAACAAATAAAATAAATAAATGAATCTCGCCTCTTTTAATTCAGGTATTTGAAAGTCGAAGTCTGCATTTAATAAGTAGAATCGTTTATAGCTTACGAACTATTTGCCAATTAAAATTTGGATCATGATTTTTAAAATTATTTAACATATATTTTCATTTGGAGAAAATAAAATATTCTATTCAAGGCTGTTATATTCCGAAGGGTGTTTGGTTACCAAGTGTAAACGTTAATTACACTTCTAGCATTACATTACTCCTTTCAGCGAATTTATTTTTAAGGTTAAACCTATAGACTGTGTTATGAAATTAGTTGTAGATAACATCAATACTGACTTGAGAAGATATGTTTATATGCAGCGTTGTACATTAAAGCAAATATTTTTATTTTTTAATACTTTTGAAAATGTAACACCTAATTTTAAAAATCTAGTTTCAAAAACAATATTAACCTTCCTTTGTTCTTTTCACCTAAAAGCAAATCTTTAGGTAAATCTTTATTAAAGCGAAAGTTTAATAATAGAGAATAGTGACTATTATAAACAGCTTTAGACACGTTATTGCTCAATGTACAAAGAAAGTTAACATGTTAATCTAATTACTTCTAATTCTTCTTAAAATACAATAATATGTAAATACTCACGGAAAACGCACATTTTTTATATATAAATATTGTAGTCCCAAGTCATGTCCTACAATTCACAAATTTTTAAAATAACGTTTTCGAAAAAATCTACTGGTCTACATACGACGTTCTATTTCAAGTGGTTTTTGATCCTGGTAGTGGGTAGACAACTCTCTTCACGCTGTTTGAAAACAGGCTTCCCTCTAGGTAAGCAACCCTGTCCACGCAACACGCAATACCATACGTTTTGAGTACCATATGATCAATATGTATTTTTCGTTTGGCTTATTAAATTCCAGCTACCCTTCTTCAATTCCTTCTATTAGTACACTCCCTCGTTATATATATATATATATATATATATATATATATATATATATATATATATATATATATATATTGTTCAAATTTTCAATCGTTATAAAATACTTTTTATTCATCCACTCAAGTTCAAATACATTTTTTAAAACTTGTAGTTGGTGACACTTGATGTTAAAACAGTTTTTTAAAATATTAATTCATGAATTAAATTTAATTAATTAATTTTAGTTTTACATGCGAGAAAAACTTTTCATAAAAGGGGCATGATATGCAATATAGTTATCTCGTCCCATTTGGCTTAATATAAGTGATAACATATGATTCCATAAGACATCTGATTTTATGTTACAGTTTATGTGATAGAACGGCTGTTTTAACGCGTAGGTAATGTTACTTTATTTATATTGAATTGTATTTATTTATTAAAAAATTTACTAAAATAAATTTTTTCTTTGTTTTCCTAAATAGGAATTGACTTTAAAAAGTGTTTATTTATATTATTTGTTTAGCCTTCTTCTTACAAGAGAGTACCCAGGTGGACTTACTCTTTATAACCCCTGTAGAGTAGGTCTGCAGATGTTGCCCTTGTAATGCCATGCAATCCTCTACTAGGTGTATAGCTACCTCAATCCCTCACTATCCTTCTCAGGTGATAATAGTCATGTAGGCTGGTCCCCTTTAAAATCAAATAAAAAGCTTCTATGGTCTTATCCAATTATAATGTAAGGATTATGTAAATTTTAAAGGAGTTATAGGCACCAGTGACTATATGTCAATATACACCTCTCACTTACGGACAGACACAATTCTATGAGCTATTAGGATGAATGATTCAGAAATTACTATAAATAAATTTGTTTATAATTAAGTGCGTGTGTGTGCGTGCGCGCTCGCGCGTGTGTGTGTGTGTATGTATGTGTGTGTGTGTGTGTGTGTGTGTGTGTGTGTGTGTGTGTGTGTAAGTGTGTGCGTGTTTGTGTATGCGTGTGTGTGTGTGTGTGTGTGTGTGTATGTAAATGTGCGTGTGTGCGCGCGCGCGCGCGCGCGTGTGTGTGTGTGTGTGTGTGTACAGATGGTGGGTGAATCTGAGTTAGGTAATGAGATTGAAAGAAAGGTTTGTAAAAGAACTGGAAGGACTGGAAGATTGGACAGTAATAGGGAAGGTTGGTTTACAACAGTGTTATAATTCACTTTCAAACCAGAAAAGCCAACAATTATTTATTTAGAAAACATTTAAAGAAATTTAAATTCGTGTCTTAAATATTTTTACTTAAATAATTTTAATAAAATTCTGAACAGCTATAAAACAATCTGTACATTGACTCGAACTTTATTGCAATTGTAAATTTGAAAAAAAGAACTTTACAAATGTAATAATGTTTACAAATTGTGCAGATTATGGATTACAGACTTTTCACAACAGCGGTGATTACTTCATTTGTAACCTTTTGACATTCTTTTGTTTCATTACAAATTGTGTTTATATTTTCTTTATTCTCTTTGTCTTATATTTGATGCTATTTGAAATCCAGGAAGTTGAGTTCTACAGATTCAGTTTTGATACCATTTATAGTAAAACACTTTGGTATAAGTTATTTCCAATAAAAAGTTTTTATATAAATTCATGCATATTCTAAAGCTATAAAATAATGGATTATTGTGTTTAATTTTTTTCATATACACATATTAATATTTAATATATAGAGAAAATAATACCTTTATTGTTTAATCGTTATTACACTACGTTTAAAACTTGCCTCATTTGGTTAGTATTAAATACTGATTCCTTCATTGAAGTTAATAGAAAAAAATACTATTTTAAAGGCGAGTTTTGTTTTTTCCGAGACGAGACGATTTTATTCAATTATTTTACACAATTTTCCATTCTTTAAGAGAACATTAGAAATATGCATCATATGATTCTATATCACAGAAAATTTTAACAATTACATCTAATCGAAGATTTTATTCATTGTCCGGGCGAACATACCAATACTTGCAAGACGAACACCAAACGTAAAATTTATATAAAACGTAATTCCTCAAACATACTTTCATTAATAAATAAATGTAAAAGTGTTATAAAAACCTTGCTTACGTTTGCCGAGTATTTATAAGGAAGTCCACCCACATCTTCAAAATCAATGTGCCACAGCAATCGGTCCTTTTACAGGTAATTTCAGTTGTCTGGATCGAACTCTCCGTTAACCCTGTCTCTCCATGTAAGGTGTGAGGGGTCAACTAATGAACTGTTTTAGGAGTAGGCCTTAGCGCCTTTTTGCACACATCTATTTCGCAACTTCGCGGTTAAGAGATTGGCAATGTGCAAAGGACAAAGATCAATATACTGTATAATCTATTGTTGCTTAAATTATAAATACAAGGATTATAGATTTTGAAAGAAAATGACTTAAGAAAGAGGTAATTCGTTTTTTCAAGAAACGGATATTTCTTTTTTTTATCACTTCTAAAAGCAGTAGAAATGAATTTGTAAACCTCATTCAGTTCCTTTAATAAAATATTCAAGCTTTTTTTCCTAACAAATACATTTTTTATTAGTTTCCCAACTTTTTATTTAAAACGTAGTACGTACGTTTCTGATATGAAGTATTTTGAACCGACAAACCTAAAAATGGTAAGCTTACATACATCTTACCGCTACAGAGACGTAATAAGTTCGGTAGAGTTCTTAGTGAACGGCTTATCTGTAGGCGAGGCTTATAATTTAACCTTGTCGCTACTCACTAAGCTCTTATAAATGAATGTTAAATAATTAAGTCGTGACATTCAAGGCAAGCATTGAAGGGTAAATTGCAGCACCACTCAACGGCCTACCTAACGGCGTTACAAATACAATATCTAAAAAAATATGCGTCTAGTACTGTGGGCGAGAAAGCAAGCAGGACGGCCGATCTACTTGCCGAGCTCCGTATACATAACCACTGTTAAATATCG
Organism: Prosapia bicincta; assembly: GCA_036971475.1. NCBI lineage: Eukaryota > Metazoa > Arthropoda > Insecta > Hemiptera > Cercopidae > Prosapia > Prosapia bicincta. The sequence continues at coordinate 369,619,701 of JBAIZL010000001.1, forward strand.
AGATTCGATTTGTACGGCCGTGTTTACTTTCTCCTGGGAAAGGATATTAACAGTTTGCCGTATATATCATACCGTCATTGGATGGACCGTACATTGCATCGCTCGATTTACTTATGTAAACGTATTATGTAAACACATTGCTTCTATTGAACACGAATAGATCCTTCACGGGTTGAAAATGTTTCTTGTGAGACAAGTAATATTGTGAAATACCAAAAGCAAATATGTTGATTGAAAAAAAACTCTTTATGTAACTAGCATGGAAATTATAGCTAATATAATTTGTGTTGAAATTTTATTTTTAGTTTTAGCAGAAAGTAAGAGAAAATAATTTTTGCAACATTTAGCGATAAGTTTAGTGTTTTTTGAAAATGTCTCTCTGATTTAGGGTTTTATATTTGGATTGTAATTTTTAAAATAATTACCAGAACAACCAAGAAGCTAGTCAATGTAATATGCAGTAATTATTTAGACATTCTGTAAAACAAATCATAAGTTATTTGTCTAAATTTTAGGACGATCAGTCTGTATGGGTATTATCAAATACTAAGGATTGTGGATATAGGATAGAACTGTGAATAGGGATAGTATTTTGAACACAGGAAAGGACTGTGAATACAGGAGAAGATTGTGATAAAGGATTGATATATAGAATAAGATTTTGAATACATGATAGAATTGTGAATACAGGACGGGATTGTGAATACAGGAGAGGATTGTGCATATTAGATAGGATTTTGAATATAGGATAAGATTTTGAATACAGGATAGGATTTTGAATAGAGGATAGGATTGTGAATGCAGGACAGAATTTTGCATATAGGATAAAATTTTGAATACAGGATAGGATTGTAATTACAGGGTGGGATTGCGAATACAGGTTGGGATTGTGAATACAGGATAGGACTTTAAACATAGGATAAGATTATGAATACAGGATAGGATTTTGAATATAGGATAAGATTTTGAATAGGCTTACAGGATATGATTGTGAATATAGGAGAGGATTGTGCATATAGGATAGGATTTTCAGTATAAGAAAGAATTGTGAATACAGGATAGGATTTTGAATATAGGATAAGTATTGAATACAGGATAGGATTTTGAATATACGATAGCGTTGTAAATACAGGAGAGGATTGTGCATATAAGACAGGATTTTCAATATAAGAAAGAATTGTAAATACAGGATAGGATTGATCATATAGGATAGGATTTTCAATGTAAGAAAGGATTGTTAATACAGGAGAGGATTTTGCATAAAGGATTGAATTTTCAATATAGGATAAGATTTTGAATACAGGATAGGAATGGGAATACAGGATAGGATTGTGAATACAGGATAGGATTATGAATACAGGATAGGATTGTGAGTACAGGATATGATTGTGAATACGGGATAGGACTATGAATACAGGAAAGGATCGCTAATACAGGATGGGATTGTGAATACAGGATATGATTGTAAGAACAGGATTGAATTTTGAATACAGGAGACGATTGTGAATACAGGATAGGATATTAATACATGATAGGATTGTAGATACAGGATAGGATTATGAATACATGATAAGATTTCAATACAGGATAGGATTGTGAATACAGCATAGGATTTTGAATACAGGATGGGATTGTGATAATAGGATAAGAATGTGAATATAAATATGCTCAAGATAGGGAGATAAACTGCCCTGGTCCACGATATTAGAGGGCAGTTGATACTAAGAATAGGGGAAAATATGGCATTCCTTGCGGAGGATCAGTTACCTGAAGTGAGGTGAAGAGAAGAATCTACCCGCTACTGAGACTTGAATGGAAATTAACTTTTAGTTTGTACCCAATGTAATAATTAGTACAAATGACAAATATATGTCTTCGAATTCATATAAATGTATCACATTTGATTACAGATTGTTCAAATCTGTTCTGGTTAATTTGTAAGCTCATGAATAATATTGCAGAGAAATTATAATTTCTTAAACCTTTTAGAAATACTAACTTCATTATTTTTCAACTTCTTTAACAAAAAAGAATTTTCTTGTTTATTATGTATCATATTGAAAATGATTGTTTTTCTAAATTATTGTAAAAAAATCCTTTTTGTAATACAGATCTGTCTTGTACTTAAATATCCAAACAGTTAAGGACCAACTTAGTCTATTGTATGGAAGTGGCCTCTCTTATTGGACCTTAGCGAAGTCTTAAATCATCATCAGTTAACCAAATTGCTGACACTAAACACTTGAGAATTTCTTACTTATAAGTTGTATCTACAATGTAAGACAATGTTCAAATTAATATACATCAATTAATTTACTTTGAATTGGAAACAAAGTGGTCTCAAAAGACGACAAAATCTAAAAAACATTTTCAACTGAAAAAGGAAATCTATTGATTTAAATTTAGTTAAAAATTCTGATTTAAGTCTTCGGAATTAAATTATGTAGCTTGTATATTATGTTTATCGAAATGAATTTAAACTACCACAGAAAAAAGTTCTAATTATGGAGTACTAAGTCAAGCATTACGAGGAAAATGTAAGATGGTTCGTTGCTTTGGTCTTGTTGCATGACGTTTCTTTATGTAGTTGGTGAAAAGAATTTATGAGGTGTTTTAAAAAAAAAATATTCTAAATAAATTCTTTTTATTACTCATGTTTACACTCTCAGAGATTATTCGTGAATAAAAGCGGTTGACTTGCGAGTCAGGTACAACTATTTATTTATACAGTCAAAGTTTCATTAATGGATACGTTATCATCTTGAGACCTATTCCTCCTAGACTCTATTAAAAAATAGCGCCGTAACATAACCTTAGTATTTTCTTGAATTTTGTAGTCCATTACGTTTGGTGAATCTTAATTAATCACTTTAACAATTAGTACTACACCTGGTAACATTTAGTAACAAACACAGTATACTCGTATTCGTGATAACAGTGCATATACGCTTTCATTAACTCACAATAGCTTTATCAATGTGTACTAGCGATCAACTCAAGAAAGCCTAAATGTGCGGCCTGAGAAGACATCCAAATTTTTTTTAAACAAATTCTCATTGTGTGTAGAGTAAGACTATTTGACCAAAAGAAATAAAGGTTGGATGTAAACTTTTTTATATATGAAGTACTATATTTGTGCTCTGATTCATTAACAGATCTTATTACCGATATATTTAGGCTACATACAGTGCGTATATCGTTTACTACTAATTTGTCTGAAGATAATCCCGCACAGTGTGTGTGTCAGCATAACCTGTCTATTGAGACAGGGCTTCTCTCGCGGACCTCCTTCAAACAATAGAACACATACAGCTACTCACTACAAAAGTATAGCCAGTTAATGTATTAACAGTTTCACTAGGATATATTTCACGGTCTGTAGCGAGTAAGCAACTTTCGCTGACCCCGCCAGAGAGCAGGTCTGCATCAAGAAAGCGATCAAGTCCTGTGAACCATAATTTCCTCCTCCTTAAATTACCAGGTTATAGTATGTCCATGGTTGTCTATTTTTATTGCACTTATCTCTCCGTACCTTTCTACACCATGATGTAATGTGTAAACTCTTCCAAATGTCTCCAATAGAGAGTCGACTACTTCAGTGACTGTTCGAACGTGAGTTGTAAATCTTTATATCTCAGACCAGGGTCTTATAAAAATGCTTTATCTAAATTCATAAGTTTTGCGTCATTCACAGACGATAAGCGTCAACGTGACTGATTTCCCATAACACTTCTCTGAGAGCTAGGTAGAATTTAAGTACAAGATCCTGAATATGAGACTGAAAATCCTTTCCTTTATCTTTCTACCTACTCTTAATAACGTTCATAGGCTGATCGCATAAAGAACTCGTATTTTCATCTACTTTGTACATGAATGGAGTCGATAGCATCACATTCGTTTTAAACAAAACTAAATTTTGTTAAATAATTTTAAGTCAATTAAGAAAATTACTTCAAAATGACATTAGAACCTTATGATTTCAAATAAAATTCTTATATATTCAAAATATTTGATTAAAGTAAGTGATTGCGTTTGATTTCATACAACATTTGTTTCTTTACTAGAAATTTATGTACTTTCTACTTTATTAGGTTGAAATGTATTTATTCAATACTATTTACCTTTAAATAAAGATAATAATTTATATTTCAATAAATTCTACTATATTGAAGATAGCATGTTAATAATTAATTATCATTTCTCCATTTTGTAAATGAAAACTTCTTGAAAGTTATCGAATATAGAAAAAAATGTATTTTAATTCGTTAAATACACATTTTTAATCAGTAAATGTTTCACCATCTTTATAACAACCCTATAACTCAATTTTCCGTTCAAGATATCGCTTCTGTCGGTCATTCCCACGATTACCTCATTTTTTAATACTTGAAGAAAATCTGTAATTCTAAATTTTAATGCAATACTTGAGTGCAAGAATTGTATACTGTATAATGATACGTAATCTTACAGGAATTCTCACAGATATCAATAGTTTGCTTCATCTGTCATTAAGCAACTAAATGCCAGCTCCCTCACAGTCTGTGTTTTTAATGTTCCCACTAACCTATTACACAGTCGGCCGCTCGAGGGCGCAGCCTTGACATTTGTACCTCCACTCCACTTCCGCCCTTCACCACCTTCGCTCCAGTTTCAATTTTCAAAGTCAATAACTTAAAAATGAGAACAAAGGCAGCTCTGTTCGGAATGTGACTGGTATTGATATAGGAATCGAGCGCAGTCGATAGGTTGCAAGTGTTTTTGTAACCTTGAAAATCTCTCTAAATATATATAATTGAATACAGTTCCTACAACGTTTACCAGGAAATATGCCGATTATTTTGAAACTACACTTTAGCAGATCCTGTTTGAAAGCTCTAACGCAATAGTATTATTGTTCAAGGATATATTTGTATTTTACAAGGATATATTTTTTCGAAATGAAACAGCTTATAGAAAGAATAAGAATTGGCCGAATTGTGGCGAATTGTGTACTTTGGAGAGGTCTGGATGTCAATCAATTTTCCCATAGACTTCCTGAAGCATAAATTGAAGTAGCTTAACACCGAAAGAGGTATTTGAAATAACTAAGAGGTTGTTTGGAGGTTATGTTTAACTACTTTGAAATGAAATTTCCTATAATTAAAAATACTATTTATATGAATTAGGTTCATAAACTAATAACAGCTTAATAAAATTTAGAAGTAAACAAAAAAATTAATACAATTGTTAAATTTTAATCTATTAAGATATAATAACAGATACATTCTGTATAGAATCAGTTTTATAATTTCTGTAGAAAATCAGAATATTCGTATTCTCATGATAAATGATTTATTAAAGACTTTTGTAAGGTTATATTCGAAGTTACACTCTGTCAGCCTCCAGGGTGTTAATTGTAAATATTTTCGAAAAAACAGGTAAATAAAAACAGTAAAACATAAGTAAACATGATAGTACTTAATGAGCATTGAGCAATGCTTTCTTTCGTTTTCACAAATGCTACTTAAAAGTACATTTCAAACGAGAAGCAAGTCACCTTATGTATCGCAAACCATAAACAATTAAAAAAAATACTAACAAAGTTTGTGCAATCTTTGTGAAGTAAGCTATACTAAAGAAATGATGATTATTATTATTATTTTTGATATAAGTGACAAGATGGTTTAAATGCAGTAGTAAATTTTCCTTTTAATATACACGCTTTTATACTCACAACAGTTTTATGTACACACTAAATCAACAGATCTTGTAAAAAAAAATATTTTTAAAGCGGGTTTAATTCTCTCGTTGGAACAACCTCTCATAAGGGCTAAATATTTGAAGGAGAAATTGTGTTCCATAGAACTCCAATTTGTTGTCGGCTGGTTTGATTATAAGAAAGTAATTATGTTTTGTATACATTTTCAAATGGACTGAAACTTTCCCCGTGATGTATTACGTGTTGTAAATAGGAGAGATTATCTGTCATTAAAACAGTGTCATCAACGTATCTGATGTCATTGTATCGTTCAGTTGGTTCTCCATGTAAATCTTCATCGTCACCAGAAAGCTTGTAGTTTCTGAATATAAGTTGAACCTATAAAGTTGAATAAAACTCTGGATCTATTTACTGCCGCAGCTGGAAATTTGGAATCTCAATTTCCTATAATACAGGTTAAAGAAATACAGAAACAGTGCGGAAAACAATTTTGGGATTATTTTTCATTATATTATTTTAATTATACGACAAATACTTAAAACAAAAAACCCAAGTATTTCCTTTCTTTTCAATATATTCCTCAATTCCTCAATTTTTACTAAGTAAAATTATGTAAATGTCTTTATTTTTATAATAAACATAAACAAACCTCGGTAAAAAATATACTGCATTCGCTTCAGAAGTCGCTTTCTCAAAAACAATAAATGTGCTTGAAAATTTTAAAACAATGTTTGGAATATTCGGTAACACATTACTCTTTCATTACTTTTATCTATAAATTCTGGAACTTTTCGAAGTTGTTTGTGTTTCAATCAGACAGTTCTGAACTGCGATATTTTCAGAGATGTATACTATAAAAGTACGACCTTGAAATGACCTAAATTGAGCATAAAATATTGCAAGTGCTTCTTGAAGGGCTAACAGATTAAATATATATATACATTGAATCACTCTCACCCTGATTTTGCATTTTGTTTTCCTCTTTCAATCAGTGGTGTATTTCCAAGGAATCAGTTTGACAGGATTTCGAAATTCTGTTTTCAGAGCAGGCGAGAAAATATTAAAGCAATCCTGTGCACAAGATCTGAATGTATGTAATGTGTAATATTTACAAAATCCAAGCAGGCGATTACCATTAAAAGCAGTATTCTACAAAGCAATAAACTAATTATAAATTTTCCACGATAAAAGCAAAACCGGATGTAATAAGAAGAGTTTGTAACAAACGTTTCTCTTTTTAAGCAAGTCACTATTATAACGTGAGAGATCTTACTCTGTAACGCAAGAAGTTCTTTAATTCTACACAATGCCATGTTTAGAAAATTACGACCATGTTTTGGACGATGTTTTACAACTTTAGAACAACTTTATGTAGAGCTTTACGATCGTCTCGCAAACGTACCAGAAGTGTACACCATTCCACCAAATGCGTGACATTGGCACGACAAAATTAAACAAAAATACACATTATCACGAAACTAGAAACAGCCAGTTAATGAAACATTAATAAACATTTTACATACTTAAATAAATAAATGCTGTAGTCTACTCACAAGTAAAATTACTTTATTCTTATACGCGAAGTACTACAAAATTACAACTGCAATAAGACAGTTAAGCTAGCATTATATCTGTATTTTGTATTAATACTGCTGATGATGGACACCTAAAGTGTCAAAACGTGTGTGATAGACGTGGTTATTTATTTATAGCCTTAACTCACAAGCCGGATTAAATATTACTTATTTTATTAGTTATTACTTACTTACTAGCTTATTATTACTTACTTTACAAACTTTTAAGAATATCCCAAACCTACTCTTTTTACAATCAAAACTGTGCACTTTTTCTCGTTTAGTCGCCCCTTATTTGACCGTCAATTGATGAAAGTTTGTAATCATTTACAAACTATTTAAAATTTAAAATACTTGTATTCTTATAAAGCTATTTGATTTCTTAGCCAGGGCAAGAAGCATTACTGGTAACGATGTCAATAGTAAGGGCGGGTGGAAATAGTTGACAGATCCCTTGATAGCATTTTGTTACATACAAATCTTCTGAAATTGTTGACAGTTTGAGCAGTTGTAGTCGTTACCTTGGTAGATCAAGTTTGGCTGAAGAATGGTAAGTTCTAGTTTGAGTCGTTAAATCGGTGTTTGGGTATTATTAATAATATTTTTTTAGTTTTAACACGTCACCTACAATTAGGTCTATTTATAGTAACCACTTTTTCAGAACCTAATTATAATATCATTTTCGCCTTGGACAGAATTTAAAGTAAAATGTTGGAATCAACAACAGGGTACCATACGTATCATACATAACAAGTAACACATAACCTAATAAGTTGTAACAGTTACTTTAGAGCCAATAATAGCTGCCCTGGCTTAGGGACCACTTTTAATCTATTTCGTTACTTTTAGGTATTTTTTGATAATTTGATGTCTTGTTTATTATTCAGCCGCAGCTTTACATACATTTATAAATAATATTTTCAAGTTCTACATGTGCTTGGTTTAGTAAGTACGTTGGCTAGTATCAAAGCAGTTTTGATTTTATTTGTGGAAGCTATTAATAGCTGAACAGATAACAATCCGAACCATCGACGGAAGTAATGGAGCAAGAGCATCGCTCCTACTCGATCTCCTGCTACTGCCAAGTATTCCTTCAATCATCAGCTGAAACCCAAATTTCTATTAGCATTCAACAATGTTTTAGCTTTTTCTTGAAAGATAATTTTTTAAAATATTAAAATGTTTACAAGTTCTGCAAATACACAAGATCTGTTTAATAAATCTGATTTAAATGAATTTTTTATACAGATTTCATTACCTTGATTTCATTGCCGTTTACTACGAAGGTCAACTTTATGCAAATTGTTTTGCTATTAATTTACGAGATTTTTCTGTGTCTTTCTTGGTGATAAAAAATTATATATCAAACATTAATATTTATCTACTGTACAATCTACAATAGTACCTGTACAGTTGTAGATTGATACCATATATTATAAACAGACCTATGACAAATTATCTCTTTAAACAACGCATATAAAAAACAAATATAAACATCGCACACATTTTTCGGAAAACGTTATAAATTATATAATACTCACTGTTTAAACTTCATAAAAGTTGTAATAATTTTTAACTTGTTGGATAACAGAAAGAAATATTTTTCTTTATCCTGGAACAACTTCACCACATTTTTAATTTGTACCAAACAAAAGTAAAAACTTACATTGCAAAATAATATTAAATTAAGTCTAATATTCCTTTAGAATAGGTCAGAAAGTAACTCTATTCAATACTTTAATCACAATGAAAGTTTGTTGAAACCTTAAAACATCTGAAATTTCCTACGCGTTTCCTACGTTGGCTATCATATAGAATATTTTTACTTTATTACAGCACCGCGGAAAAGACCTGTAGTGTCATACTAAGCCACATTCTTACATTATCAGACATGATATCCTTCTGCGGCCATCTCGTCTCCTTCCATGCACCTTCCCTTACAGTACAGCGTGTTATACCTATCCTTGTTTCGCGTTATATATACCATGAACTTATGTATTCGTATCCTTCCAGTATTGATACCTTTTTGTTTTACAGCTTTACATATTTAAATTTAACAATTGACTATATTTAAAAAATTTAAAATAAATTATTAATCACTTAAACAATAGTTTATGCCTATCCGAACTTTAAATTTTGTAAATTTGTTAAAACTTACAAACTTACAAATTTACAAAATTTAAAGTTCGGATAGTCATAATAATTAATAAGATTCACCGAACGTAATGGACTACAAAATTCAAGAATAAAAAAAATATTAGTCTGCTTTTACCAAGTTTAAAATTCCAAGTTGCTTGAAAACAACTCTATATTGAAAGTGTAATTAATTAATAAACATCATACATTCTAGCTAACTACTAATGTAAAATAAAGAAAATTATTTAGAATACGAGTATGCAAAGAAAAAAAACAATTTCACGTGTTCACATTATGCAAAAAATTGTATTTGCAAAATTATTTAATAATAACCTCAAAATAACTTTGTCCTCAAGCGAAGACAAAACTGTTGTTAGTTCTTGTAAATTTATTATTATAAATAGATACATTATTAACGAGAAAAAATATAAAAACTATGGTGGGATAATTTTAGGTTATAACATTTAAGAAATACGTTGTTAAATCTGACAGTCGCCTTATTAAGCTTCAGAGACTAGATTTCTAACTACGGATTGTTTGGGTCTTGTAAAATACATAAAACATACATTGTGTTCTGGCGCAGATATTTTCTCGCCTGCTCTGTAAATTTCAAACTCCTGTCAAATTGATCACTTAAAAATTGACCACGTTTTAATTCAAAAGTAAAATCAAAGATTACTCATTAGCGAAATTCCGAGCTTTCGAGTACTTTAGCAGCAGCTGTGTTTAAAATAACACTTGGTAAGTAGAAAATTTGTTGTGAGAGAACACATTTCGAACTTGTTAAATACTTGTGTGTGTATATATTTATATATATATATATATATATATATATATATAGAGAGAGAGAGAGAGAGAGAGAGAGAGAGAGAGAGAGATTTTGTGGAGTAGGAGACTGACAGACCTACCTTGGTAAGAGTCCACTCTGTAGTCTTGAAATAGAAACACATAAAAGCACTTAAACAATGATATATTTCAACCACACAGTGGTCTTTGTCAATCGAAGAGAAAACACAAAAAGAAATATGAGAGAATGAAATAAAATAATTGTAATCACAGATTGTGTAGAGTAGAAATCAGATGTCACAGATGCACAGATTAAAGATATATATATTGTTTCCATGAGCATATAAGTGATTATAGTTTATATAAGTCTGTCAGGGGAAAAAAGATAAGGCTATTCGGAAAAAAAAATTAATGGATTTATCTGATGTTGAGGTTAGGGGATTCTCTGGACTTGGTATACCACTGGTATGATAGTTCCCACCTTCTCAGTTCTGAGGGATTGCAATCAGGGGGGAGTGATTTAATTATTTTTGTGGTATAGCAGTCCTCAAAAGTTGTGATGTTGTGACTCGCAGCATGTTGAGCTGTTGGTCTATCCATATTCATAATTTTAACATCATGTCTGTGGCCATTCATTCTGATATTCAGACCATCCGTGGTCAGGCCTATGTACTGTGCTGAGCAAAGTTTACATTGTAGCTGGTATATGACATTTTTCGATGTACAATTATGACGACCCTGTATTTTGAAGACCATTTTTGTTGTTTGGCTGTTGAAACTATTTGCTGAGGGGTGTATTGGACACGTCTTGCATCTAGGTCTATTGCATGGGAAGGAGCCATGAGGAAGTTTGTGTGGTTTCTCTGCATCAGGGTCTGGTAGTTTAGGATGTACTAGGATGTTTTTCAAGTTGGGTGGTTGCTTGTACCAAATTTGCGGTAGATCGGTGAAAAGATTTTTGGTGTGGACGGAAGCTTGAAGAATTTTGAAGCCATCTCTCAATATCTTGTTGAGTTTATGTAGACCAGGATGGTAGTCTGTTATTAAAGACAGTTTATTTTGTTCTGTTTGTGGTTTATGGTGAACCGAGGATTGTGCTGAATGAATTTGGTTTTCAATGAGTTTTTTTGGGTATCCTCTTCTCTGGAAGGCTGTTGATATCTTTCTATTGAAATCTTCCAATTCCCTATCATTCGAACAGATTCTCTTACCCCTGATTGCTTGACTGTATGGAATGGATCGTTTTATGTTTATTGGGTTGTTGCTGTCGAAATGGAGATATTGTAGGTGGTTTGTCGGTTTGATGTGAATTCCTGTGTTGATATTTCCATTCTGGAGTGTTACCTCTACATCCAAAAAGGTGATGGCTGATGTAGATTTCTCCCAGGTAAATTGAAGTGTGGAGAATTGTGTCAGGCTGTCTAAAAATGCCTCAAGTGTTGAAGCACCCTGTGTCATCTATATATCTATACCAACATAATGGCTGGTGTATTTGTGAACAAAGACCACTGTGTGGTTGAAATATATCATTGTTTAAGTGCTTTTATGTGTTTCTATTTCAAGACTACAGAGTGGACTCTTACCAAGGTAAGTCTGTCAGTCTCCTAGTCCAAAAAATCTAAATAATCTTTACCAACCAAAACTAACCTAATATATATATATATATATATACACATAGTTTTCTGCTTTTACGTTTTCTATTCTCTTAGCAAACAATCGATGTAAACCATTTTACGCTATGTTCATTATAATTGTTCATGTTCTATCTGTTCATTAAAATTATTTAATTTAATGAATTAGCTGTTCACTGTAGCTAGAATTATTATTGACGTTTATAAGAACATTATGAAATGCTGTTAGATTTAACTTGAATTACGAATTGTAGAAACAAAAGTGAATACGCGTATAAATATTTCGAGATAATTTAAAATTAAATACATTAAACTATTTAAAGACGAACTTTAAACTATAATTTGTATCACTATATCTAATGTGTATTATAATTATTCAGTTAACCGCAGCTAGAATCAATGTTCGGGTTTATAAGAACATTATGGAATGCTGTTATTTTTAACTTGCTTTACGAAATGTAGAAACAAAAGTGACTACGCGTATAAATATTTCGAGCCAGTTTAAAATTAAATACTTTAAATTATAATTTGTATTACCATATTTAATTTGTATTCTGACAGCGCTGTGGGAAAGCACCGAAGGAAAGATAAATTGAGACCCACTTAACGTACTATATGTGACGTCATTGTGTTACTCGGTAGTAGCACGGGAGGTTGAATTGTCTAATAGCTAAAATATAAAGTGCGACAGAATGCTGTGAGACTAATGGTATACAGTATCGGCGATACTGTCCTTAAAGAGATACATTCATCAAAAAGTATGCCAATGAGTGAACGTGTAGGCTAGTGGACATACTGTACTCTTGTTTTTATATTGAAATGTGTTGTTATTTCAATAACATCAGATCGTGTGTTTTGGATACGTCCAAACGTATCTAGAAACCAAGGATAAATACCTCACAAGCGATCCTTAACCTTGGGATAAACAAATTAATAATTCCTTTAATCGCATTTCCTTCTTCCTAAAAGTGAGTTGAAATGAAAAATCCCACGTGGACCAGTGTTTGCGCCCACCTTCAGGGTTAACGAACCTGACTGACCAAACTCAACACCCCGCCAGTTAATGCTTAAACCGTGGGTGAGTTGTTTTAATCTGTGAACGTTTCAAATCTGCATAACACGAGCAAAACCTTTCTAAGCCCCCAACAGAAAAATCTTTTTTGTAAAGTTCTAAAGAAAGTTATTATGGCTTATAATAAATACACCAAGCTTAGATATACAACTAAAAGAAATACAATTGTCACAATAAAATGAACTGTATAACCTAAAACTAAAGAAAACGAAACGGTAATAATAACATTACAAAATGTTGAAAAGAAATGAGTTCACTTACAAAAATAAAATATTCAAGAAATTTCATAAATTAAATGTTAATTAAGTAAAAGATGATAGTTCGGTCAAATATTAGTCTTAGTCCTTCAAAGTTATATTTAATATTCCTCGAATGTCCTCTCTTCTACTTACCACAACGCTTATAACTCACCACAATTAAATACTAGGGTCTACGCTAAATTTCTGTGTGGTAGCTTCACACAACCGGGAAGCTTTTGGATCATCGCGTTGGGTTAAGTTTCCATAACATAGAGTGATCTCTTGAAATTTGCACAGCCACTACGACTCGAACGAATAAAATATTTCCGTGGATTGTTCGTCACAAATTGAGTGAAGTCCTCTATTCCACTTATAGAAAACAGCATATTTTAGTTTATATAAATCAGATGGTGTAACACCTAGTACAAATGGCACCATGCCTCTGGCTGCTTACGGTATTTACCTGGATTTTGGTTACGGTTATTCCGCAGTGACCAGTCATGCACATAAATGTCCCTAAAATACCACACAATTGATGCTATTATTTTTAAAACAATATGTTTCCAGTTAAAGTTATCACAAAACAGACATCATGAATACTTTAGGGGCCAAAACAAGGAAGTGGATACATGCAGATTCGAATATAACCAAACTTTAGAAAATAAAGGTCGGAAAATAGTTGGCCGTAAAGACACTGATAACAAACTGTAGGGACAAACTGATAGCAACTAGTATCTATAGGCGCATCCTAATGTACATAATTCTAATGTATAAAATATACATCAAACGTTTCAAATTCGAACAATCAGTGAAACTAATTTCACTATTGGAGCATATTATACATCTTTCTATAAAACTATGGTGGTATATAACGTCATTAGTATACTGTTTTATATCGGGACCAGGGCAATAGATATTTCTTTGAGTTTCAATAAATTTCTACCTTTTATCAATTGGGGATAATGGCTTGATATAAAATATAGATTTTTATTACTACGAGCCAAGAGAAGAGCAGGCTCACAGGTCGAAGACCCTACCCACGATTTGCAATAGATTTTCCCGGTTACCAGTACCAGAGGTTTATTAGCCTCTGGAAGTCAATAGAGTGGTCAAAATATTGTGTTTCCTATCAGTAATGTTTAATTGGGAAATTTACCAATCTGCTGCAAACAAAAACATTACATTCATCAGGAGTGGGCTGGGATAGTACTATTAACACTCAAGTGATATTAATGCTCGTATAGGCTACAAAAAAAGTATGTGCGAAGCTTATAAAAACCCTGGATGGTTAATTGTGTGGAAGAAAATTGACGCAGAGCTGGAATCGTAACCACATCCAAAACGAATGATACATTGGCAACTGGTTCTTACACACATATTTATAGGCTTTAATTATTTAGGACGAAAATGAACATAGGAAAATAAATATAAATAAAGAAAGAAAATAAGCTTAATGTCAAACACATTACAAACTTTAAACATAAATGGTATTATAACTGGTTTGTAATAGTTAATTATACTTAACACCATTGCAATCTACGCCTACTTGGTAATAAATGAAATAGTAACTTATTTATGAGATCGAAGGAGGTAACTAATTAAAGAAATCTTATTTGGAAATAAAATCCTAAGACAAGCGTTTGATTCTAAAACAAATAGCAAAGTAGTAGCCATATTTTTCAGACCTCAACAATGTTAATTATGGATATATTTCGGAGATTGTTTTAGATCCAGTATCCCTTGTAAAAACCTCTGTTGCAACGTTAGTTTTAGTATTTCATAACTTTAGCTACTTGTCCAATATAATTTCGTTTTTAGTAATTTTTAAAATTTGAGGTATTTTTTGTTAAGCAATTAAACAAAAATAATGTAGAATTCGGAAGAACACTTGATTCTGAAAAGATAAATTAAATACCCCCCTCAACCCAAATTAGTAAGGTCTCATATATAGAAAATATCTACTTTTTAAAACTTGTACAACCTTTATAATTATGGAATAAAATATTATAGGCTAGTTATAAGCCTACATAGGTTTAATATAAATATATGGGCTTAATTATAACTATAATTCATTATAATTATAGGCTACAAATTATTTTTATTTAGTAATAAAAATAATCTTGATTCTGTTGTGAATTAGTGTGATAAAAATTATCAGTATAGTTATAATTATAGCCTAAAAAAATTATAGGCTAACAAAGGTATAGGCTAAATATAAGCCTATATAGGCGTATATAAATATATGCTTATAATTCATTATATTTATAGGCTAAAAATTATTTTTAATTAATAATTTAAAAAAACTTTTTTCTGTTGTGTATTAATGCCCCAAAAATTATCAGTACAGTCACAATTATAGGCTAAAAAATTATAGGGCCTATATAGGCTTTTTTTATTATACAGGCTTAAATATAACTATAATTCATTTTAATTACAGGAAATTATTTTGAATTAGTAATGAAAAAAATCTTGTTTCTGTAGTGTATTAATGCAACAAAAATTATCAGTCAACAAATCGCTTTTCACAATAGTTGCGTGTAACACAATCACGAGTTAGGTGTAATTTTTTTATTTGCATGAAAAAAATCATTGTATCTAGTTGCAAAATCAATAGTTAAAGGCGATATATTTCCAATTTCTCTTTCTGTATAAACAAGTTGAAGGAAATACACATCGGTCACGGCAAATCGCACAATATCAGTTACAAAACTAAAATAGCCACATTCTAGCCTTATCCGACCCTACGCCGCGGCGTTAGATAATTCGTTCAGTCAGTCTGGACAACTCTCCCTCCTTTCACCGGCTCCAGTATCGCAATCACTTTACCAGGTCACTCGGGTTCCAAGTGTTCTTATACACATTCCTTGTGTCGGCATTTCAACTTACTAGCTTCTCAAAAACTTATTTCATTTAAAAATCGAATTTCCTACATCATTGTTTAAAAGATTAGTTTTTAAAAATTTATTGTTTTATGATTTATATAAATGTTTTAGGTTATTTCCATCATTTTTAAATCGTTTTAAGCGATTTAAGACTGGTTTAGGAGTCGAAGTAATGAATAACTGACAGAATGTCCACACAATAAAATTGAAATAGTAATTTACCAATTTAATACACAGCCCAGGAGACAAAAACCAAAAGAGTTTAAAAAAAACAAAAGAGTGTCTTCGAAATTTTCAATCCGTGCTTTTTTATTTGGCAATTTTTGCCATCAGTGCATTTTCACTTAGACTGATAGCTAAAATGTAAGATATTAAATTCGTAGCATCTAAATGATAACCGTTTCCTACAATTACATAATTTAGAGCTGAATTTACACATAATTATGAAAATTTTGTAAATAGGGACTAATTAAAGACCGAGTGAGGTACCTACGATGTAACTGTAAGTGAAAAAAGTGCAAATACATTGATTATAAACTTAATTTTTTCAAGTTTTAAAAAGTCGTTTAAAACTTTTCTCTAAACAATATGGTAAATACAGTAAAACCTCTCATATCCGAAACAATGTGGTGACAGACCGACCCGGATAACGAAAAATCTGGATATGGGAGGGGTCATGTAATGATGTACTTTTGTACTACACAATCACAACTATTCCTATTAGAAGTAGATGTATGATTGTTTAAAGTAAATAAGTTACACCCATTGAAGATTGTAATTATACTTTAATAGTAAAATAGAACTAATGCACAATTTAGTTACATGCCTGTATGTACAGTTCCTTAATACTGTACTGTACACGCATATGTACATTAATTATCAGTTTTGGTAAAGAAAGATGGAATGGGGGTTTGCTTCTTTTGTTGAACACATTCCTCTGATGAAATATCTACTTACGAAATAGTCGACGATCGGCTGCTGTTGCTTCGTTTTGTTGTTCGACTTATTCGATCAGCTGGTCAAATCCCTGGAAAGCTGCTTCCACATTTCGTCCGGATATCGGAGATTCCGGATATGAGAGGTTTTACTGTATTGTCGAAGTGCGTTAATTCATAATACTTTTTTTGTTGAATTTATTGTGGTATCTACTTTATGCAACAGAAGGAAATCATATTGATGGGATAGCTAAAGTTATTTTTATAAGTTACAATTTTATAAACAAAATTTTAAATTGTAGAATTTATAATCTATTTTCATAAACAATTCATAACTAGATACAATGTAGACCTATGTTTCTATATATTTAAAGTTATTTTCGTGTAAGTTTTGTTTTTTATATAACATATTCTTTAATTGTAATGAATATAACTTCTTTCATTTCTTAATTATTTATCTATCCTTCTTCAAACACTTGATAGTAATGAATGGTAAAACAGAATTATCACTGTAAATTCCTTAAGACTAGTAAAATACTGAATGTATTTCAAGGCATTATTGTTAAAGGAATCGTTTATTTAAGGAATCCTCTGCTATAAATCGGCGATTTTTAATAAGCCACGGCGAGAATTTTAATTGTGAATGTTTATTCCTTCAATAGCATTTTAGCAAAAAATATTAGTTAAAGCATTTGAATGCAAATTACTGTTAAAAATGAATATTTTCTGGATCAGATTCCAGTACAACCGAATGGTTACACACTAAGGGATAACGTTAATGAAGTTTGTTTCCATTCATAAGTGTTTATCGACATTCACTGTATGGGCGTCTAAATGTAAACTAATTGTGCATATACGTTTATTAGATTAAGTTATTTTGATCGTTTGTTTTGGGACGTATAAAAAATAGCATTACATTCTCTGCCAAACACCACTATTAAGTTACATCAAACATTTGTATTTTTAAAACATTAGTATTTTTGAAACATTTGTATTTTTAAAACATTTGTATTTTTAAAACATTTGTATTTTTAAAACATTTGTATTTTCAAAACATTTGTATTTTTAAAACATTTGTATTTTTAAAACATTTGTATTTGTTATTCTTTAACTTTAGTACCGAAACAAACGTTGGTTTGGATTTAAAACTGTATCAATGTATTAAGGACAATGGAACAGGTATTTACTGTAATATCGAGAGATCATTCAGTGCTTTACATCTATCAATTCTATTACAACTAAAAGAGTGATCAAACTGCAGTTGGCGAGAGTAACCAGGAAAAGTATTAAGTAATTAAAATAAAATATATAATTGAAAATAACTGAACTACATCTTGGGTATCAGTTATTAAACGAGCGAACGAAATTTATTTTAAAGTAATGCAGATTCATTGAAAGATAGTAGGCTATAGATGTATACACCTCAAGAAAACCTAATTTGGGAATTTTGCTTTATTTCAGAACGTAAGATAAACACAGACACACACACACACTCTTTCTCTTTTACAAACACACACCCACCCACACACTCTCTCTCTCTCTTTTACAAACATACACTCCCCCACACACACAAACACACAAATAAATAAACCTTTAGGAAAACCTACGTTTGGAATTTTGTTTTATATCAGAACGTAAATTGTTTTTAAAACAATAGCCGTAAGTAATCTGTGAGTATAATTTATGCCTCAAGTATTACTTGAGTCTAGTAAGTATTTGTGATGTAGGTGATGTAGAATGGCTGAAAATATGGTGCAGCTGAGTGTCTTCGACTTTGCACATCTAAGTTAGGGAGAAAGATTTAAGCTTTTTCTTACATCAGAAAAAATACAAGCAATAGATTAAAAATGTCTTAAAACAAACATTTTAACTTTTAAAATCTGTATGGTTTTGTTTATTTTTATTTTATAGACATTAAAAAGAGTTTTGAAAATAATTTAGGCCAAACAGTTTCTACGCTTCAAGATTGTTGTAAGAAAAAAAGATCTGTGCAGAAGTTTTTGTACAAAATTGTAAGTTGGTTTTATTTACTTCCGGATTCGATGAACTCTTCAGGGCAAGGAATCTATTAAGAATTTTAAAACCATTTCTTCTCTCTCAGGAGTTTATAGTTCAAGGAATGCAAAGAGTTCACACGATTCTCAAGACCGAGGAACATATGGTTAATGTTAGAAATTTAAAGTATTCACTGAAGTTTAATAAATAATGAATCACTTGAATTCTTGAATAACATTAAAGTTGTTTATGTTCCCCTAAACATCAAACAATGCGTATCGATTATTACCCTCCACTTTTTCTATAAACCATGATTTCGTATCCATAGTGTAGCACCCACAGTGCAGTTTTATTGTGGATTAAATTTATGATGATGGTTACATCAATGTGCTGCAATACGCAATATGTTGCGCAGGTCTTACTAGATGTGATAATAAGGGCGTATCCAGTAAGGCAGATGAAGGAGAATTTTACTATATAATTGAATTCAAAGCCTTATTTTTAACCTCATGTTTACTTTAAAATGTATGCTTACGTCCAATCGAAATTTGAAAATTTTTGAATTCTTCCCAAAATAGTGGACACATACTAAGGAATTGTTTGAAATAATATATTAGTGAAAAAACTCAACTGTAAAAAAAACTAAAAATAAGTACAAGAAAGAATTTAAGCCAAATAAATTAGTGAAGACCAAATATATATATACATATATATATATATATATATATATATATATATATATATATATATATATAATTAATAAATTAAAAATATTTCATAAACAAGAATACTTTTAATGAATATATTTATTCAAAGCTTTTCGCCGATAAAATAGTATCAGCATCTTCCCTGATATTGCCTTACTAGGCTACTGGTGTTGTGAATATGTGCTCTACAGAGGTTAGTTCTATTAGTAATCCATCTTTAACAAAAGATTTAAATTTATATCAGAAACGTAAAATTCAATTAATGAAAACTAATTGTAACATATTTTTTAACAAACAATGTATTATTAATAATATTGTTCCTAAATATGCACGAACTAATATTAAAAATAAAAGTAATGTAGCACAAAAAACATGTAAACAAGCAGAAATTCTGTGGGTTAGAAATGAAATCAAATTTTTATATAAGAAACAAAATGAAATAGCTTTTGAAATTTATAAATTGCATTTAAAACTAGCATTTTTTATGGATAAAACAAAATGGGAAGAAAAATTTAATAAAATTATATCTTTTTGTTTAAATATAGACAAAGAAAAATGAACACTCTAACCAAAAAACTAGATATATTAAAAATGAAGAAAGATAAAAATAATGAAGTAATCATACAACATCATAAGTTTCACCCCAATTTTGTTAATTTAACAAATACTAAATTCAGCCAAAATGAAATAAAAATTTTAGAAAATAATAATAAAGTAAACCTTAAGAAAGATGTAAAAAGAAATATTGATACAATAATAATAGATACTGAATTGGCGATCAATAAATTAAAAGTAGAGGAACAAGAAAACATGCGAATAAAAACATCACATGAAATAATAAAGTTAATTAAAAATAAGAAAACTAATCATACACACATAAAACAATACTCGCAAATTCATCAAATTAAACAAAAATTACAAACTAATGTTCTTATTTTGACAAAAGCTGATAAAGGTAATGCTGTAGTTATTATTGATAAACAAGAACATATAAATAAAACTGAAAATTATATATCTAAAAACCAATATACAGAAATAAATAAAGATCCCACAGACAAATATCAAAATGAAATAAAAAATATAATAAAAACATCATCTAAATTACTTAATCAAAAATATACTAATAATTACATAAATGAGAATCCTAAAATTCCAATATTAAATGGACTAATTAAGTTGCACAAAGAAGATAAACCAATTAGGCCATTAGTTATTTTACAACTGCTCCTTCTTATAAAATTTCAAAATATTTGGCTTTATTACTTAAAGATAAGGTAAAATTAAATAATACTCATAATATAAAAAACCCGATTGAACTTATTGAAAAATTAAAAGATATTAAAATTGATAATAATACAAAATTAATATCATTTGATGTTACTAACATGTATAATAACATACCTATAATGAAAACACTTGAAATAATAAAAAGTAATATAGATACATTTGAAAAAGATAACACATTAACACAAGAAATAATAAATACATTAAAAATCATTTTAAATCAAAATTATTTTTTATATAATAATAAAATTTATAAACAAAAGGATGGATTAACAATGGGCTCTCCAATGTCCAGCATATTATCGGAAATATTTTTACAACATATAGACATTGATATAAATAAGATTATTAAAACATATGATCAAAATGGACACTGGTTTAGGTATGTAGATGATGGATTATACATATCAAATAATAATGGTTCAAATATTGACAAAATATTAAAATGTATAAATAATATACACGAAAATAGGAAGATGCTGATACTATTTTATCGATGAAAAGCTTTGAATAAATATATTCATTAAAAGTATTCTTGTTTATGAAATATTTTAAATTTATTAACTATATTACAAGAAACCATATCACCATATTTAATATATATATATATATATATATATATATATATATATATATATATATATATATATATTTTAAAACAACACAGTTATTCAAATACAACAAGAATATTTATTATTTTATATCCAAAGCTTTTCGTTGGCAAACAGTACCAACATCATCAGGAATGAAAATTACAATAATAAGACTATTGTAATTTTCATTCCTGATGATGTTGGTACTGTTTGCCAACGAAAAGCTTTGGATATAAAATAATAAATATTCTTGTATTTGAATAACCTGTGTTGTTTTAAATTACCAAACAAGAAAACGTATTATATATATATATATATATATATATATATATATATATATATATATATATATATATATATATATATTAAATATTAAATATGGTGATATGTTTTCTTGTAATATAGTTTATAAATTAAAAATATTTAAAAAACAAGAATAAATTTACTCATGAATTTGAATAAAAAAATAAACTAAATTATTTAGATATTACTAAAAATTATGAATCATTTGAATATAATATATATATATATATAGAAAACCAACGCAGACAAATCAAATAATACCTAATTATTCAAATCATCCATACAACCAAAAAATGGCAGCGCTTTATAATTTACTACATAGAATGCACAAAATACCAATGAACTTAAATGATCAAATAAAAGAGAAAAATATAATATAAACAAATTGGTTTAGAAAATGGATATAAAAGAAATACTATAGATAAATTAAATAATAATATAATAAGAAAACAGAAACTCAAAAATAACTTTGTACCTAATAAGAGAGGAAATATTTGGACAACTTTTACATTCACTGGTAACGAAATAAATAAAATTACGAGATTATTTAAAGAAACAAATTTACAAATTACATATAAAGCTGATAATAAAATTAAAAATTTAATAAACAATAACAAAAATCAAAATAGTATGCACCAAATAAATGGAGTATATAATATAAAATGTCAAACTTGTAATAAATTATATGTAGGACAAACAAAAAAGAAATTAAAAGAAATATACAAAGAACATTTAAACGCTTGTATTAAACCAAACATATACAAATCAAATTTAGCTACGCATTGTATTAATAATGGACACGAGTTTCCGGAAATAGACAATTTGAAACTAATAAAAGAATTAAATAAAGGATTAAAAATGAATATATTTGAAACATTGGAAATTTATAAGCATAAAGTTAAAGACAAATTAATTGATGAACAAATTCAAATGAGATCAAGGCACCAAACTATTTATAAGGTCATTGATGTTATAGAAAAAATTACATAAAGTGCAATACTTATAAACATATGGTCGTTTGTAGCACATATGATTTAATTTTTGTAAAAATATTTTATTAGATAATTATTTTCCTGAAGATGCTGGTACTATTTTATCGGCGAAAAGCTTTGAATAAATATATTCATTAAAAGTATTCTTGTTTTTGAAATATTTTTAATTTATTAAATATATATATATATATATATATATATATATATATATATATATATATATACAGTAAATGTGACAATACAAATAATAAAGACATAAATAGATTGGAGCTACAAATATTGGAAGTACTCTCCCACGTGGTGGATGCGGAAAATAATTTTCAACTAGGGGCCATAAGAGTTCTCGAGAGCGGGAGCAAAAGGAAAAAACTAATGAATGTATCATGCTCATTCATCCATGTCTGCTTCTTACCAACCTGTTGAAATAAATAACCATATAACTTCATTTTTAATATATTTTTTTAATTCCTTCTGTTGTTTCACACTCTACTTATAGCTTGTTCAATTTTTTAATCGTTAATAAAATACTTTTTATTCATCCACTCAAGTTCAAATATTTTTTTTTTTTTTAACTTGTAGGGGATGACACCTGGTGTTATTACAGTTTTTTCAAGTAATAATTCATTAATAAAATTTAATTAAATAATTTTAGATATATATGGTAGAAAATCCTTTCACAAAAGGGTAATGTATGTAATATAGTTATTTTGTCCCATTTGGCTTAAATTAATTAATAACACATGGTTTCATAAAACTGCTGATTTTATGTTTTAGGTTTGTGGTAGAGCAGCTGTTTTAATGCTTATGTTATGTAAATTTATTAATATTATTTGTAGTTATTTAACAAAGAGTAACTAAAATAAAAGTTTTGTTTGTTGACCTAAGCAGGAATTGAATTTAAAATATATTTGTTCACATTACTTGTTCGTAGTTTACGTCGATCAACTAGCATGAATATAACTGGTTGCGAAGAATATGATTGACAATGATTGAGAATAATAGTTGGTTTAAGGTAAGAGCAAAAAGCCCCTGGAAGAGATAAAGAGGGAAGTATGATATCACGTGTGCAAGGTAGCTTTTTAGCAAGGTATATCTATTCCCTATTTGCGATAGATGAAGGATAAGGAATGGTCGATTGAATTAGACCAAAATGTAAGGTAGATGCAGGTCTCAGAAAAGGAACCAATGATCCCCTGTAGCTCGGAACAGGAGAAAACTATAGCATCGAGTGGACAGGGTCGATGTTATATGATCTTGTAAAGGAGGATAATGAATGCTAAATGGAACTGGGGAAACGTAAGGAATGCGCGTAATTTCCTTTTAAATGAAATAGTAAAAATAAAAAGCAAATTGAACTGAGTTGATCACCTGAAATGGCTCTGCTCTATCTGGGGTGAAGAGATGTCCACCCGCCAAGCAGGCTTTAAAATTGAATTACATTTGCGCAACTTGTTAATGGACCAACTCTAATTAGAAAATACAAATTTAATGGTGGTTAGGAGATATGGAATATGGTATTTAATGGAGATATGTGGTTTGTATTTTGCCTGTCTAACTAAAATCTATAAAGTAACGAATTTAATCAACTGTAAAAATAAGTTACAGCTATATTTTTAAGCCAGGACTAAGATACCTGATTCCATTACTTACGTACACCACGCTTATGAAATATAATACAGTAATGTATTATTTTGGTATTATAAGAAACGTATATTAAATTTATATTTATCTGGAAAGTAGAATCAAGACGTAGCACTTTATCTATAGGTCCTACCTGAAAGTAACTTCTACTTTAGAGGCAACTTTCAGTTGTGAATAAAGCTTACGTAGATGAATTAAAATCTTTCATATCTACTTCCAGAAGTTTTGCAGTTATTTATAGATGTTTCTTTCATTTACATAAATATATCCAAAATGTGGGCTAAAAATAGAGTGCTAATACTCAATATATCTCTTTTTATTATTTTTTTCAATGAAAAAGTTCAGAGTATTATTTAATGCTAATAAAAATATATCAAATAGCTAACTGTAATGCAAAAATGATCTTAGACTTATATTCATAGTTAGTAATGTTTCTAATCCAGACAGTTTTTAAGTTCTAAATGCAATTAAAATTGATCCCCCCCCAGTAGCTTTAACCCCTAATCGATCCTTATACATAGGCAATTGCATGTCAGTATCATATTGTTGACAATCTTGTATTTTTGTTTTTGTCGAGGAAATTGCACTAAATCCTTGTAATATCTAGCTAAGGATTCAATCAATACAATTGAATTATCTCTTTGAAAGAATTTATTATTTGAGTAATTGAATAATATATATTTTGAATATATATTTTTTGAATGGATATTATTATAAGATGTTCGTCTGACAATATTGAGAGAACACATTAAAAAAATATGGTATTTTGTGTTTTTTAAGTGAAAACTTCTATAGCTACGACTACAAAAACGTATGGGAGGAATGTAAACATACAATTTCCCGTCAGTATAATTTCCGTCAGATTACGCTATGTGGCACTTCATAGTGAATTAAATGATAACTTATGATTTATTATATCAGCTAAAAATAAAATTACATACGTTGTGTTGCAAAACCGCTGTTTTACACGTAGGTTGTGATACATTATTTATTGAACATTGTTAAAGAAAAAAGTTATTATTAAAAAGTGTTGACCATTTAATAAATATATTAATTTATTTACGTTTTGATAAACCTCAATACAAAAAATTCAATATAACGATATTAATAAGTTATGTTCTTTTATTACAATTTTTGAAATGAAAATAACCTTATGCGCGACTGATAACCAGTATTTACGTAATTTCTCATTACGCATAATCAAGTGTTTTTCTCAATTCAAAATTTTTGTAGACATGGCTATAAAAGTTCTCACTTCTGTCGGCACTCCCCCAAGTTCCAAAACTAATTTTATATTTCATGTTGACGCACCAACTTAGTAAATATTCAAATTTACAGATAATTTAACAAAATATATTTTTGTTTATTTTACTGATAATTAACCAGTTCTTTGACGCGTATAAGAACCACCATTTTTAATTACTTCCAATTTTTGAACCTATACAATGCGTTCCGAAATTAATAATATTTTTGTTTATTCCTTGTATTGCTAATTTAAAAGTCTGTATCTAATTTCGACACAGACCTGAATACATGCAACTAGGAATACAACCTACACGCAGAGGATCAGCAAATCAACTGTCTGGTTTCAAAGAACGATAAACTTACAATCGGAACAGCCACCATCTGGCGCAGGTGTGTTAATTAATTTCAACTTTTAAGACGCGATAGTAAAACAAAGCGTCAGTTTTATTACAACAATGTAATTGCGCAACGCTCCGTTAAAAGCGTGATATCCCCCGCAGCGATAACTGTAGCCAAGCCAGGCTAGTGAGCGGGAGCGGTGCGGCGAGGCCGACCTTCGCCGGTATTCTGGTCTATTTCTTGCGTCTACCACAGACCGCAACGCGTGTTGAAAATGTCGTTCGGAACCTGAGTCAGTGTATGAGCTGACACGGATTTTACTTTTACATATACTAATAAATCAAACTGACACTACTGACAATAAACTCGCAAACTATTCCGTACCTAAAGGCAAACATACGTTGAATATTGTTTATGTCAATATTACGTTGACATGTCGCTAATTGGTAAAGCCAAATAACCCATTAACTATTGAAGTTTGTTGTGACGAAATTTTATGCTAAATGTACGACAGATCATTTTGTTTATATTACTTGGTTTATATTTATTTTTTTTTTGGCGCTAAAAGATACTCCTGGTTATAGGTTAAATTAATTGTTTTGTTAAAAATTAATAATCCATATTATAAAAACATTGAGAAAATAGATAAAGACGCCTTGTTTAGAATGTTTTAAGAAAAGATTTTCTAGTTAATTAAATTCTTCAACTGAAAGTAATGAGCTATAACTATAAAAAGGTTGCTTTGATGTGACATTGGTCTCTAGTTAGTTGATAATCTATCTTCTTACATTTTTTTCACAAATTTTCAACTGATATAATTTATAATAACTGAAGTCGCTTGATGTAATCATCTTGAATTCACTGAATAAACTAATTTTAAAAATACTTAACTAAGTAAGTACGTAATTTCTTACTTCACCGACATTCACACTAATTTAAATGTTCTACACACATTAAAACAAAGTAAAAAACTAACAACCTTAGAAAAATATGAAATATACAAACACTACGCAACGGATAAACAAACGTATTAAATGATCACACACATTTTGAAGCCAACAGCTTTTTCTATTATATGTCACACAACCAAAATAACCCACCCCATTCCACATTCATAAATCCATTCTCATTAGAGCCTTTACACCTCACCGATGCCGTCAGTAGAGGTTTAGCTTCGTAAAAGGAACGAATGTTTGAAACGCGTCAGCAAGTAAGGAATTACGTATTCACTTAGTTAAGCATTTTTAAAATGAGTTATAATAGTTGTTTTTATAGATAGTGAAATATCATTTTATCTATCAGTTTTTAACCTCAATATAACTTTCTACTAAAGTCTTCAGGAGAAGTATGACCTCACAACTCTCCAGCAACTCTTGTAACTTATAAATTCGTTGTTTCACTGACAGTCGGGGAAGACGATTATGATGCTCTCAGGTCCAATGTATGTAAGTTCTCTTAGCTTCGTAACGACTCAACTTGCTTGGATGTTCAATGACTCTTTCGATTCCTTACTTCTTTAGGAATAGCAGGAGCTATGTAAGACCAAAAGTTCACTATTAATAGTTCAGAGTAAATCTGTATAAAGGCTCGTCGGATATTGGTTATTATTTATACTAATTTGTATAGTTAAAACTAAACTCGTTTATTTTTATTTTAATCGACATTTAAACCAAAGATATTGTGGACATCAATATGGACATTCTCAAGAAAAAAACAGTTAGTAATAAGTTTTAGTAAAGAAATCGTAGCAATACGTTTTTTCTATATACTGTCCAATGGGTGTCAACCATTCCCAAACGTTTACAATTATAATAAAATCAATTAAACTATTTATTCAACGTTTCTCTTGAGCTGATCATAACAGTAACATTTTGAAACATTCAAGACGATCTAATCAAATCATTATTATAAGGTTTGTGTGTTAACAGTTATTAAATTGTTTTCATAGAGGTTAAAAGTAAAATATGAGATGAAACATATTACATTTTTAATAAATTATCTAGGTCTAATGAAAATCACTTGGGAATTTATAATTAATTGATAAGTAATTTTAAAAAAAAATTAAATATTATTAATGTTTTTTAATGAAAAACTGTTAATAATATTGTATTTATTTATTAAAAAAATAAACTTTGTTTTTTCAGAGTTTCAATGGTGATATAACAGGAATATATAACTAATATAGCACTAATGGTAGAGTTACAAATATAGACACTTGGTGTAGTAGATAGTTTTGAATAATCAAATGTTTGCATATTAGGCAGTAATGTCTTGTTAAAAGTGTTCAATAAAATTGTTATGACCCCTTTAATGTTGTAAGTTCCAATTCGTTGATGATTTGACATAAAATAACAAAAGTTTTCTTTTTAAAAATCATGTTCCAATACTTTAAACATTTCAAATCTTTGACTGCAATTGTAACTACCGAAAAAAATTTAAAAAAGACGTAACTAATACATTGAAATATGAAAGTATTGGGAAATATCGAAGTCGGGATTACCGCAAAGTTTCAGAGCGAAGCGTATCGATTGATCGGTTCTGCTTGTTACACTTGGATATCTTCCGTAAAGCAAACACACGTTAGAGACGGCAGAAAGCAACAGTGTCCGTTCAAGCGAAAGGCTAGGAAGAACTGGTTGTCACTTATTTAACAGTACAATTGTCCTTAATTGTCTTTAAATAGAAAATGTTTCAGAATAAATATAGTTTTTAATATAAGCAAAACAAAAAATTTAAAAAATGATTGCTAAAATTAACTAAAATTTTGTAAACAATGTCATAAAACATTTAGTTAATAATTCCAACTAGAAATCAAGTATAAAAGTAGCAGAAGTTGTAAATTTAGACAAAACCCAAAGGCTTAAAATAATAGTTGATGTTATTCAAAACGAAATAAATATTTAAATATTTACAAATTTCTATAGGGTGTGTTACGGTTGAAGTATTCGTTCCTAAGATAATTTCGCGCCTCTAAGGTAGTTAATTATCTTCTTTATTGATTAATATTTTTAACTGTTTATTTAGACAAAAAGTAATACGTTTTAATTTATGATTAATTATTATTTTATACGAATCTAGTTTATTTTATAAATTATACAAATGATAAGCAATTGATCATTCGACGTAATTATGACCATAATATCTTATAAATGAACAAGCCTCTATCAACATAATAAAAATGAATAATTAATTTATTTATTTATTCTAATGGCAAGTACAAAATAACATTAGTTATACACGCTGTAATAAACCTCGTGCTTCCCAGTATCGTTCATGTTCAGTTGCCTTGGGGGTACGAATAGACTCACCTCTACGTGGTGTACCCTGGGCAACGTCTCTTTGGACGGCAAACAAGTCTATTAACTGGCACTAAACCTCAGCCATGAAGATGAATAATTAATTTAAATAGTAATCAAAAATATTGCTATCCATTTTCTTAAAATAAGTAAATAATCCAATAATTCATACTAAACAATTATAGCAATTTATTCTGATTTACGATCTAATAACGGTAACATATTAACAAAAGTCTGATAGTAATGTTTTTTGCATTAAATATTTAATTTAATGACAAATCTAATTTACTATTTATATAATGTAATATCGAGTTATATTCTAATTTAATTAAAGGCTACTGTGAGCAATGAATTTAAACAATAGAATTGTGAATTGCTTATTTGGTGCTTTGGTAAATAAAGAGGTAAGGGAGAATTGAAATGTAATAGTGGCTGACCAAATTTATCACTTTTAATTTAAATATAAAAAAAGTATTCAGGTAATATAAATGCTTTAAAAATATTTAAAAATAAAGTAATATTTATAACTCTTAGTATAGTACGTAAATAAATACAGCAAGATGGAGTATAGGGAAATATATTGATTCACATACAGTATGCCCACAAAGCAAGTCAACAATGAACAGCAGCCATATTTGAGTGAGATCTGATTCACTTTTTAAACTATTTTATATTGATTTTAAGAAGATTTGTTAGTTTAACAATAATAAGAGGTTTAAATTCTGTACGAACAATATACTTACAACCGTATCTTAAATAATTTACAATCACTAAACACTTTTAAATGTTTTAAACTTTCCTATTGTAGTCCTTATTTTGCTTGTTGAGGACGGCCGTTTCGGGAGATGTGTCCCTTTGTCAACTCAGACCGCAACTGATCTTCCCGAACAAGCAAAGTAAGTGCTACTATAGGCAATGAGATCAGTTACGGTCTGAGTTGACAAAGGGACACATCTCCCGAAACGGCCGTCCTCAACAAGCAAAATAAGTGCTACAATAGGCAATGAGATCAGTTACGGTCTGAGTTGACAAAAGGACACATCTCCCGAAACGAACGTCCTCAACAAGCAAAGTAAGTGCTACTATAGGCAATGAGATCAGTTACGGTCTGAGTTGACAAAGGGACACATCTCCCGAAACGGCCGTCCTCAACAAGCAAAGTAAGTGCTAATATAGGCAAGTTTAACACATTTAAAAGTGTTTAGTGATTACTAGTAGCTCACGCGAAGATGGAATCAATAAATGTTAATTTACAATATTAAATGTTAAATACCAAACAGTGAATTTAAATGAACCTTTAGTTTTAAACAGCCTCTATTTATTAAGGTCAGAATGTTGTGTGTTCTCAATTAATGGTATCTGTATAGATTAGTTATAGGAATGTAGTTAGGATTTTTTGGTAGGTTTATTTGTATCAAATGATCTTTCTACAAAGACTTTGGATCCTTTTCAATATTTAATTAATAACGTTGCATAGTGTGATTTTACTAATTCATTGTGCGCCTATGAAAGAGACTATATAAGCTTCCCTAATAACGAAGCTGTGGCAATTTGTAGTGTTTAATAATTCTGTATAATATATGAAATTAATCTGATTTATTAAATCAATTTGTTAATTAAAATTACCGATAACAATTATTCATTTAGGAAGCAAATAAACGCCAATAAAATCTACTAAATTAATAAACGCTAAAAGTCAATAATAGTCAACTTAACAAAAACTAACTAAAAGTCAATAAATCCAATAATAATCTAATTTAGTTGATAATAATATTAGCATTCAAAAATTAAAATTTAGTGAGAATAAATAAAATTTACATATCACCCGCTCCAAAAAATAAGAAAAACTATAGATGTATGTGACAGTGACAGTGAACGAAGCCTGGACAAGTTTTGTAAAGCAATAAATGGTTTTTTCCAAGTATAAAATTTACGGTTGAAATAGAAAAAGAGGCGTGTTTACCATTTTTAGATGTTTTAATATCAAGAAAAAACAATACTTTAAGTTTTAATGTTTATAGAAAACCAACTCACACAAGCAGATTTATTACCAGTGATTCATTTCACACAATATCACATAAAAAAGGCAGCTTTCAATTCTATGGTGCATCGTTTAATTAATTTGCCTTTATCAGAGGAAAATTATAAAAATGAGCTGAATTATATTTATAGCGTAGCAAGGCTCAATGGATATAGTAATGTGTTTATAGATGAAATTCACAAAAAGTTGAAAAATAAGACAATACAAAATCAGAGAAGCACGTTAATAAGGGATTTAAAAAAGAAAAAATGGGTAAAAATAACACACTATCCACCGCTGTCTAATAAAACTAGAAAATCTCTAGGAAAATATAGTAGCCTAATTTGAATGTTACAATTGCCACTGTAAATAACCTAAAGAAGTTGTTAGGGAACCATAAAGATGCCATACCTAATAAAGAAAAGTCAGGAATCTACTGCCTGAAGTGTAGCGAGTGTCCTCTGAAATATATAGGCCAAACAAAAAGAAATATTAAAACTAGGGCTAAAGAACGTTTTTCCCACTATTAAATATAATAGACCAGAAAAATCTGCGATGGCGAAGCATTGTTTAGAGGAAGAGCACGAATTTAAAGTAGACGATGTAACCCTGTTAAAAAACGTTGTTAATTGTAGTGAATTGGATGCATGGGAAACTTTGTATATTAATAGGAATAAAAATAATATTGTGAACAACGAGTCAGGCCCTATTCCAAATTCTATATTATTGTAATTAGCGTAACAAAAAGGGAAAAAATAATAAAATTTATTGTAACTTTTAGGTTAAATATTTTGACACAATAATAATGTGTAATATTAATTATCTATTTTGTTTATATGTAATTATGTTGTATGTTACAAATTTTATTATAATTATTGAGTTAGGTACAAAATTTCTATTTGTTGTATCATGTTTAAAGTAGGGTTAGTAACTGTTGTTTTGACAAATTGGCGTGGCAACGCCTACTGTATAAATACGGAAGTGTAACCTTACTTTCACCCTATTTGTAAGTTAGAGTTTGTAGTAGTAACACTCACTGATGATGATGACTTGGTCATTGAAACGCGTATGAGCAAATAAATGAATAATTTGTGAGTTTTGTGTATGTTTTTATTTGTTTTTATAGATGTATGGAATTAAAAAAAACCCTTATCCTATATAACACTTTATAGAATTTATTTAAACATTTCCTTAAACTTTAATTTATAGATATTTAATGAATAATTAACATAAGACGAAATAAATACAAATAATTACAGAGGTAAAGTAAACAATGTTTGTCTCTAAACTTACTCGTGGAAACAGAAAGTCACACAGTTTTAATATGATTTAATTAAAATCATTCCGTGGGACATTTTTTTAGAGAAATATGTAAATACTTCTAGCTTGGCTACAACTAGTAGTTATCATAAACAGGGGAAAATAAATGGTTTGCACAGTAAGTTGTTCCATAAACAATACTAGTTGTTAGCCGAGGAAACAGTGTTATTAAATGTAGTGGGAGGGGTTTATGCTGTTTACGAGGCCAACCTAGACTTTAACGTACACGTTTGGTTGTATAGAATGTTTTCTTAACGTTTTTTTTTGTACTGATACTACTTAAAACCAAGAAAGTGTAAAAAGCATCGAAATTGCAAAAAGTTTTCCCACTTTACTTTGTTAATCTTCCAATGTCATGATGCAAGTTGAACATTTATCTCTATTGACCACGTTGCAGAGCAGTAAAGAACATAACATTATGAGAATTTGAGGTTAGTTTTTTTTAAATTTTGATCTTGAAATCTACAGCAGGAGTATTAGAAGTTTCCAAATAGTATTCGTTGTTAGTTAAATAATTGCTATTTTGTACTTTTATAGTCATTAAATTACCTAGAGATTCTTTTTTGTGAAAATTAAACTGAACATTTGAAAATTTCTTCAGATCAATAATTACTCTATTCCATTATATTCGTGCAATAGGAGTAATAATAATAATTAACTCTAAAAAAATAAAATAAGTTAAATTAAAAATTAATGCAAAATTCATGTAATTAAATGTAATTCATGTTTATTACTAACCAATCTAACTGGATTTTTCTGAATTATTATATTCAAATAAAATATTTAACATTAAGACTTTAAATTAATTAAAACTATTAACCTTCAAAGTTAAAACTATAATAAGCCTATTATATGCCTTAATAAGCTTTAACTATTACTTTAAATTTACAATGTAAAATCATAAAATTGACTATAAGACCTTATTAGAGGAATAATTTTATCTCCATAAATAAATTTATAATTTATTGCTTTTTTAGCCACTCCGATTTAATTTACATAACAATGAAAAAATGATTGTTTTAAATAAACCAAAATATTTTAGAGTGAGGCCCTTTATACTTATAGATCATATTGTTTTGTATAGAAGAAATTATAAACTAAGGGACGTAGGGAGGCAGCATTAATTAAGAAATTATAAATAAAGGGACGTATCGACTAGCAGGCAGTGGGAGAGGCTTTTGTGATTGACCTTGTAAACCCTTTCCTAAATTTTGCAGCATGAATAGGAGCCACGATTGCCCAGAAGCACACGTGCACAACATAGGAGTACTACCGTCCCCATAGTGTGGAAGTCGAGTCATAAATCCCGATGAACTCAAAATCTGCTCAAGACTGGACTACTCACTGCGGTCAGGGGATGGTATCCTGGGAGAGGCCCTCCCGAATGGTCAACGCGCCACTGTCAAGGGTGGGCGTTGGCTAGTGAACAAGTATGTAAGTAACTGTAATATAATCTTAAAAACCGAGTTATGTAATGCTATATAGTATCATTTTGTTCTTGTCATTACTCTGAAACCTATTCCAAGTGTTTCGAATTAGAAATAACTTATTTCAGTATTTGAAATTCTGATTGTAAACGGGGAAAGTTTTATTATGATGAATTCTTTACATTTAATTTTAGTTATTACATCGCCACATTTTTGAATAATTTTA
This sequence comes from Prosapia bicincta, assembly GCA_036971475.1. Lineage (NCBI taxonomy): Eukaryota > Metazoa > Arthropoda > Insecta > Hemiptera > Cercopidae > Prosapia > Prosapia bicincta. The sequence goes on from JBAIZL010000001.1 coordinate 369,654,042, forward strand.
CAAACACATTTCTATTTGAAAAATTGCCAATTTTTGTTATATTAGTATTTTGTTTTAAGATGCAAATCGTGGTTTTATAGTTTTTCTATGCATTCTTAAAGTTTTAATCTATTCTATGAGATAATTAAATAGTAAGATTTCCAGTTTCTTAGATAATAAAATTACTAGACTTTTACATTTAATTGGTGATAATTCAAGCAAGTTTAATGAATTACAAAACATTTATTCAAATCTGTGCTAAAGACTAAAATCGAAATTAAGTGTACATGAACTGAATCGTTCTCAATGGTACTAGATTCAACGTAAAAATGAACAAAGTTGGTACATTACTGAATAAACATTTTCTGTGCAAGAAATATTTGAACGATCCTGTATAGCCTGTTAAATCAACATATATGAGATACAGCAGGCATACAAACGCGATCCTCGACTTTAAAAATCATATGATCTTACGAACGTAAACATGTTGTATAAAATACACTAAGTTTATTGTTCGATGTTTTTATGATGATAAACACTTCTTATTGTATTCAGGTTAAATTTTAGGACAAGCGTAAAGTTTATTTCGAAAGAAGTATGTTTCATTCTTAATGAAAGACGCGTCACTTTCAAAACTTGAACAAATAATTCTGGTCTCACTAAATTCTGCTCAACAGTTAGTTTCAACAGTTCAGATTTTGTTAACTTGTTACACTCAAAGTTACATCTTAATTTAACTTAGTTACCATGGCTGAATTGTGTCCACGGTGATGACAAAAAATTTTGAAAGATTTTATCAAAGGTAAGAGTTTTAAAATAATAATGACCACTGGTCTAACCTTAACTATAAAGGTTTCTTGCAGAACAGACAAACAGGCACTTAATTTTACAATTTAAATTTAAAGAAATTAAAACATTCCTTTAAAAATTCTTGGAAAATACACTATTTCATTCTCTCTCTCACTCTCTCACTTCCACCCACCAACTCACAGATATACACCACCCACAAGTTAAAAAATTGTTTTAATTTAAATTAGTTTTCCCGTGCAAACTATTATAAACTATATATTATAAACTATATAGTAAACTATTATAAGCAAAACCAGATTAGAAAGTGGAGCGGACGGGAAGACACTTTTTAAATTTACTTTCAGTGTTTACCGCAACAACTCGACGCATCCCTGCAGCATACTGCACGTGTCTCCTTAATACATGTAGCCTACCACAAAGAGTAAGATCGTACGTGCCTGACGGAAATGTCCCTGTAGTCAACCACAGACCCAGGGGCATGACGGTCTCTGAAGTTTAAAGATATTGTTGAATAATAGACCTACTTATAAAATGACGTAAAGGGGATTGGATCTCAATGTTTGTACCTAATTCAAACGGTAAGAAGTAAAATTAGGTTTCTACAAAAAAAATATGCATTTAAAAACCAAGAGCAATTGATTGTAGAAAAAGAAAATTAATGGAAAAACAACATTTAAAAGGTACTTGTAAAATAGGGTAAGGTATATATTTACACGATTTATCCGTCCTCGATCCAGGGATTTCTCACCTTATGCCGACGGTCCTCAGCAGATTCAATTATTTAGTATTTAACATACACAATATTGCTTGTTTCATAACACATTATCCCATTTACCATAAACAACTTTTGCTATAAAGATGTGATAAATTATCTTTAACCTATGGCTTTATAAACGACTTTGACCCAATGCAGATCCCGTCCGGTACTCTCTGAATGTCGGTCTTGAACTCTCCTGACACTATATATTTTCCGTTTGACGTCTCTTCCACCTCAGCAATCCCTAATTTCTTATTTATAAAATTAATAACAAGAATGTTTTTAAAAAACCATTCACATGGCCATTCTACATAATCCAAGTAAAGAATACAATTTCGTTAGTCTGGAAGGTTTCTCTGTCTTGACTGTGAGCTCTTTATAGATATTTACACCCCATCTACCAAAATCTTAACGGTTCCTTAATTTATTTTATGCTTTTCAAGTCAAGGTCCTCCGTAACCTAATTAGTATGTTGGTATTTTTGGCATACATCATTTTCTCAAGTATGTGTTTCGATACAGTATAAATATAAATTTATAGGCCAATCATAAGTCTAAAACTTAGATCTGGATTCAACAGAGGTGAAGAAAGTTGTCTACTCGCTCAATAGATTTGGTAATTGAATTACATATCTTAGAGATGCTGTGAAGCTACTTATGTAATTTAAATATAGTTAACTATATTTTTCCAGCAAGATTTCCTTGAATTCAAATTGAAAAGCGTCTGCTGGCAGTCTAAAAGCACGTGTTACGTCTCAGAAAGCCGCTCAACAAAAATCAGGTACACAATTTTTGCAAATACTTTTAATAAGTGTAAATAATGAATGAACACACAATTCAACACTTACACACACGTAACAACTATACACACAAACACACAGACACAAACACACAGACACAAACACACAGACACACACACACACACACACACACACACACACATATACTAGTGTGCGTTTATGTGTGTGTTGTGTGTGTGTGTGTGTGTGTGTGTGTGTGTGTGTGTGTGTGTGTGTGTGTGTGTGTGTGTGTGTGTGTGTGTGTGTGTGTGTGTGTGTGTAAATACATATATACAACTCATCTTGAGAGTGACTATCATACTCAAGAGTAATGGCTGAGTTACTGAGTGCGAGAACAGACTTTATCGTGTCTGCTGATGGGAGTATTAGCGTAGTGGTTGGCAAGGGCTAAGCTACGTGGCGCATGCTATATTATTGAATACTATGATATTTCTGCAATTCTTACACTTATTCCGCCTTAACTGCCTTATCCTCCTCTACATCCAAGAAGTGTAACGGGTTTCGATGCAACACCCTCCACTGTCCCATATAGAGTCTAGTTCTGTTTCTGGAATACGTTAGCTGTGACCATTACTCAAACTTGGGATTTACAGTTTTGTTGTTTCTTTTATTGACAGTCTTTTCCATTTCCTTTAAATACTTTAACTGGCACCTTCAATAATCAAACATACTGCTGAAAAAACAACAAACAAAAAACAATCAAATCACAAAATTCACATTGTGTGCGTAAAACGAAGATTATGCCAACATACTGAATATTTCTGCAATAAAATATTGCAACATAAAATCGCCATTAGAATGTTACACAAGCTTTACTACTCAAGCTTTACAAACGCGCATGAGCTATTCAATCATCTGAATGAATGATGTATGACGTCAATGTTTAGAGACTATTTGAGAACAGTTTTATTTTCTTAACAGATTGCAGTAAATTAACGGACACTCAACAGAAAAAGTGAAAGTATTCTTGTTTGCTTGGACTGTTTTAAAACCTTCATCTTCATGTTTTAGTTCATAATACTGTGACTGAGTCATCTTGTATCAAGGACAGGCTGTGCTTTCTTGGATATAAAATGTACTTGGGAAAATAGTATAGTACAATACTTCAGTAGGAGAGGAAAATTCAGGCATTCTTTACATTATATCTACATTGAACAAA